>SRMA01025549.1:242279-496414 GCA_007224835.1 Danionella cerebrum
GTAAACATATTTACAACAATGGGCTCAGGTCACTTAAGGTGGTTTCAGACTGCACACTTTTAGCTTCATTTTGAGTCCCAGATGATCGCATCTTATTATCTAAGCTGAGATAAGATATGTAAATTTGGTTTTTATGGTAAAAAGTATGGTTGTTATGGATGGGTCAGTGACCTAATATAATGTTCTCTATGTCAATTTGAGTAAATTAGCACAACCCCCATGTCTCTATGATTTTCCTAAGCTGAGATAGAGATATGCACATTTAGTTGCTATGGTAAACATTATGGTTGCTATGGAACAATCTGTGACATCATGGTGCAATCTACTTCCAACTTAGATTAATGTAAAGTTTTCAGTTTAGATATTTGAAGATATTTGACATTGCAAAGGGGGCGGGGCTTGATTAATGTATGCTAATTCACAACAATAATTGGCTTACTAAGTGATTAAGATCCATAACTAAAGTTTGTATGACTCTTTAGAAATGAATGGAACCCATTTTGTATTGAGTTCCAGTGGCAGTGCTGTTTCCCTGGAAATTTTGATTATTCAAATAACCTTAACGCATATTTTTGGATTGTGGGAGGAAACTGAAGTAAAACCCGAGAAAACCCATGCAAGCATGGGGAGAACATGCATACTGCTCCCAGGAAGGTCACCAGCAAGCCTCGAACTGGCAACAGTGCTACCCACTGCACCCCGCAACGGTTAAAATGTATTCTTGTCTAGTCAAATTCAAGTAAAGAAAGTGTTACTGGATGAAGAAAGTTACACTGGAACTGTCACTGGATAATAAGTCTTTGTTGATGCTTCCCATCATTGTTAAATCTTTTGCCATTCTGTGACATCAGTGCAACATTTCATTGACACAAAAAGCTCAGAGACCAATCACCAATTGAATTTTCATTGCATCACATGACTAACCACTAACCTGTATGGTAATGATCATTGATATAACCCCTCAGTTACCCTGACCTTTGTACAATCTTGAGTCTCGCAAATTGACTAGCACTCTCACAGATGTCTTTGCTTTAAAAAGTTTCACTCAGATTCATATCTCAAGGTATTCACCGCCTTCTTTTTTCTCTGAAAGATAAAGTGGCCCTCTAAGAAATAAAACCATGTCTCCCTCTTTTTTCACTGTCTCCATTCATCATTTTCTGAGCTTCTCATTGTTTGCGTGTAACTCAAAAGCAGCATTCATTTAAGAAGTACGACCATGGTCATTCTTCTCACACAATGGCAGAGCAAACACAAAATACATCATCGTTTTTTAAAGCTCTCTGAGAGCATTGAGAAAGTCCTCAGAAAACTGATCCTCATTTCACCGTTGGGTGATCAGCCGTGATGTGAAACATTACAGTTTTTATTGATTAAGTATTGACTACAACCCTTAGTCTGCAAAATTAAACCCAGTGGTAAAACTCTTTTAAATCCTGGATTAGTCTTAGCTGGGGTTATGTGGGTTGGCTTTCGATATTACCCCGAGGATATTGACAGCCCACTTATAGCTGCAAATAATTGACCATTGAACACCCAAACAATGCTAAGCATGGCCCTTTATTAGAAAAACACAAGCTTTCAGCTTCAGATTGAAATTCACCCAACACAATTGTCCAACAATAGCAGTCGATCTTCTTACAATCCATACTGGATTAATGTTGTATTCAGGAAAAAGCTTCAGTCTGATCTGTTTCATTTCAATCCTAACTATGCTGTGCTCCTATCTCGCACTCTGCAATGACCCTCAGAAGGGCTTAGACTACAGGAATCAAAGCTGAGGAGGGGCAGCATGGGTGCAGACGGGATTAGGTTGGAAGTCTTCAAAGACTTCCTTTCCAAGTTTCTGCTAATTTCTAGCCTTTATAAATGGTACTTTAATTATTTTTTTCCTCTCATGTTTACTGTACAACAATTGGCCAAAACACATTGTGATTCCAGTTTTTCGACAACAATGATGCAATAAAAAGTGTAATGCTTCAATATCAGTGTAGGATAGAATCACCTGCTTACCCGGGGAATCTTGTAATTTTAGACCTCAGAAAGTCGCTGTATCAGTGTCCAGGACATCAGCTGATGTTTAGTCATGATGTGGACTTTTGTCGGGAGTGTTGACGGTTAAAAGAAAATGTTTTGCTATTTACTCTGAAATCATCTTGAATTTATACGGAACATACCCACCAAGTCTTATAAGCTCTACTAAAGAAGATATCTAGATTACTGCCTTACTGCCTTGTTCTGTAAAGGCTCAAGCCCTTTAGAGAATGTTATGAGGGTAATGAAGATGTTGGGTTCTATCACCTCTATGTTTGGGTGAAGTTTCATGTCACGTTTTTCGTTTCATTTCTTAACCTGCTTTGAGTAGAATTAAGTGGCTCCCTCAATTGCTTAGATTTTCCTACACTTCCAAGGAGTGTCCATGACCTGAAAATATAAATGTTGATCCCATTTAAATTTGTGTATTCAGAGAGTGTATTATAGAGAGGCTAAACTAATCATTTTGATATTTTATTGTAGCACATTTACTGGAGCACAATTTATTCAATATTATTTTATTTTATACTTATTCAGGATCTAATCATTATTTCTTCTGCATCAACAGTAATCAGAAATGGGAGTTGTTCTTCCTTATTTATTCTTCTAGATCATGACTTTTCATTGTCATTTTACAAAGAAATGACAAAGAAATATTTTACAAATATTTGGTGCCTTCAGCATCTATGCTGCTTTCATACAGTGATGTTAATCTCACAGAAGAAACGATAAAAAAATCTCGAAGGGTTCATAGTTTAATGTCCGGTAGAAACATTTATGTGTTGTTTGCAGCAATATTTTATATGTTAAGATATGTTATGATGCGTCACAGAATAGAATCTAGTTACAAGCAATAGTTCTTTTATTAATCAACAAAAATTCTTCCAGAAGGGAAAAAAGCAGCAACAAAACCACCAGCAGAAAAAAGCCTGAAGTCCCAAAAACAAGACACAAAAATATAACAAGCAGGAGCAGCTCAACAGTACAAAACAGTGTACCATTGTCTGTGGCCAGTCTTAAAGTTCCAACAGAGCAAGCAAAAGCTCATGGCCAAGGGCACCTGCAATAAGGGTGCAACAGTATTTTGTGGTACATTAAATCGTAATACAAAATAGTCACAATTCAATATGTATCGTGGAGCTAGTGGGAGATATTGTCTAGGAGCTGAATTTTATTTGCTTCTTGGATTGTTTTGAATTCTAGTCACTACTGAAACTTCTTTACTATGTCTTCTTGTTTCCTTTATTCACGTTTTAAATGAAAAGATGATAACATGAGCTCTCTCCCTCACTTAAGAGTAAAAAAGATAACTTAATGTAAACATTAACACTGCCCCCTAGTGGATGGATGCTATCAAATGCTCTCATACAAATCAAACTAGACCCTGGCTTTCTTAGCTTTAATGTCTAAAAAACTTTTAAGTTACATTTTTTCCCCCAATGAGCTCCCAATAGTTAAATAGTTCAATAATAGTGTTCGAACATATTATGAGCTGCTTCGATTATTATTTATATTTGCTTGATTCCTCTTTCTCTGCCATAGATTGCCATAAGTAAAGAAAAATGTGATATTACGATGTCACTGTCAGTTTGTCATATTGTCCAATGCTGATATCTTTCCTTTGGCAGTTTGCAGTTGATAATGGGCCAGTTGCGGAGCCAGTTTCACCTGCTGTTGTTTGATTTAATGTTCAAAATCTTCTAAATAAACAAATAAGATGGCACAAATTGTCATTAATTTCTTAGTAAAATTGTCATAAAATGTGATCTGATCTAAATGTAAATTAAAGTTATTGACAGACACAATGTGTCTCAAAGTAATGACACAAAGTATTCTAATGTTTCTAGTCTTTACTGAAAGCAACCAAAACTAAGCATAATGTTGGGTGACTAAGCAAATGAACCCTATTACCTCAACTAAGTTAATTGGAGTTTGTAAACATATTGACACTCAACAAAAAGTTTTTTTTTGCACAGGACTACATCTGGTGTAAAAAGGACAATGTACCATTATATCACCAGCCCTACTGTAAAGTTCAGTGAAGAATACATCTTGATCTATACTTCTTTTGTGTGTGTCATTGAGAATAAGTTGAATTCTAGATATTCAGACACTGATATTCAGACACTTCAGAATGGCTACAAAAAACTATATCTGGCAAATAAGAGCTCAGACCTTAACTCAATAGCAATGCTATGAACTGGAGGACATTCACAAAGAATATTGAAACAAAGAGTGCAAAGAATATAAGCAAGTTTTACTGTTATGATGATGATGATGATAGCCTTTATTTGTCACATACACTGTTACATGTAGCGAAATGGGACCCCTCTGGCCACAGACATACCAGGGTGGGAACAGGCCAGTGTTGAGAGGTAGCATATTTAGAGAGAAACAGAGAAATGGATATACAATAGGTAAATTAGCTTAAAAAAAGAGCCTTTCCGCATTGTCCTTCAAAAAAAAAGAGCACTGTGGAACAGGTTAAAAAAAGCCATCTGCAATCAAGCACATTGACAAATACAGGAAAAGAACATCGCAGGATGAGGTAGGGGTCGGCGAAGTGGTGTGGCCGCTGCAGTCCGCAGCCGGCATTTTCCTGCAGCTAGATGGCGCTGTACTAATGACCCGTCAGATTACAGCGGTGGGAAAAAAGCTGGCGGAGATAAGTGGATGCGGGGGAAGGTTCTGAGACACTCTCTTTATCGGGAGGAAGTAAAGGATAAAATTCCAAAGATTTGGGATTGAATTTATTGCTGCTATAGAGAGCCAACCAATTATTCATTCTAAGGGTTCGATTACTTTTCCCACAAGCACAAGTAGAAAAAGTGTATACAAGTACTGTTCTCAAAACAGACATGAAATTGTATTTCATGTAATTAATTGACAAGTAGTTATGTTTAGACACAATTTATTTTTCTTTGATGTGAAAATGTATACAGGTTTCTTCATTCATTTTCCAACCCGCTTATTCCCTTTTGGAGTCACAGGGGTCTGCCGGTGCCTATCCCCAGCACACATCAGGCGAGAGGCAGGGGTACACAAATGGAGGGTACAGCCACAGAGCAACATTCTCTCACACATTCACGCATGAGGGGAAATTTAGATTATTCTATTAACCTAACCACAAGTTTTTGATTTTGTGGGGGAAACCGTAGTACCTGTTGTAGCCTCGAACCGACAACTGGAAGGCCACAGTGCTATCCACTGCACCACCGTGCCGCTTTGTTTCTTCCAAGTATCTTTAATCATTTTTTTCATAGTTGTCCTATTTCATATAATAAGATTAATTGTTTTCAACAGGTCATCCACATCAAACTCTGTTGATTATCTTGATAGAAAGGCTTCAGTAAAGCAGCAGCAGGTCATTTGAGCAGCTCGACAACTTTGTCCTCCAGAATCAATTTTCTCTTGAATAGGCTTAAGGAATGTCTGTCTTTTCAATAATTCATTATGTTTTGCAGCTTTAAAGCGGGAGAGTAGGGATTCGGGAAGATTGTACACAGAAGAAAATGTGTGACAGGTGATTAATATCAATTACAGTGAGCAAGGTCACCAGCTTGAACACGGTTAATGTGAAATAAACTCACTTCACACTTCAGTGACTGCTCGAATAATGGAAGTGAATGAATGTGTTTGCTACATGATTGGTGCTATAACTGCATAAAAGGAGAGCTTACTCAAAAATTATGATTTATTGAAACAAAAATTATTTTAAAACCGATAATATTCTGATGACTTGTGTAATAATTCGATGAAAGTCAAATCTTTTCATTTCATTCACAACCGTTCCACTTAGAATCCAATAACAAACTATATTTTAAAAATTAGATCTTTAAAAATGTTACCAAATAAAGGAAATCAACAATAATTCTGTTTTCTATTTTTTATATGATGTGCTAATTTTTATTGTTCCACGTGTAGTGACACGTAGTACATCAGCCAAACAAAGTGCAACAGAAACCAGCTATTTGCATATTTTGTGTATTAATTAATGCCTTTCAAATATTCATTCATTCATTTTCCAACCTGCTTATTCTCTTTTTGGGCGAGAGGCAGGGGTACACCATGGACAGGTCGCCAGTCCATTGCAGGGCAGTCTTTCAAATATTTCCTCACATTTAATTTCAATAATTTGAGTTTAACCAGGCCCATTTTGCTCTTTGTCCTGCTCGAATACCCATTTTCAATGCCTAAGATCTACATTTATGACAGGTGCAGTGTGTTGCCAATTATTTTCTTAGTGACTGGTGTCTGCTGCCTGAGATGATTGACAAGATCATGTTATGTAGTTCTGGGATTGTTTTTAATAATTCTCTGATCTTGGAGAATAAACTCCAAGAGGTCTGTAATTCCTGAATTAATCTCTAGGCCTGTTTTGGTAAGAAATACATGGATTAAATGCATGATATATTAAATAAAGATTCAGGCACTCACTCGCTCGCCCCTGTCGTTATCTTAGATAGACCTGTGTCATAAAAACCAACTGCAAAAAATGAATTACAACAAATTTTTTTGGAAGGGGTCTGAATACTTTGTAAAAGTAGGAAGAAATTTCATTAATAAATTAAATATAATGACAATAATAACTTATTCTTCTGATTTCAGAGATTGTATCAATACAGTCTATTTTAGCTTTCCTTTAAAGTGTTATATATTTTGTGACATTTTAAACCGAGCTTAATCAAGAATATCACTTCAACAGAAATCTATTATTAGAGGTTTTACAGTGTGGACCTCCTCCCAGGGACAGTAAACAGTAAATGAATTTGCTTTGTGCTCTTCTTCTGATAAGCGTGTACAATGGAAGGGCACTGGAGTGGTTCGTTTGCTGTTATGTAATCAATATCATTGGTCATTTGGAACTGAAGGGGCTGCCAAGCTGCTGACTGAAGCACTGTTTACATGATTCCTCCCCCCATCCTGAGGATGCCGCCACTGGAGAAGAAAGAAGCGACGGGGCAAATAAAGGACTAATCTTTGTAGGCCAATGGTGCGCTTTAATCCCAGTCAGTCCGAGTTGATTGAGGATGGTTGCAAAAGCACCTAAGCCCATGACCCATGTCACAGCCCGCCAAGGTCACAGCAAAGTCGCTTATCTCTTTAAATCAAAACTGTCGGAGTGAACAATGGAGGACACTTTCAATTAAAGTGTGTTCGGGAACCACAGAAACACAGGGGTACTTAAAATGATGTTGGGCTCAGAATATTGCTTTTCAGGTGATCCAGTCATAGCTCATTAATGAGGAAAAAGAGTTTTTAATTTTATTTCTCAAACTCTCTGAGACAAAATAAGGCGGTCTTTTGCAATACTTGGACTTGCAATACATGGCGACAGAAATTAACTGAATTTGTTTCAAGAGGTTGTTTACTTTGCAAATAGTCACTGTTGAGCCACAAAATTCAGGTGGGTCAGGATGTGAACTTTCCTCATATTCGCCACAAGGCTCAACATTATTAAGTAACCATATGTAGAAGCAGAAGATTCAAATTTTGGTCCAAGATTCATCACCCACTACTATCAGTTTGAAGTAGTTTGGTGATAATAGCACTGATGAAGGTACCATTCATACATGTGTCTGCTTCCATCACTTTGTTGAATAATGTCTGTATGATGAGGTATTTGGAAATGGGAAAAAAAAAAAAACATGTGATACCCCGCATGTTTCCCCTGCACTTGCACTTCCGTCCATGTGCTCCGGTTTCGCCAACAATCCCAAAAACGTGTTAATGGAATAATCTAATTCCCCTTAGGTGTGAATGTGTGAGTGACTGTGTGTTGCCCTGTGATGGACTGGTAACCTGTCCATGGGTGTACCCCTGCCTCTGTCCATGGGCGCATGGGTGTGCGCTGGAGATCTACACCAGCAGAGCCCCGTGACCTCAAAAGGGAATAATAAGCAGGTTAGAGAATGAATGAATGAATAATCAGGAAATGTCCAATTTACTTTCAATGCAAACAGTATAAACCATACCAAACCCTTCCCTCAATGATTATGTCTGAGCATCTATTTCAAGCCTCCTCATTTGGGGACAGCTAACCTTGCATGCATGTCTGTACCACACATGCCTACAAGACAGGTGCCAAATTCAAACTCCTGAAAGACATAATCTGACTCAAAGTTAGATCTTGGTTCGAACATAAATCACAAAATTTTGCAAACATTTCCACTAGCCTAACGGAGTGCATTAGTTTTGATAGTTGAGTTAATGAGGGGCAAACACTCAAAATTGTTGGCTGTTTTTCATTATTTTTTTTTCATTTAGGTGACAAAATTAACATTTTGTGCCATGTCAATAAATATTGCACACATTCAAATGCTTTAGATGTTGCCTTTGGGGATTTTAATTCTGATAATAAAAAATTCTCTGTGAACCTTGTGAAATGCTTTTCTTGTTGAGATACAAAATGTAGTTAAGTGCATTTCTCTAATACAAAATAACAATAGACTATTACTATTAAATGAATGGTTTCCTTGCATTAATTCAAATAATTGGAAAAAATCATACTCATGTTGCATATAATTGATACTCATAACTAATTTCTTTAGAATTATTTAATTTAGTATGTACTACCTCTAATATATAAACAAATCCATCAATCATCATAATAATAAACAGAAGGAAATTATGGCTCTACTTTTGAATTTCTCATTCACTCAAAGCATATTGAGTCAAGCAAAATGTATTTATGATAAGCCTATAATAGATTAGTTCTAATATTAATATGTCAGAACCATATCGAAAACAAAATGGTTAAAAGTGATGACTATACCTAAAAATTTCCAAAGCAGTTTATTTATATAGTGTTTTAATCACACATTTGCAGACATATGCGGTACAATCAGATTTTAACATTTTAGTACTTTGAAAAGACTTTTAAATTTATATTTATTTCTATAAACTAAAGCAGTTATTAAATATTAAAGAATATAATATTTTAAGCTTAAATATAGTATCTTTCAGTTTAATCTCATCTATGAATTTAGTCTCAGAAAATGTAAAAATTTGGCAGATTGGTGTGTAGTCCAACGAGTAAATGAGATGACAAGCATCACTGACAGTATGAGCAGTGATTTATATGCTTTGAGTTATAAAACGATTTCTTCTTTAATCTCATTGTTTGCAGATGTTTAAAAGCCTGTTTTAAAAATGCTTTGGCCACAGGCAGAGTGGTATGCTCCTGTCTACTGGAGGGGAACATCAGTGCTTCCACACTTATCTTTTAATCACGCTTGCCTAAAACTTAATTGGAAAAATAAGAGCCTCCATTTTTTTCATGCAGATCTCAGCATAAATCAAAACACGCAGAGGTAACACTTCGTTTTTGACCCATATCCTGCAATTTATTCAAATGAGAATGGGTAATTAGAATAAAATAGGCTGATTAGAATAAAATAGATCTGTTCCAATTGATTAAACTGTGCTCACCCAAAAAACTGGATATGTTAATTTTAGTTATTTTTATGATTGAAAAAGAGCAGAGCATCAGAAACTGTTGTGTGTCCCTGTTTATAGCTATTTACTTTCTGTCAATGTGATCCACACCGTCATCTATTGCATCTCAAGATAAGAAATTACTGATTTTGATTTTATAACATTGACAGACTGCAATGTCTGCAAAATAGCACTATTTCTAATACCTAATTTAGAATACTGAAATTAAGTTTAATAATTTTAATGTACTGTGTACATTTGCTTTCCCTTTTGCTTGATGCAGTGAGGGAAGAGCGTGCTCCAGAAGCACATGGAGTTTGTTCTGTTTCTTTACTGGATTTTAAAAGGAAAGAGGTGGAGGCCTGTAGATGCTGAAGCTCCTGTTTGTAACTGATTGTACTTAATTACAGCCTTGTTTTTTTATTGCACTTGCTTTATGTGTGAATTTTCTCAGTTTGAGTCCTGTTGTCAGCCTGCCAGGCGATGAGGGTAAATACTGAAAGAACAGAGACAACAAAGATTAATGGTCTTTTTAAAATCACTTTGATTTTTCAGTAAGTAAAAGATTTCTAAAAAGATCACTACAAAAATGTATAATTTAAAGTGATAACAGAAATATGAAGGTCACACTTTGGATGTAGGCTTCAGTTTGTCAACTGAAAATCGCAATAGACATATGTTGGTACAAAATGCATATTTAAATTTAAAACAGTGCATTTTTTTCTCTTGAGAATTGTAATCAATAACTTAATATTACAAAAATAAAAACTTTAAAAACTAAGCATTAGTTCTCTTAATTTGTAGCCACTTCAAAACAATGATAATGTCTGTGTTTGATGATGCACAGATGCATACAGCCATTGAATGTAGTCACCAGTAATGCTAGCAGTGATTTACTCCAAGTGCCACCTGTAAATCACAGAATCTACGAATAGAATCTATTCTCTGCCCAGATCCATTACAACTGGGCTAATAAATGCAATGAATACCTCAACAAGAAACAAACCAGTGCAGTTTCTGTCTCTTCTTCAAAAACACCATGCTGACATTTTTTGTAATAGACACACACACACACACACACGCACACGCACACACACACATATGTGCGTGTGTGCACATGTGTGGGTAGGCGTGTGCGTATGTGTGTCTATTACTAATATATATGTATATAATATATTATATATATTAAGTGTTTAATATTTGCAAAATATAAAATCAAGCACATTCTTAATTTTTGTACATGCGATATTATTTGTTCCAAAAATTTTCCTCAATATTTTCCTTTACTTTTCCTCGATATTCAAGCTTTTTTGGCATATACGAGTATTAGTTTAATGTTTATGTTATGTTTATACATGTTATATATAATGTTTATACATGTAGATTACAGCAAAAAGCCTCTATATAAAGTATGCCCCCACCCCCCTACATCCTCTATACCTCTCTCTACTCCACAGTCTATTAAATAGCACAATCATGTAAATCAAAATAATATCTAATTAAACAAATTAAGCAAAAAAAAAAAAAAACACGTACCCCCTCCTCTCGCTCAATATGCACTGGAGATAGGCACGGGCAGACCCCCGTGACCCCAAAACGGGAATAAAACAGGTTGGAAAATGAATGAATGAATAAGTTCCGAAAATGAAATTAAAAATGTTCTAGTATGACTTAACATAGGTAGAATATTTTTTTTTATAATATTGGATAATGTGCCATTGTTTTAAAAGATGGAGGTGGGAACAATACTACAACCTAGCCACTAAGGGGTAATAGAAGTGCCTTCAGTAACAAAGGGGTTTAAGTATAATGTATTATATAAAATGTCTCGTGACTAAATGCACATTCTCGAAGCACTTGTTGCCTGTTTCTTTATCTTTCTTGCTTTTTTACACCTCAATGCCAGACTTCCCAAGGTAATAAATGTGGGAAATATTGATCTGTAATCAATGTGAGGACCTGATTATGAGAAATTAATATCACTGCAGTGTGATGTTTAATGAGAATAAACAGGAGTATTCCATTGAGGATGAGTCAGGTGGAGTGTACTGCATATTTGACGAGAACAAAAAGTGCAGATATATATAGCGGGGTGCCAAATGAGAAACGGAAACTGTTTGGGAGAGGATCAAACAGGTCCACTTCACAATAACTCATAGTTTTCGTTGGAAATGCTAACAAAGCATCAAAATGACACATCACATTTGATGTATTTGTTTTAAACACTTACCATCAATGTTTGGACATGACTTTGGAAAAACTTGCAGTGTAACATCTTGTTAATTAAAACAAGGTCATATTGTCAGTAATCCTGACCAGGAAAGTTTAGTTGACTGTGGTTAGAGGCATGTAAAGCTATGGACGTACTTTCACCCATAGGTTTCATGTAGAACAATTTTTAAACTAAAATGGACATGGTCAGCCATTTTCTTCTTGCACCATTCCTGAAAGTGAAACATAGAATTAACTACTCAGCACTGGTCATACATGTAGCAGTACTCATCATCATGCACAATTTGGATGTTTTTTTTTTTTAACTTAAACCAATGAATAATAGATATATTTCATAATTCAGCAAATGAGATTTACTGGAAATGAAGCAGTACAAGTAACCTGAATCTAATAACAATGGAATGTCATTTGTTCCATTCTGAAGTGAGTTGCAGATGTAAAAGAAGTAGTTTTAATTAATCATATCGGAATTTGTATTAATGGCAGTTTTGGTGAAGATGGTGCTTAATCAACATGGTGGAACGAAAGCAAGAGGTTGATGATTCGACATGGCGAGATCAAATAGGTTTTTAATTAACCTTGGGGAAATCCATCAGCAGTTTCCTTTCA
Source organism: Danionella cerebrum (assembly GCA_007224835.1). Classification (NCBI taxonomy): domain Eukaryota; kingdom Metazoa; phylum Chordata; class Actinopteri; order Cypriniformes; family Danionidae; genus Danionella; species Danionella cerebrum. The sequence goes on from SRMA01025549.1 coordinate 254,592, forward strand.
CCAAATTGTTCATTAATTTTTCTGTATTGAAAAGAAATTTTCTATAAAAAAAGTCAATCTGAAAGCCATTGGAACTGGCAGTGACGTGTACGTCTTCACCTTGAGTTATACTCTGTCTTCACATTCAGCATGTCAAACCATCCTGCATTTCTATTACAGCAAAATAAATAACCTCGCACCCATCATTGTGTTCTTTAAATAATGGATTCCATTACTCACTAAGGCCTCTTCCCCTTGTGTGTTCTCTTTTTCAAGCAAGGATTGGAAACAGACTCTACCAAGAAATCTCTGAACCTGAGTCAAGAAGAGCAGTGAAAGGGCCACGGGACCCAGGAACAAAAGACTGACTCTCTCTCTCTCTCTCTCTCTCTCTCTCTCTCTCTCTCTCTCTCTCTCACATACACACACACACACACACACACACACACTCGCGCACACTTGAATCAACACTGATGATATGTCATTCGTAGCCTCAGGCATCTGCTGGTTTCTGCTTTAGGTGAATGAAGAGGAAAGTCAGGAACTAACAACTGATCTGAATCCATCAGTAGTTCAAGCTGCACTCAGAACTTCCCTGAAGTTTCTATGGATCTCTGTGGTGAAGTTTTCTGACCTTTACTTGACAGATGATGACTGCGTAATGTGCTCTTTCTGGACTCCAACTGAAAGTACACAGAGTACAAGTGCCGAAATGCAGATCAAAAAACATCTGCTCAGTTAATCTCTCGGTCAAACAAAGAAACCCTTTCACATGAAATCTTGTTCTGTATTTGGGACACTTTTGGTCAAGACCTCTGTCATCTATGTTTCAACACACAAAGCTGGCGAGGGATACAAACAAAATGACTTCTTTGGTCTGTAAATGTAACTACCAGAACTCTTCCTTAAGCTGGCAGCCCATCTAAACTACACCATTAGATGGGCAATCAATGACAACTGCTAAACAAAACCCATATATTTCTGTGAAAATATCCAAATTCAAAAACATGCAAAGTTATTTACCAAAGAAAATAAAAAAGTAGTCAGTCAGTCAATTCTTAAAGAATCTTAAGTTTAAAGAATTCTCCCCCTCTCCCCATTCAGCCTGCTCCTGCAAACACCACCACCCCACCACCCCAAAAAGGGTTGGCCCGCCAACTCATAGTCCAGATACCATTCATAGGCTAGCAGCTGGGACCCTAACCAGACCCAGACACCAGATGCCAACACAATTTATGATTCCGGCACCTATAGGACTCACCGCACGGCCACCATTTTTACTCACGTCTGAATTTGATTGTCAACCATAGGCACCCAAGGCTCTGCTAAGCTGAAACTGGACATGCACTGAGTTATGCACCTTAGACAGTCACAGTGATCTAACTTGGTCCAGGTTCAATTTCTTTCAGTCTTAGGCTTGTACCGCATGAGGCGACTTCAATTTTAAGCTTACTCCTTGGAGCCTCCCTACTGTTCTCTCCCTTTTTTCCCCTACTCGTGGCCAGGACCCACCCTGGCTGCCCTAGAGATAAATTACCCAGTAATCTGTCTCTTATCCATTTCCCTTCCTCTATCTTCCTCCCAGACTCCCATCCTGCCTATCCTTCCAGAGAGAGCTTTCATTGGGGGTACGAGTGCTGGCATCTGTCCTAGAGGAGGTTCTATCCACATCTGGACCATTGGTATCCACTCTAAGCAGCCCAACAACATTTTCTCCTGCATAGATTCACCTCAGTCAGTCACATAGAATGTAGAATGGGTAGTCACCAAAAGGTCAACCAAATGGTCATTGGTATGTTAATCCATGTTGCTATGATTAACTGCAATTCTGCACCATGGGTTCATTCACGCACCTCTGACCAATAAAACAGTGGAAAGGTGACAAATATGGCAGGCAGTGGAAAAGGGTGCTAATACGCTTCAAAACACTTTAAATAAAGCGGAACATTAGGTATAGATTACATTATGTATAGAATAATGTGCTATATCAAATGTTAGCGTCAAGGTGTCGTAAAAGAAATGTTTATAATGTGGAAAGTGCTGTTCTGTAGCGCATGTTAGAGAAACCCGTGACGCATTCTCAGAAGCTCCCTCTCCATCTGTCTGCACTTGTGCTTGAAACCACGTAGGTGTTCCTAATTTGTGAATTATCTCGAAAACTTTCATTTGTAGTGCCGTAATGTTTTCTGCCACCTGTTCCACCTCCTCTGACTTATCCTCTAACTTGCAAGGTAAGGTTTTCATATTTGTGTACATATTATGTATTTTGCTTGTGTTTTTTATCATTTATTATATCAACAATGTGTAGATTTAAGGATTGAAGAAACGTTACTTGATTTTTCTCTACTTATACCCATTTTTTCATCTACTTATACTGAGAGCCATTGCACGTATTAGGTGTTTACATGTAAAACTTGCATCGAGATACAAAATGTTCGAGATACTAAAGCCACCCTAGAATGAATTAATTTCGTATCTCGAGGCACTGTATAGTACGCATAAACTCATTTTAATTCATTTTCTATGTTTCAAAGTCTTGATCACACTTGGATGATGGAGCAGTGAATGATGGGCAAGTGCCATATCAGCCTCTATTAACCAGCCTAATCTGGAAAATATTTATGTACTTGTAATATGTGGGACAGCCTAATTCTTCCTATTGGGGTGAAGTTTATTCATGTTTTTCAGTTATTCACAATCAAATTCTGAGGCAAATAAAGACGATTTTTGTCGATGTGCATAACAGTTCATCCCTGAGGAACAATGCTAATTCCACCACCGGGATGCCATTTGTTTGTTACAACTTTTCATAATGTCTTTTTTACTCAATTTCAAAATTCAAATTTAATATTTACTTAAATAATTCTTGTTATAGTATTAGCAGAAGATGAACTGAATCTATTCTTATTAAATATGGAGGGTTTTGGTTTTTGTTCATCAAAAAAGAATGTCGCCTATTATAAAATAAGCAATTAAACAGAGCAGAAAGGTCCAGACGGCCAGTCACAAAACACAAATCAATTCGGCTGCACAATAAACGTATTGTGGAGATGAATCTCTTTGATTTGTATTTGGTTAACAGGTTTTCTGGCCAGCGGGGACGTACGTCTTAATTGGGGAGGATATGGAATTGTACATCTGTGAAGACAGTGACATGAGCCTCTTCCTCTTTTCTTAGCCTGCAGGCTCTGAGATGATTTCATTCATTTGCAGGTTGTCTGCTGCATTCCCGCTGTCCTCCTGTGATGTTTCATTATGTTCCCAAACAGAAGAGCTCTTTGGTATGGAAATAACTTTTCAAATAGGAAAAAAAAAATCTTTTTCTTTCCGTCTTTCTCAAACACACACTATACATGCAAATGAAACTTGAAACCGAAAAAGCTTATTTTTTTTTGTTTGAAGCTGTGCTGAGGTGAATTTAAGACACAGGAGAGTTTCTTGAGCTGTAGATGTGCGGGAGGCAACCAAGAAAACTCATTACATTTGGTAGCAGGTTGCCAAGACAAATCTTTTCTGGCGTTTGATAAGATCGAAAATGATAGAAAGCAAATAAAACCATTCAATATCTAACATGCTGTTTTTAATTATGTGCTCAAAAACTACACACAGTATGGATACTACTTGTGGTTATTGTTAAAACAGTTGATAGCGTACATTAAAATCCGACAGTTTTCCTGTTTAGAATTCTCTAATCAATATCGCTTTCGACAAAAATCTACCAGTAGTGGGTTTATGAATGTTTTTTATGAATGTTCAGAACAGTTCATCCCTGAGGAATAATGCTAATGAGCCATTCCACCACCTGGATGCCATTTGTTTGTTACAACTTTTCAAAATTTCTTATTTTCCTTATTTCTAAACAGATCCAAATCGCAAATATACTTAAGTATTACAGACGGGTATTGGTTCATCCTAAGTAACTTATTTAAATGTTTTGTTAGATGAATAATGAAAATATTGGTGTCATTTTCTTATTTTCTTTTTCTTTTAAATTTTTTTATGTGACAGCGCTGAAAAAGTAACAGTTCTTAGCATTAGCATATTGGCAAATACATGCTAAATAACCACATGCTGCACGATTATTGAGCCAGAAAATTCTGCAAATTCAGTTATTTCCCAAATACTGTGTGTCCATTTTTATAATAAACGACTTAACGTTTTGAAATAAATTGAGTGACAGGATAGTATTTTTTAAATGACGCTCCAAAATATCATCATAAAATCATCAAATATGTAAATAAGAAATTTAGAGGACCTACCATGCTTTTAGTCACTGTTGCATTACTGTTGTATCAAGATCTCTTCCCCCATGTTCTATTTACGCTGAGTAGCAATAACATGATACCAAAAAACATAACTCTCAGTCTCAGTTTGCCCTCACAGCCACAAACTTTAGTGGAGTTTATATGTTCTTTAGTTAAGTTTGTCATAAGTATTTAACAAGTGAGCAATGCTAGAAAGTGGAGCTGGTCAGACACCATGGATGCGAGTGGCTATAAATATATTATTAATCATTAAAAGATATGGTTAAACAAACTAAAGCCTTTTTTGTGTGTGTTCCATCATGCAGTTCATATAAAAGATAAAAAAAAGATCAAGTACATTAGGGTCTCTTCATTCATGACCCTTTAACAAGTGAAACGGTGATGAAAACAAACTGCTCAATTCACATTTCAGCAAGACATAAATCAGTCCCATGATGAATGTGCTTTTTGGAAGTTTTAGTAAAGACCCTGACTAAAAATTAGCATAATGCATTTGGCTCCCAGTCATGCAATCAGCATAGTGCTATATTATGCGGTTCCTGGCTCCAGAGCCACTCTCAAAAGGCTTGCTCCACGTTCCAAATACACCTTGCGATTGCTGGCTGATTAACCATAACATATGAAATGAGCAAGTTAGTAAATATACAGTAAAGTACAAATAGTTGGCTTACTGTGAATGTGCAGAGTTAATCAAATAAACAAAGGGCTGAAACGTTACCTGTTTTGATCGGAAACGTATCCACAAATGTAAGATATTTGCAACACAACCACCTTCTCTGTTATTGGCATGAGGGTGAAATCCTGGCGTTTATAGCCACATTTCTTTCTCAGCATGCCTCCGAATCTCACTTTCAACTACACACATTACAGAAAGGGCCCATCTGCCGAGGTCACCACACAGAAAGCTGATGGGAGAATAAATGTCCTCTGGTGGGAAAAACAGAATTCTGTCTATGGGTGTGGGCGTGTGATTAGTAGTATGTACGGAGCCTGAGGAGGAATGCAGGTATACGGTTCTGCTGAGACCTGAGTTGGGATCTACTGCAGTCTCATTGATGCTGTTGCCACAGAAACCAGGGTCGAAGTGCACACAACACACACTCACGCACAACACAATGATTGTTATTCTCAAACACTCTCAACCAGCTGCAAAAGGTGCAGTGCTTTTAAACAAGAAGCTTCTTTTCATGAATCCTCTCAGATTGTAAAAGAACCCCCACCCCCCTCTGCTTGCAATAAAGATGGTCAAAAATGATGGGCCAGGTTTTTGTGGCAGTAAAAATACTGGGAGATTCTGGGACAGACTCTTCAACATGAAAGTGTTGTTGGAGAGCTGTATAAGTCTCATCCCGCCCAAAGCTAAAACCTGTCTCAGATACCCATGCTTTGAGCCCCCATGAGCCCCTTTTCATGTTGTTGCTGCTAAGAGCCTCATAATAACCCACTGAAGAAAGCATTAAGCTTCTAGTGTGAGAGGGACTTGGAAAAAAACCCACACACAATCAATGAAAAACCCTGTTTCGCACACTACCAGTACTTTATAACTCTTCAATGCAGGAGTAAAAGATTGTTGCCAGGTGTTCTTCAACTCGAAGCATACTTGCTTTTTGTTTGGTTTTATATTTGAACAGGTCTCCAAATAGCCACAGTTACTGACATTCACTTCTCTGCTGTTATTTTTAATAAGTTGTTAACACAAAAAGAGAATCCCATTGAATCAGATAAAGTTAATTCCCCCTTTACAGTGTTTGGCAAGACTGCAGAGTAAACGCAAACCAAAAACCTTTACAAAGCTTGCAGAGGTGGTCTCGGTACATTTCCATGTGACCTCTGGAACGTTTATTTATTAATAAGGTGAGAACCTGATGTGAACCGGTCCAAAATGCATAAAATCTGTGCATTTTGATCTAAACCAGCTCCCATATACAGGCATTATAAGATGCTGACACATTTGTAATAAAACAGCTTCAATTTCAACTTGTGCTTCATTCTCAAAACATATTGCTCATCTTAAGTGATTCATAAAAACTACGTAATAAATGATGACAAGATAAATTATTGCTTTCTGTTGGTGTTGTCTGACCAATTAAAAAGCTGATTTGGAAATACGGTCAACAACTCAGCTGATCTTCGAGTGAAGCAGATGTCTGTCAAATGACTCCTTTTTGGTTATATCAACTAGTTCAGACCAAAGAGTTCAGTGTGTCCTAAACTCTGTATAAAATATAATCAACATAAAAATAAATGCAATAGTGACCACTTAAACAATTTTCAAGCACATAAATCATAAAAATGCCTTAAACATGATCAATGATTATAGATTCTATTAGATATCTTTACTTTAATCCATGACAGTGCTTAAATAAATGTGCATACACTTGCAGTGGACCAAAATAGGACTTGATACACTGCTCAAGTTCTCCCAGTTACAAAGAATTGGGAAATCTATCATTTTAACTGCAACTGTGAGAGACCGAATAATAAAAACCATGAAAGTCATATTGTATGATTTTAAACAATTAACTATCTTTTTATTGTTTTATTATATTCACATATCAACCCTTAGAAGTCTATCCACGCATTGGTGCATGTGCCAGTCACACCTGCTGTTTTAAATTAGGTAGGGTTGACGTGACTCACCTATTGTTTAATTTTGATTTCAAATATAATGTGTAGGTTTCGAAAAGGTTATTGGTTTTGATATTTTTGGTTTTCAATGAACATTAAGGTAATTCAAATTAAAGTGTGAGACAAAGCAGGAACGTCTTTCAGTTTCATTTTACAGACCCCAAATCGGTGCCTTCAGTCCCCATCGAGAGGTGAAAAGAAGGAATGACCCTTGGAAATGCAAGACCTGTGAGATAGCTCGTGTTTCGGAGTCATTAATTTTTATTTGTCTCAACCCTTTTGATTTTTTTGATCAAACATACAAACTGTTAGTTCTCAATTTTGAAATTGTTGCTGTAAAAAAAAATTGTAATACTGTATTTTTGTACAATTTCAATAAAGTTTGTTTTGGAATAATGTCTATTAAAATGGAAAACAAAACAAAAAATATGTATATTTGTATTTGTATTTTTTTTTAAGTATACCAAGCATTGCCCCTAAAACTGTAACTTTAAAAGTAACTTAAGAGAGCACAAGTAAAAAGTAGTAAAATATGCTCAAAAAGGCCTAATCAGCAGAATTCTATCTCTCAGAGCTTGTTCTTTAATAAATCCACCAATTATTATCTAGGTTAATTCATGTGCACTTGTTACTTGTACAAAGGACAACTGCCCCCTCTCAAAAAATCACTCAAAGAGTTGTACAAAGACAACACAAACAGCTTGGAGAGATGCGAATATCTGTTGATGACTGGCAATCTCCAACGGACTGGGACTTCATGCAATATTTCACCTAGCTGCGAAGGCTAGGAGGGAGAGGAATCAGCCTAGAACCACACAGGAAGATCTGACCAATGATCTGAAAAAATCTGCGACCACAGTATCAATGGTTACAATTCGTGGGGTTCATTTTGTTAAAGGTAATGGACACCTGAAGGATGTGAGTTTAAGAACCTTCTTTCTCCATTTTGACAAGGTTGTTTGTAACTGAATGAAAAAAATAATATATTTACTTGTTTTCTACTGAGTGATCTCTCAATAAAAGAGTATGTTACAGAATAAAGTGTTTTTATTGTATAACGATTTTTGAATGCAGTTTAAAGCAATTGCTTTGGGACTTGAATGGTAACCTTAAAAGTTTTAAAGAAGAGAACTTGTACTTTTGCTAAAGAAGAGGGAGCATGTATTTTACACATCTCCGCTGATTTTGAACATGGGAATGAAAGTAAATAAAAGGAAATAAATTAAACATTTTGTAGCACACCTTAAGGGTGATTAAAAACAACGTTTATGAAAGGAAACAGTTCAAACCTAACTACAGTGGAACCCCGAGCTATGAAATTAATCCGTTCCAGGGTGGCTTTTCATATCTCGAAGCAAGAACATTTTGTATGTTTTACATGTAAAATGCCTAATCCGTGCAACGACTCTCAGAAACAACAGTATAATAATAAAAATAATAAAAAATGGAAAATCAAAGTAGCGTTTCTTCAATCCTTAAATCTACATGTTGGCAATGTAATAAATGACAATAAAACACACGCGAAATACGTAATGCGTACACAAATGTGAAACCTTACCTTGAGAGTGAAGCGATGTGTCAGAGGAGATGGAACGGATGGCAGAAAACATTACGGCACCACGTATGAAAGTTAACTTTCTCGAGATATTTCATGAATTACTAACACCAACATGGGTTCAAGCACAAGCGTAAACAGTAGCGAGCGTACTGGAGAGAGCACTTCTGAGAACATGTCACAGGGTTTCTCTAACTTGCACTACAGAGCAGCATTTTCCACGTTATAAATGTTATTTCTTTTACGATACCTTGACTCTAACATTTGTTATAGTACATTATTGGCCTAATAGCAATATATACTATATCTATACATAATCTTGAAGCATAAAAATTCCTGCGAGACCTTTCATTTCTCGATTATTTCGTGACTCAAGCATTCATATCTCTGGGTACCACTGTATTTATTTATTCATTTATTGTAGAAGCTAAGATTTGTGTCTATTTCCTGTCTCAACGCCCTCAAATATGCTAAAAAATTGCTTGAAAAACTTTTGCTCCACTCTGCTTCATTTATATCCTTTCATTTATTTGTGTGACAAATTTAAATTCAGCATTGGTCCACATATATTTGACTCCTTAATAATACGCTAATAATGGCAGTGAATGTGTTCTTTTGTGTCCAGGTGCGCTCCTCTGGCCAGGTGGCGGGGATGAATATCTCATGCATATGAATGAGGCACTTTAAAGGGATGAATATTTTTACCATGTCAATCTGCAGTGTCTCATTCAGAATTCTCTCTCTCATCACGTCAGTGAACAAAACCATAGAAAACAATGCTGGCAAAAAGAGAGCAATAGAAATGTCCATGAGGAGACCAACTGAAAGATTGGAGAAGGGGTCTGGAAATGTTTTGTGTGCATGACCCTTGAGCTCTTGGTATATTTGAGTCCAAGCTTTGTCCAGCTATGGCGCGAGGATAAAATTGGATCTTATTTGAATACAGCCACTGGGGAGCAGAAGCTGAGGTTTGCTCAGGTGTTGCCATAAATGTAATTTCGTGTTTGAGAGAATGTCCAACTGTGCAGCCTCAGCTTAGCCAGATCTCGCCGAGGAATTGGCACAGGTCTAAATGATACAGAAGTCTTGAATGATAAACAGGAGGTGAGACGTGTATCACTGAAAAATTTTGCTCTCCAGCAGCTCAAATCCTGCCAGAGTAAAATACCAATATGTTTCTCATCTGTCTGCTCTCATTTGATGGAAGGAAGGAGAAAGAAAAGGAGACGGAGAGATGAGGTGCAGGTGTGGAGGAATAAGATCCAAAATGAGATTCTCAAAGGTCATAACCCGTATATCAAGTCCATTCACAGATACCCCTGTCCATATCTGCAGAAATCCCTGCTCAGGGAAGAGCAAATGAGATTCAGGGAGAGAAATCCACGAAAAGAAAGTTGTTTCCTCTGGAATATTAAGGAAACACAAGCTCGTATCACTAATAGACTAAGAATTGAGTCTCTGTTGTTGAGAACAACATTGAGTTGCTCATTTGGAAAATATCCAGAGAACATTGATTTCATGGTATATTGCAGATTGATTTACATGTATGCACTTAGCAGACACATATATTTGTGGATATAACAAGCAATTGGTCACTGGAAGCGCTCACAGACTAAGTTTCAGTCAGTACCAGTACAGAGAACTGTTGTAAAGATATATTGAGAGACTCATTTCCTTTCTGAAGTGGTAACACTAGATGCTGTTAATTCTCTGGACACTCAATTCTGGTGGAAATGTATTATTAAGGCTTTTGAAGGAATGGTGAAGGTTTAAGGCCTCTACACACCGATACGAATTTTTAACCTGAAGTTTTGTCTGACACATCAGACGGAACAAGTGTTGCCAATTAAAAAGTTTCGGATTGCCATATCGGATTCATTTTTTGCAAGAAGAATGACCAATGAAAGGTGGCTTCGTGAGAAGGACATAAAACAGCCAGTCAGTGGCGCTCATTCCACATTTATATAGCCACTTCGTACAGGCAACACAAAGAAACAGCGCACCACAAGTTATTTTTGTTAAACCAGGTTCCTGTTATCAGTCACCAACAGAATAAACCTGTTCTTTGATTTCTTCTCTGTCGTCGTCTTCTTCTTTCCTTTTCCCTGTGTGGCGTGCAGTGCATCTGTTGTAACACGAACATCATATTCAGACAGTGTGTGCCATTGCATGAATATTTCCCAGACAAAGAGCACACTGCTAAGACTCACCACAAGCTGAAGTAGGGAGCTTGTGAACGGAACCCTTCTCAAAAAACCAATCAAGTTGCGGTTTTCCAAACCCCCCAAAACAAACAAACAAACAAAAAAAACAGTAGTTTCCCAAAAATTCTGTTTGGAGGGAACTGATTTTTCTGATGTTGAACAGAGCAATTCGGGATGACTCTCCCTTCTTAGCAATGTGCTCTTTCAGTGTTGACGAATCAAAAGTAATTCCATGATTCCTGACTGAGGTGGCAGAGGTGATAATCGTTGAGGACATCAGCTGATCATGAAATGCAGGAACAAACAACAGCTCAGTCATGATGGCTCAGCCATGTTGAGCTTAAGTGGTGAGTCCTAAAGTGAGATGTCATTCAGACAGTCTGTTTTACAGGTCAATAACAGGTAGCCATCAGCGTAAAATATAGATACTAAAAGTCATCAGCATAGCAATGACATAAGATATAATCAAAGGGAGACAGGGAAGTGATACACGTTGTGACATTTACACTTAAGCATTTGGCTTACATTTCAAAGAAGGAACACATTTCTTGCTTTCCCTAGGGAAACCCACAATCTTTGTGTAGCAGGCACAACGCTCCTCTGATTGAGCTGCAGGAAAGCCTAATAAAGAGACTCGATCCGGGAAAAAAAGCCTTTAGGAGCCCTTGTGAGATGCTTGAGCACTTTGCCCCTTTGAATTTAGATAGGAGTGGATAGAAGGATCTGATGGTTGACCAAGTCAAGGGCTCCAAAATGGTGAGTCTTCGTACCTGTCACCAACAGCATAGCAGTCACTGTTGAAAGCATGTTTTAGCCATTTGCCATTCTGTCAGTATAGTATACCATTCATTAAGGTAATGAGGTTGAGGTGTGGGCCATTGTCATATTGTTATACCCTTCTTATTCAATTTAGGAAAGAGGTTCAGCCCCAAAATGTACCTTTAGGTGTAGAAAAGCACTTCTAAAAAGCAATGCTTCTATAACCATGTTTAATGGTGGGGATACAGTTTTTGCAGTTTCTCCTTCTTCAAAGCACGTTTAGATGATGTTAAACAGCTTGATTGAGTGCCCTAACCTATTGCCATAGAGGGCACTCCAGTGAAAACCGATAATGAAATGATCTAAATTGCATTCAACTAACCAACTAAACAATTAATAACAAAAAAAAAACCTTTAAATTGTGACAGTAGTGCAAGTGCTCCCCAGAGTTGCAATGAGCAGAGCCTGGCAAAGCAAATAGCATCTGTCTGTGTATAAGCTAAGAGTTCATGTCAACATCAATACTACATACATATATCATGAGCTGACATTTACCCGCATACGTGAGTGGGCAGAATCACCACTCTTTCATGGCCGGGGGAAATATGAGGTGTCTGACTGCTTTGTACTGCTCATTATGACCTTTGGAGACTGGCTTGAGTCTTCTGTGGCTCCAGACGACAGGTTTAGACCTGACCTTTTACCAAGTGGTGTCTCCCCAGCACAAATATCAGCTGAGCATCAGCTGTTCTCAAGCTATTGTGCCATTGTGAAGATTTTAACTTCAGAGTAATCTACAGTGCATTTGGACTGTGTGATGCATTTTCCACATTTTCAAAGGCAAAGTCTTAATGCAAATGTGTGAAATACAATTACCTTTCAAACGCTGAATAATGACAACATGGAAACAGAATATTTCTGTATTTTTCACTAAGATATATATAAAAAGATAATAAATTTATTTAAACAGCTATAAAGGTTAAAATTGTCTCAGGTGCTTCCTGTTTCCACAGATTTTTGTTGTACAGCTGACAGACCTATAATTCATCATGGTAACAGGTTAACCCGTGACAGTGATGTAACCTTTCACAATCACAATGTTCCTTAAAATCTTTCAAGGTGATTAACAAACTCTCTGGGTTATGTATAAGTTATGTATGCTAAATGTATATATGAATTATATAAATTTGGTGGTTACTTTTGATGAAAAGTTTCTTTTTAGTTCTTTCACAGTCACAAAGAACTGCCACATAGAGGACATTAATTGAGGTGAGTGCAATATGTAACAATAATGTGATAATTTTGCCTCTTTAAAAGTTCAAAAGTCACATCCCAAAAATACCACATCAAGACCACCTTGCAGCAGTCTAAAATAGATTGCTTTATGTAGGAATGCTGTAAATGAAGGCCTATTTAAAACGCTTTGAAATGAATTAGAATATCATACTGATGTTGTTTGTTGGAAGCTTTGAAAAGATTTGTTTTCTACTCATTTTGTTAGCTTCTGGGTTATATTTTTCAGATATATCCAAGAGAATATGATTTTTTCCCAATAGAGCATCATTCAGATGCAGATAATAAATGAAATAGAAATAATGATTTCTTGTGTAGCTTGGTAGCAATTTGTTCGGGGACTGGTACCACTGCCTTTGAGTACATGCTTGGATGAATTAGATTATTGGTGCATCACTTGTTCCTCTGCTCTTTTTTTCATGATGAAATAATATTTATGCTCCTTAGTAAACAGACAATTTTTTATTAGATTCCTTGATAAGTTCATATTCAATGAATGAATGCTCATTTAATTCCAGTCATCTAATTGAATCAATATCATTCTAGGCAATATTTAATGATTTTATTTGTCCTGACTATTGCACAGGACAAATTATTGTTTTCACATCACTTTTGTAATAGTGTCTCCTCACGCACGTAGTCTGTGTTTTTCTTTCTGGTGGCAGAGATGTTTATTTAATTTTATTTTTAGCAACACACTTACCTTTGCACATAATAGAAAAGAGATTCACACATTGAGACACTGACCTTGAGAAAAAAAAAGAGCCGAATTCAGCAGTTTTATTATCCTTCTCTCCAGAGTCTGCTCCTGATTCAGAGCACAGGCATGCTCTCTTCCCTTTCACCACATCTGTCTGTTGCAAACCTCATGCTTCTAATGAAATAAGAAAAAAAATACAAACAACATTTTTAAAACACGGAATGTGTCAAATAAAATGTAATATAAAAAAAGGGAAATGCGGAAAAGTAAATGACAAATCAACAATCAATCTTTTTTTACAGCATCAAGGACCCAACAAAAATAGAGAACTTTTCTTTCTAATGGTCTAAAACTGTAAAATTATAAAACTTTTTTATCACTCTGGTAATGTGCAATCCACGTGAAGAAGTGTGTCATGGCTCAGCTGCAAATACACTCAAAAAAAAAGTTGTTGGATGAACCTAATTAAATTAAGGTACATTTTTCCACGAAATTATATTATGTGCATCCAATTAAACTTAATTTGTAGAATGGATTAATTTTATTCTTGTTGCGTGAATTAATTTTGTTTAGGAATTTTGAACAAAAATAATTTATTTCAGTCCTAAAAAAATATCTTTTGCAATGCCCAATAAAAACATTTTTGTCAGGTTAACTAGATTTAATCTTTCTATGCCTACAACATAAAATAATGCTATATTAAAAAGAGTTCATTTAGTCACGCCTCCTATATATAACAATGCCATTTCAATTACATACATTTTGTCCTGCCAACTAAATAAAATTTACAACAGCAAAATAATTTCTTCCAAGTTGACCAAGTTAAAGACGGTTACTTAAATAACAAACTACTTTTACATATTTAGCATGCCCATAGAAATTACTTATGCAGGTCTACATGTGACATGCAATGCTATAACAAATTACAAGTTGCTACAAGTAAGGAGAAACACTTAACTATGAGAAATGACAAATTTACAAAAAGAATCTGACACCTGCTTAGTGAAATAACTGTAAACATGTTTAATTAAACTTCAAAGACACATCCTGATCAGAAGTTGTTTACATGTAAACATGTTTAATTGAATATAAGTAGCATTCAACCTAAACTGTTACAAAGACAAAAAAGTCCAGTTTATAAAAGTGAAAAATTTGTAAACATGTTTAAATGAACATAAGTAACATTCAACCTAAACAAAACAAAAAAAATGTCCTCTTCAGAACAATGTGGACTTAATTCTGAGACAGCTTAAGCATTTAAACAAAGAGCTACAAACCACATGTGAATGTGATTCACCTGTGAATCACCGCTGAAAAATCAATCTGCACCCGACCCTCTGTTGATGACGCATATCCGGTTAAGACGAACAAAAAAATATTATGTAGACTCAATTAAAAAAAAATGTGTAAACCTACTTTTGTTAAAATTGTGTTGACTTAATTTAATAAAATTAAGCTGGGACTACTTTTTTCAAGAATTATGTTGAGTGGCCTCGTTTAAATTAAGTTAGCTGAACAATGCGCAAGAATCGTTTTTTTGAGTGTAAGTCTTGAGTAACACCAAATCGAAAAGAAATAATAACCATTTAATAATAATAGCCATGAAATCTAGAAACCCTCCCCAAGTGTTTTTTAAACTATGAACTTGAATAATGAATGCAAATAGCTTTGACGCCTAGCTTTGCCACCAAACAGTTAGGAGCAACGACATTGGCATACAACTTCTCAAAGCACTGTAAATGCAGACAATTTTACTTTTGAAGTCAAATCTGTTATTTTCTGGTGAATTGGCTCGTTCAGTGAGTGAATCATCATTCAATGTAGATTTATTTCGTTTGGTGCAAGTTAACCCTTTAATGTGAGAGTGTAGCACATGGGCTTGAGGACCTTACAGCATTTGCTTGTTGATTCCCTGGCACTCAACGTCAATCACACACATTGTGTGGTCTGTTATCTAGAATTCCGAGCTAAACACTTGTAAAGTACACAAACTAAACACTCTCTAGTCACCAGCAGCCTGTCACAAGTGCTTCTGGCAAAACAGCTCATCATTTCACTTCCTTGAAAGTCTTAAACAATCAACCATAGACCAGAAGGGCTGGTGGTGAAGTTTGAACGATGGTAGAGTTTAGTGAGCTGTAATTACGAGCTGGCTGCTGTGACTTGCAGAGCAGAGATAAGAGAGCTTCTGAAGCCCACACGCTGTAATTACTGTTCGTCTGTTTGCTGCTGCACTGCTGAATGCCTGCAGACTGAACACACAACCCTTATAAGCTAAACTCACCCTCTGGTTAAAAAAAAGAAAACTTTCAGAGGTTTGGAATTACAGTAGAAATGGTTTGGATTCATCTGACCAAAAAACTCAATGAGCAAATACCAAAAAAAATAGTTCATGTCAACTATTTATTTATCTATGTAATTATGGTATATTGGTGACTTGGCAAAAACATAATGAGGTTTATCTGGAGCTCAAAGGAAAGAGTTAACTTAAAGAACTTGTCCGAAGAATGTTCCACTTACCAAGAAAACCTTAACTCGCAGATCACCAAGAACTATGTCATGTGTTAATAGAATTAATTTCAGGTGTAAGCAGGATCTCTTTTCATAGAGGTGAATTTTGCATGGTGCAGAAATACTTTTTTTAAGCTATGCATGAATAGAGTTGACAGGAACAGGAACATACCTTTTCTTGGTCTTTAATTTTTTTTATATGTCCCTCTCACCTTTTTAGTAGATTATTTTAGGGATTGTTGACTGCAGTTCTTGTTTTACTATTACTGTAATATTCCTTTGTTATTCTCATTTATAAATGTTTATATTTTCTCTAATATCTTTGGCTAAGAAACATATTTAAATAGAAAGTATTTTGAACATCTTATTTTTCTTATGTAGGTATGTAAGAATTTAATAAAAAATTGTCATTTTGTCTGATTTTGTTTGTGTGTGGGGGGGGGGCAAGCAAAATGTGGATGTCTCATGGGAATGAATATTCGACATGTATTTTAAAACAAATAACAAAAGTTTACCACATAAAGTATATTATTATCTATTTATATATGTAATCTTATCTCATATTTCACCCCAAATTCTTAGATTGCAACAATATAAGTATTATGGTACTTTTTAACAATAGTAAAAATTCTATAATATGTATTTGGGATCAAGCATACAGATCGTTTTACGAAGACAAAAGTTTTATTTGCAAGCTGCACCACAGTACCGCAGTGGGTAGCACTATTGCCTTTCAGCTCGTTGGGGACCTTCCTGGAAGGAGGTGGCATGTTCTCCCCATACTTGTGTGTGTACTCCTGTTTTCCCCACAATCCCAAAAACATGTCAATAATTGAATAACTAATTGAATAATCTAAATTCTCCTTAGGAGTGAAAGTGTGGTGACTGATGTACCCCTGCCTTTCACCCGAAGTGAACAGGAGATAGATACCAGCAGACCATAGTAACCCCAGATAAGAAGATGAATGCAAGCTTTTACAAAATGGAAAAGTGGCGGTACTAGGGCCTAGAATAAAACTTACCAATGTGTTTATGCGCTTTGTAAATGTATTTTGTTATTAACTACACCTTGCTAGTGCTGGGTTGGACCACCTTCTGCCTTAATCCTTCATAATCCAAAGATTCAACAAGGTACTGGAAGCATTTCTCAGAGAGTTTGGTCCATATCAACATGATGCCATGATGCAGTCGCTGCAGATTTGTCGGCTGCTGGAATCTCCCGTTCCACCACAATTCAAAGGTGCCCTATAGGATCTGGTGTCATGTTCATGAAACAAATCTGAGATGATTTGTGCTTTAAGGAAAGTAGCCATCAGAAGATGGGTACACTGTGGTCATAAAGGGATAGACATGGACAGCAACAATACTCAAAAATGCTGTATCATTGACATGATGCTCAAATGGTACTTATGGGCCCAAAGTGTGCCAAATATCCCCCACACCCTTACACCACCACCGCAAAGTGTATGTAATAGTTTAAAGCATATTTAGTCATATTTATTTGCATACCACATGTAACGTAATAGAAAAAAAGATGCAAAGATTTAATTTCATAGCATATAGCCATTAGCGATGCTGCAGAATGAGGCTTTGTTAGTATAACAGAGGGAAAGAAACAGAGGATTGATTCATCTCTTTTTGAAACAGAAACACAGCTCAGAGGCAGAACTGACATGTCAGAACCATTGTGATTGTCGGGCAGACCTTTAATGAAAATGATCGGTATTCACATAAACACAAACACACAAATCACTAGTCAAGGCAGGCCGCATTTAAAGTGATGCCAATTTGCCTCTTACACACCAGAGATTTATTGAATATGTGAGGAAAACAAACACATAAAACAAACAAAACGAAAGAAAGAAATACAGAGAAGAAAAGAGCCAACAGGGGTTAAAATCAATCCTCAGATTAGAGTAAAGTGCAAAAGGAGAAAAGTTTTCCATGAGCAAGTTTAACTCTGTATAATATTGCTGGAAAGTCTCAGTTTCTCCTCGGAGGCCTTTAGCTCTCCGCTGGTGACTCTGCATCTTATTTCTGGAGCAACAATAAATTAGCTCTCATTCAGCATTTCACTCCGGTGGCTCTAATTCATTAGTCTGCTTTCTGGTTCCACATCAATACTCACAGTTCATTATCTTCCCCTCGCTGCTCTACATTAGGCAATAGCACAGTGAGCACCCACAGTAAAGCATGAAGGAAATTGAGACTAGATGTGTCGAGGCTTTTAAACGGAATGACCTGACACTTTTCGTTGGACAAGTCTTGGAATTAACCGCAAATAAACGAAATCCCCTGGAATGAAATAATTCCTGTAGGCGACAAACTCGATCAAGATTGCAATTTGATCAAAATGCTGAAAATATGATTTGCAATAATTCTGAGCTGAATGAATCGCCGATGTGCATTGTGCAGATTAAAAAAGATGAAAATCTGTCACCCAGGCCTGCATTATCATATAAATAACCAAGGAGACACAAGTGAATCTGATCAATGAGTGCATGTTTTGAGAGGGAAGAAAGACTTAAATGGAGGCAGAATTGCATATTGATTCTCAGTAATCATTCACAATCATATTAAATCGTCATGGAAACAGCAGGACTACTGTTGGCAATTTGCACCGGAATCATTTATTTGCATAGAGGCTAGATGCAGCTTATGCATAGACAGATAGATTTGGACTGCGCTCTGTGTTTCAGTGCATCAGCGCATGCATTCAATCATCCTGAAAGGCTGTTTTAACAGGCGATTGCATGGCCTTTGCAGGTTACGGCGCAGGT
Source organism: Danionella cerebrum (assembly GCA_007224835.1). Lineage (NCBI taxonomy): Eukaryota > Metazoa > Chordata > Actinopteri > Cypriniformes > Danionidae > Danionella > Danionella cerebrum. The sequence continues at coordinate 273,266 of SRMA01025549.1, forward strand.
CTGCAGTCCATGTTTACAGGGCTGGATCCTCCTCCTCGACAGAGCCTCATAAAAACAATAATCCTTTATAGTGACAGGGCATTTTGCTGCAGGCTTGAGAAATATCTCCCCAATCCATAAAATGCCTGTATGGGTTTTTGCTCTAGGTTTAGGAGAAAAGCCTATGTGATCCTACTGCACTTCTTAAGCTTAACTTAAAATTACATTGAGGGTTTTCCTTTTAATCTGAATACAATTGCTCTAGCTGAACATTTACATGTATTTGGTAATAATTCAGTGCAGAAGTGTTGCTGACAGTGCTACTTGCACCTACTTCCTCTGAGTTGCTCTTACCATTATTTATTTTTTTATATACATGAAGAATTTTTTACTATTGGGCATCCTTATTGTAGTATTAAGTGTAAAAACCATTGGCACCAACGGGACATCTCACATCGGACATCTGTTGTACCACAAACGCCATCTTCAGGCAGTGAGTGTCACTGCATTAATATTTCCTCGACCCAGATGAAGAGGACCCTGCTGAGAAGCTTTGTGGGAATCTCAATTCGGATCAGTGTAGGGAGGCCTTATCTTGCTACTATCTTGTCCAGAATGTATGTACGAAATAAAGTATGTGCTACAGAAAGGAGATGGTGCTTCAAACTGTAATGGTGCTGGAATGATTGGGTGGTGGCATGGGATTAGATACAATACTATATTTATTCACATATCTATGTACAAAACAAGCAAGTTCCTCTAAAACAAACAAGCATTGTAATCGGGCGATCACGATTCGTCATTGGAGAAGTCCCAAGAAACAGCAAACCTACAATGTCTTCAAGGCCGAAGAGATGAGTAGCCGGTAAGTAGGGAGTCAACAGTGTAGTGGACATGGAGAAACTGTTTAGAGACACAACACGAGTGCACAGGAGATCCAAGATGTCAAGAACTGATCGTGGAGAGTCAGGGGGTGTGAACTGTAGGTCTGACAATCCAATTTCATGGAAGTTACAATGTTCCTGTTAACTGATGGTGAGGGATTGGGACTGTGCACTTCATTGGGACTGCTTTATTTACCGGGATGATTATTTTCAGGTGAATCTGTGGTAATTGGCTGTTTCTCTGCTAGACACACTGAATCCCTGACCACCAGATGTTTGTCCCATTAGATACCATTTGACGTGAACTGCATTCTCATTAAAGCAGACTATTGTTTGTTTGAAAGTGCCTGGTTCCTGTTGTTTGTTACACGCCTGCGTTTGGGTGGCAATGCTAAATCTGATCAATAGCATCAGGCTTTGTGTTGGTCCAACCAAACATAATGTGCCAAAGTGACAGTATATGGATTGGAACTTTTAGCTAAAGCTCGTACGATTAAAGATCTATGAATGCTTTAATGATGTGAAAATCTAAACCAAATGTTTCACTCTTGCATGTGGTACCTTTTATCCTTTGCCTCTTATCTGGCAAAAATTTGAAGGGCTTGTAATCTCAGGAGGGCACATGGGATGCCATTCTGTGAATATTCTATTTTTTTTTTTTTTTTTTTTTGATGTTGCGGGACTGAAAGTGAAATCCCTTATAAATGAAACCATTTGACCTGAAGGTACTCTAAATTCTGTGCATGGGTTGATATTTTATCTTCAATGAGAGAAAATCCCACTGAGGGCATGTGTGGAATGCTAGCTGTTATTTCAGCTAAATCACATCTCCTACAGAGAGCATTCATCAGGCTGTTTACTGGCATCGTTCATGCAGTTGATTGGAAGACAATAGGATGCAGCTCAATTTATACCTAATTACGGTTTTAATGCGTGTTATTAAATACATTGCCATGTCCCAATTAGCTGAAGCTGGGCTCATACATCACTCTAATTGATAACTCGCCAGAGCTGCTCTGGAGTGTGTATCACAGGAGACTTCCTAGAGGGGCACACATTGCCACTGACCGAGTGTGAACCGAAGTATTGTTTTTCTATGAAGCACTAAAGCAAAGGCTGCAGAGTAATTTTAATAGCTTTCCTCTATGTGTTTGGAAGTATATTGAATTCGATAGAAAAAATGTTCACCCTAATACATTCAGCGTTGTTTTCAAACCTTGGATAACAGAATAATTTTTAAACTATTATTCAACATAATACAGTGGAGTTTTATCAAAGTTTTGCATCAACCCAACTGGGCCGCACGGTGGTGCAGTCAGTAGCACTGTGGCCTTCCAGTTAGAAGGTTGTCAGTGAACGAGTTTGCATGTTCCCCCGGGTACTGCGGTTTCCCCCACCATCATAAAAACATGCGTCAGGTTAATTGAATAATCTAAATTCCTCTTTGGTGTGAATGTGTGTGTTGCCCTACAATGGACTGGTGGCCTGTCTAGGGTGTACCCCCACCTCTCGCCCAATGTGCTCTGGAGATGAGCCTGTTACCCTGAAAAAGAAGAAGAAAATTAATGCGAGTTTTCCCCTAAATTGCACACAACTCTGTATTTGTGTTGAATAGCTGTTAAAATCAGATTCTTTTTAAAATTATTTTAACACTGCTAATTGGGTTCTTCATCCTCTTCAAAGGGCTGCTTTGAAGCGTAAAAGCACTTTATAAAAACATTTGACTTCTTAAATCTAAATTTTTTTTGGAGCAATTAAGAGGAGTAGATCAGTGCACAGATCTGCGGTCGGTTCTTAGATATTCAAACATTTTCTTGATGCACAAAGCAAAATGGGTGGGTGATTGTGAGCGGGATGAGATTTGGAGTGACTCTGGAATTCATACATTTTCATGTTATTTGGTTAAGTGTTAAATAAGGCTGTTTGCTTAAAGCAATTAAGCATTTTATTAAAATCATAATTTTTGTAGGATCATGGAATATGTCAGGTTTTTTTAAAAAAAAAAAAAAAGATTTTTTTTACACAACCATTTGTGTCCAGAGCAAAAAGTGTTTATACATTATTAATTGTAAAACAGAACTTATTTGTATACTTTTAAACAATTGCCTATTACTTATGTGTTCATTTAAATTTGATCCAGTCATAACGAAGGGTTGATTGAGTGTTTGACTCAGTGTGCAATAACAGTTTCCATCTTCACCCATTATGATGTCATAAGTAAGACAGGAAACAGAAGTAAAAGAGAGGCTGGCCGCTCCATCAGCAAAGATAACACTGAATAAAACACCAGTTCCACTCCAAGAGCCCTTTGGCCGCCGTGATTGTGTTCTCTGTTCATCACGGCAGAGGAAGATAGAGAGGGAACCAATCAATAGCCATTTCACATCTGCACCCTTGATGTGATCTTAATCAAAGGGCAGAACCTCTCTTTCACCTGTCATTCTTTCACTCCTTCAGTCTGTTGCTATGGATGTGAGGGTATGCTTGTGCTTCCTGCTGGGGTTAAAATAAACATGTTTTTTGTCAAACCACATCCACAACTTCATAGCACTACTTTGAAACCATGGAGGGGTCTAGAATTTCAGAAAATGTGATTTGTGGATTTTTGTTTTTAGATTTTCCTTTCTGTGTATTATGTTTTAAATTCCTGGTTCATGCTTTATTTTATTTTTACGTGCAGCACCCCACTCGTCAGTAATTTGGATAAATAAATGTTGATTTATTTATTCATTTAGGGATTATTGGATGTTCTCAGATTGTAAATGCATCTATGCTGAAATTCTAGAACCCTCCATGATTTCTAACTTGCATATATATAAATAAATAAATTCCTAAATCTCAAACGTTTCTCAAGTCATTCATTCATTTTCCAACCTGCTTATCACATTTTAAGATCATTGGGCAAGAGGCAGGGGTACACCGTGGAACAGGTCCCCAGTCCATTGCAGGGTAACATTCACACCTAAGGGGAATTTAGATTTTTCAATTAACCTACACAAGCATCAGGAGACATGCCAACTACTTCCAGGAAGGTCAAAAGTGAGCCTTGAACTGACAACCTTCTAACTGGAAGGCTACAGTGCTACCCAGTGTGCCATCGTGCCACCCAGAGACAAAAACATATAAGATGTAAATTAATGACATCAGATTAACCAGAGATGCTATTTGTTTATGCAGGAAAAGATCAATAATTGTCATTTAGGTGTTCTTTGAGTTTCTCTGTGAGATTAGATGAACTTTTAGACTTTGGTTTTATTTTACGTTTAAATGTAATTCTGCAACTTTACTCTATAATTACTGTGAGAAATGACTCTCTGGTGACTAGACGTGGAAGCTTTCTGACCTGTAAATGCTGACCTGTATTCTTTTCTGCCAATTCTCAAGCACAGGCCATTATGACCTTTAATTAATGCTGAACTATGAGAACATTATGATTTTTCTCAATGGCAAGCTTATATTTGATAATTGAGAGGGTAAGTGGTATTTGAACTTGCAGTTTATACTAAAGTGTCCAGTGTTTTACACTGTCCATCTGTTTGAAGCATATAAAGCTTATGGGCTTAGCTTTCAGGAGCTCTGGCAAATTCAAACAAATTTATCTATTAAATCTACTTAAAACCAGGCATTTTCATCATTAAACTTGTGCTTTTTTCATTCATGTTCTCATTTGAGCTATAATCACCTTAAAATTGTTCACTCAAGAAATCATTTGCTTGCTGAAGTGGAGATAGCTGTCTGTTACAGATGTGTGTGTGTGTGCATGTGCATGTGTGTGTGTGTTTTTTTGGCATTGATTAATACACTTACAGGTGAAAATGATAATGTGTGTAGAAAAAAAAAATCTGCCGGCGCATTCGCTATGATGAACTCAAATTGTTAAAAGATTAAAAATATGAACAAACAAAAATGCAACTGACCGAGCTACTAATATTTTTTTTCCCTAGTTGCACAACAAACAATGGAGGGTCTGGTTTTAATTGAACATTATTACATTTGTTAATCACCAGTGTGGCATAAAAGCCTGCCCTCAACTTGACCCTAACTTCATCAAGTGTTAATTATCTCACAGTCTCTCCAAACACAGTTTGCTCATCCTGTGATTGCTTAACATGGTTAGCTGTGACAGAGGATGAACCATTGAATTGTGTTGAGAGCAGTCGGTCTGAAGCGCCACTCGTCCATCTTCAAAGAACAGTATTAGCTTTGAGCTTCTCCACTGCACAATGAAGGTAGTTCAGGAGTTAAAGAAAAGCATCTCACCTGGGAATGAACATGTCTGAGTCGACCATACCCATTTCCCCAGTTAATAGCTTTTGGTATTGCAAGTTAATTCTGGGCTGGAATTAAATTATAAAGCATGTCAAAACATATTAACGTCCAGTGGCGAGCAGGAGCTTTTGTTGACAGACCAGGGAAATTGGTAATGTAGCGTAGAAGAGCCCAAATAAATCAGGTTTTTTTTTTGTGGGGGCCTCATTTATGCTAATGCTCCAGGTTTGCCCTCTTCCAGTCCTCTGTCTTTAAAGAACTCACTTTGGTATTCTCTCTTAGCAATAGTTTCTTACAGTTTATAAATCCTCTGTTTACTAAAAGTGAGAACAGTAAAATCGTTGAAGATTACAAATACATGGATGCCGAAAAAATGTGTCGAAAGACTTTTAAAACTGCACAGTTTTATGAATTAACCAGCTGTTCTCCTCTCATCTTAAGCTTACAGCAGTGGCAATACTCTATTTATGTCAGAGACATAAATAACCACCATCACTAGCTTTATCTGCACGTAAATTTTCTTGTAAGACTTAAACGGGAAATTGCTCAGTAGTCCACCATTCCATCTCTCCACCTTGGCCCAATAAGACTAAGAAATGGTACACACCCAACAAATCATTCACATCAGACTTAGCCACTACAAACATAGCAACAATTAATGCTTACAGCTTTGTGGAGAAATTTAAACCTTTGAAAATCTAAATAAATTACTCTTCCATCAATTTCTTCCAAAAACACCTCTAATAGATCAAAGGCCTCTTCTCAGACACAGATCTACATGTTTGATATGTAGGTTCTTTTTCCATCACACCTGTAATCCATTTATTCAAAAAAAAAAAAAAAAAACATTATTTAATGGCATTCTATAATCTCAACCATTCACAAACTTCCAGATAAGCCAAGAAGAAACTATAAGTCCCTGAGCAGCCTCCTCTGAGAGTAGCTTGCTGTCCTTTGGAGCATTCCCTTCTTCACCCAGTACTTGGTACAATGCTCTAAATGCAGCCTAATGTTCTTTGCTGAAACAGAATTATATCACATTGATAAAAGTTTTTCTAAACTTCCATTTTAAGCAACCACTTCTACAATTTCCAATATTTTGCAACCACCATACTTCATAAACACGAATTTGCAAAATTTTGCAACAATGACAATTCCAGTCCATCAAGATGAAAAACCCACATTTCAATGATTATACTGCCTCAACAATCGAACTTAAAATTCATAATAAATAGACCTCCCTACAAAAAAGTTAAATAAAAAGCTAGGCCCAATGGTGTGGGGTAGAACGTGTAGAAAAGAAAATGTTGTGTCCAGAGACTTTAAGTCAGGTCAGAAAAGTACCACAATGTTTCTTGTCTCACCCACCTAAAATGACTTTTGAAACTTTGATCTAGTGTTAATTCCACATTGCAATCTCTCTGGTGAAGATGATCTAGCTTCTGGATTCTTTCTTCTGCTTGGTTGCTGCAGAGTTCTGGGTGAGTGCTGAGTGAAACTGTATGGCAAGACGTGTCCTCAGATTCTTTAGCACAGAACTGGCAAGCAATTCCAGCAGCCATGTTAAAACCATTGCTCACCTTGATTCACTGCAATATACTGTCTTCTTGTGTATCCATCTTCAGTGACCACACAGCATTTTGATGCTCTTGTGAGATTGCAAAAATCCAATTTAGTAGAAACCACAATTGAGAAAGACCAAGTAGTCTTGCTCCAACTTAATTCCTTTAAATACATGGCTATCATTTGAACAATCATATATCTGAGGATATCGCTCATAATGTGAAGTATTTGACTGCTTGCCGACTGCTGACATGCCTATATGTTTGCCAACAAGGAAATGATCAGGAACATTTTAATTGAAACTTCAGCTAATTCCAATGTTTTCTATGGGATTAAGAGCTGGAGCCTCGGTAGGCTACGTCAGGATCTTTATGTGCTTCGTCTTGAGTTGCTCCTTTGTGGCATTGGTTGTTGGTTGATTTTCATGATGGTATAGCCATTAATACCCAACATTTGTGTTCCCTAGTCCAGTCACAGTTTCTATTATTGATCTCCAGCACCTGCATTCAATGAACTGCCTCATTGAGTTCACCTGCCACTCACTCGTTTTCCCAATCACTCCCCGTGTTTCTAAGCTTTACTTAAACACATCACCTTTGTCCATCGTATCAACAATAGCATGAGCTCCAGAACCTACACTTTTGGGTTCCTACAGGTCTTCACTGGTTCACAGGATTGAAGGTACTATTTAGCATTTCTTCACTCTAAAGAACCACTAAAGCTCTTTGTTGTTCTTCAACTGTTCTTTGCTGGTTCTTTGCAGGTTTGAGGATGCTATGAAGCACATTTCACTTTAAAAAACCTATTAAGCCCCTTTTTTTTCTTTCTTCACTGGTTCTTTATGGTTTTGAGGTACTGTTATAGCACTTTGTTAGGGTAAAGAAATTGTTATGGCTTTTTTGGTACTTGTGGTTCTAAAGAAGTTCTTTGTTGTTTTTAAAGTGCTATATACAGATGCTGGTCTTATATATAATGCAAAAGTTTTTTTTTTATTTCATACATTTGATCATTGATTCTAAATTGCACTTTTAATGGGTTCTGTTAGGCGAGGTAAAGTGGAGGAAATGACCCAGATGCAAGGGGAAAGATGGTTCTTGAAATTAGGTTTTATTCCTTAGGAGCTCAAAGAACATACAAAAAAAAAACCACAAGCCGTCCGGCTGGAATACAATAAAAAAAAAAAGGAAAATGAATCTTGACTCCGGGAATATAAACGGAATGAAGAGAGCCCGGGTTGAGGATGGCGACGGGCAGTCCCTCAAGTGCTGGCAACCACCACACCACAGTGCAGAGAGAGGAAAAAGGAGAGTGTGAATGCTGGAGGAGGATCGAGCCGACGGAGATGCTCACGCTGGCCCGAACCCGCACCGACACCACAGGACTGGACCGGACCAGAAAGGTGGGTATACACTGGAACAGAGATAGAGATTAGAAAGGCACTCGATAGTGACTCACGGAGTGTGAACAATCTTCCGGAGCAGAGAAGGGAACACCGCTAAATAGGCCGTTGATTAACCTGAATGAGAGACAGGTGCGCTTAAAGCTGATGAGCGGGCCCAGAAAACAATCAGACTAATAATGAAGCAGGTGAAAGTCTTGAGTAGGTCTCTGCAGGACTGACAGGTTCAAAATATCACATTTGAATGTTGGAGCTCAATAGCACCTTTGACGGTTGTTTCTGAATAGAACCATTGAAGATAAGTGTCAAATGGCACCAAACGACCCAAAGAACAAGATTTGGTTCCATAAAGAACTTTTTAGAGTGTAAAATCACATGCCTATTCTTCTGGTCTCTGTGGTTTATGGCTTTTTTTTTGTTATTTTTTTCTGACCTTAATTCTGTTAAACAGTCCAACTAAATAGAAGACATTGAGATTACCTTTCTAGATAAATGTAAACCTAGCAACATTTAAATGCAGCTATGTGCTTTTTGTTATTTATTTATTTAGATTTTAACATATAGGTATCTGCTTGGAAATAATATAAGTGTGTTTATGCAAATCATGGCCTTTTTAACTCATTCTTAAATACAACAAGCCGAATACTTTCTTTTCCTCATTGCAATTCACAGTGCTTTAGTCTTCCTCTGCTGAAGAGCTGGCTGAACAGCTTGCAGTTATTGATTAAGCCTGTGGGACAGAAAGAACAGATTAAAGCTTAAGGTTTTCCATTCAATGAGCCAGACCAGCCAATTGTTCCTGTCTAATATAGATTTATTATTTGCAATAATAGATGAACTGGTGTGTCCACTCCTGATGAAGTGATTTGGGTTTTTAAAGAAACCGTTCACAAAAAGGTAAAACAAGGCAAAGTGAACTCAATTCTATAGCACAGTTGTTACACAAAGAAAGAAAAAAAAATAACAAAAATTGTGTTTAAGGTTTTATTTTTAATATTATGTTGTTCACATTGTCCAAACTGAACAGGAAATGTGATTATTAAAAAGTCAAAATCATATTCAATCTCTTTATATTCTAGCCCAGGCCTATTTTGGAAATGGCCTGAGATTTTAACTCTTTGTAATTTCTCCCCAGTTACTCACCTATTGGTTTATTATTTGCATATTCATGACATGTTTGCAGAGCTATCAGCTTTTTTTTTAACATTGATAGACGCCTCAATGACGTTTAGTGGAAATGTTACACATTCTTAACGCATTTTCACCACAGTTGCATCAGAATAAAGAGCCTTTTTCTTCGTGGTATAATAACTTCATTTTAGAGTCTTCCTCTTTGTTTGACTCATGCACATTTGTTTCTGGATATCACAGAGAAGGCGTTGCATTGTGGATAGTGCATCACTTCCTAGAGAGGATAATCTGGCTTTTAATGTCCAGCCTTGACATAACAGTTTGACTTGAATAAAGCAAGTTTTTGTGATGAATTGGCGACCTGTCCAGAGTGTATCCCCACCTCTCGCCCAATGTGTGCTGGGGATTGGCACCGGCAGACCCCAGTCACCCCAAAAAGGGAATAAATGGGTTGGAAAATGAATGAATGAATAAAACAAGTTTTAAAAAAAAAAACAAAATTGTTTTTCATTTTGGAGCGCCCATGGTTTGATTTTTATAGTCAATCTAATCTTATAAATCTATAAAAGGCACTAAAAGGTCATGAGCCCTTTAAAAATGAACAACATATAAGCAAACAATCTAATAATGAATCATACAATTGATTACTGAACCATAAATTAAAATGTAAATACAGCACTGTGCCCATAGTACTCATACAATTGTTCCATATTTACTCCTTTTACAGTGTGTTGGGATGAATTGACACTGGTTTGGAGTGATTAAAACTGAAAGAGGGTTTATTGAAAGCAGATTACCTAAAATAATGTTCCTTTCAGAGAAAAAGTTTGGAACTCGTGACTGAAGCTGGAAAACAGGATCACAGTGGTGGAGGTGTGTGTCCAGATTAGTATGGCTTTCAAATGGAAGTTTTGAATGTGAAGGAACCTCGAATCAGGAAGCAGACTGTGGTTTGTTTAGGGATGAATCTTCATAGGGTCATTGAAAGCAAGTGCAATATTTTTCCATTAATTTATTCATTCATTTTCCAACCCGCTTATTCCATTTTGGGGTCACGGGGGTCTGACAGTGCCAGGCAAGAAGCAGAGTACACCCTGGACAGGTAGCCAGTCCATCGCAGTGCAATATTTTTCTAAGTATTAATTTCCTTGGAGAATCAAGGAGATTAAAAGGTCTGTGGAAGCAAGTAGGCATCCTAGATCCCACAACCGTGAAGTGAAAGAGGTGAATATATTCATGCTGGAAGTGCAGTGATTGGCTGTTGGGTAAACATGATGAGTGGAGTCAGTTGAGTTTGTGACTGGCGCAGCTAAGAAAACCGAGATAATGGAATATTGTATGATACTTGTATCAAAATGTATGAAAATTTTATACACAGTAGTCCATAATGACTAAATTATTTTTTGAACATTAATTTAAAAAGAAATATAAAGTAAATCATATCAGTATTCACAGTCTATGGTCAATAGCTTGTTGCAGCACCTTTGGCTACAACATACAAATTATTCATAAACATGGCTCTTCTATCGAGGGAAGTTTACCCATTCCTCATTGCAGTTCCAATCAAGCCTCATCGGGATGGATTATCAGTTTCAGGGGTCTATATTAAGGGTTCTTATGAAAGATAACCCATTAGACCAGTGTGAATCCAAGTGTGCTCTAAAACAGGTTCTGATACATAGCGGCAGTTTCTGGCTCAGAAAAATATTCCTACAGCTGTGAATACCTTCTAGATGCACCACCGGAATCCATTAATTCACAGACAAATAAGCAAGTAATGAAAATTAAATAGAAATGCACAGATCACTAGACTGATTGTTTATCAAATGGAAAGTTATCAAACTAGAGAGTTATTGAACTTGAGACACATATAGACTTCTTCCATAGAGTTTAAGCATCTGTTTGTTGATTGAAAGCTCTCTTTAAAAAAAACTGTACTTCTCTGTGGAATCAGAGGGCTGAAGAAGCTCTAGCTTGCTCATTACTGACCAATAATCTTCTCTGGCTCCCTGATGAAGGTCACACCGAGTCCTCCTCTCTCCATCATATCCTTGGTCTCCCTCTCTGCATATTAAACACTGCCTCGCTTAAAGAGGGTGACAGAGGGGGTCTGGGTCACAGGGTCACCATTTGCTCTTTAATTATGCCAACAAAAAAGCTGATGGTGAAGGTAAATATAGTCTAATGAAGCTTGTCAGACAGGAAGTAGCTATCGGGCTGATGGAATCAGCTCTTTGAGGCTCATCACTGTTGAGGATGAATTGAACAGAACTAATGAGGAGGTTTAGGGGAGAAAATCACCGTGGGAGATACAGTACGAACTGATGGAGAAGTGACCAAAGAAACTTTTAGGGCTGAGCCCTTCACATACATTTTATATAGGTAACATTTTCACAATACTTAAGGTGGAATTTATTATGTATTCTTGTGACCTGCTAAGATTCTCATCTCTCTATATACCCGTAACTCTTGTAAAAGCCTGTAACAAACATAGATCACAGCTTTACATGTCAATTCCAGTAGTCAAAGATGTGATGAATAGGTTTGAAACAAGAAAATAATCAAAAATCATGATATGGTATGGTGATTTTGAGGTCCTGAAATCTCCGTGATCCTTCGATCTATCTTATTTGTAGTGTTTGACATGTAAGCAGATAAATCTGAAACAAAAGTTTTTTTTTTTTTTTTTTTTTTAATTTACCATCCATACATTGTTGCAATTAATTTTACTGGTCTCCTCCCAGACTCCCTTTGAACTTTGATACACTTGGGTGTGAGTAGGTGTTGGTGGATGGAAGGAGACATAATGTCCCAGAGGTGCTCGATTTCATGCAAATCTGGGGAACAAGCAGACCAGTCTGTGGAATGAATGCTTTCATCATGCAAGAACTGCTGACATGTTCCAACCACACAAAGACTAGCACACCTTCCTAATGGCGGTTTGAGTCCATCTGCCCTCTAAGGATAAATCTCCTCAAACCATTACTAACCCATTCAGAACTTTGGCATCTATAGGCATCTACAGACTTCTGTCAGTTCCATGTGATAAGTGTGAATACGTTCGTCTGTGAAGAGCACATGATCACAGTGGATCATCTGCACATAAGAGGGTTTTCACAAATCATTGTCTTTGTACATCCCAACGAGCACATTGAATCCCAATGTTTGTTTCTGTACATTTAAATGTCAATAAGCCCACTTGAATGAAAAAGAGAGCGCAAGAGTATGGCAAGGGAAGCAATAAATGCATCTTTACAGAAACTAAATTGAGAGTGTAGTTGTCAGCTCGTAAACGTGTTTATTTTCTAATGTCGTCTTTCACTGCTAATAACAATTGAAAGAAAATTGAATGTGAGAGTTTGTCTGATGCAATGAATGTTATTAGTTCTGAAACTAAAAAGTGGTGAGATTTTAAGGTGGAATTCGAAAAGAGATGTGCTGTGTACTGACAACATTCTGTTTTGAGGCAAATCATGAGGGGCATATGATAAATTAAGAGTCATAGTTATAGGTGTCAGTGAATGTGAGTGGTGCGGAGTGATAGCAGTGCAAGGAGCGGAGTGGGTTGATTATGCATGGAGCTAGAAGCAGATCATTTTAAAAGTCGGAGCGTTGTGTTTTTCTTCACTCCAAAACTGCTCAGAGCTCAAGGAGAATTCGCTTGAATCCGCAAATCCCTGTAAACCGCGGTGTAAAGTTCAGAGGTGCAGAAAAGTCGGGCTAGCACTCCTCGTGTTAATTTGCCTTCATCTAATGCATATTATTTATTAGGTGTGACGAACTACATGTTAAAAATATTCAATAAAGCATGATGGTTTTCATTTCATTTCATTTAAAAATGATAAAATGAATAAATCGATCCATTTAGTTATTCATTTACCTAAATATTTTGGAGCGATCTCAAACTGCGAAGTTGGTGGGTATAGAGCAGGGGTGTCAAACTCAGTTCCTGAAGGGCCACAGCCCTGCACAGTTTAGCTCCAACCTCAACTAAACACACCTGATGCAGCTCGTTAGGTCCTTCAGGCTGTCTGAAAGCTTCAGTTGTGGGTCTCTCTCACCAGGATTGGAAGTAAACTCTGCAGGACTCCGACCCTCCAGGAATGGATCCCGACACCAGTTGTATAGAGCAAGGAGTGAGCGGAACGGGAAAAAGGGAGTGGCAGGTTACTTATGAGATATTTGGCATGTTAAATATCTGGAGCTGTCGGTGAGTATAAATATTGTGTTGTGTGAAATGTGTTCTGACTGAAAATAATGTCTGTGATTACCTGCAGCCAATGAAAGAGCAGCATTCAGGACTATTTGAAGTTGCGTAAGTGATACAAATGTATAGCCGGCAATACAAAACAGTGGTTTCGGTTCAGAAATGGCTTCTTTTCAGTCAAATTCCACTGTAAATTCCAGTGAAATTATCTGTTGCTGATCTATCAAGTAGTATGAATTCAACAACTCAATGCTGTCTCAGACAGTCCTGCAGTCAGGAGGGAACTGTGAAACAACAGCTTTGACCATCGTGCAGTTGGAACTTGGCTTTACACGTTGTTTGCGGCTTCACTTCATTGCTTATAGGAGTCGCCAAAGAACAAAGACCATCAGAAATTAATATACAAAAGAAAGGAAGCTTGCATGGAGAAATGGACATGCCCACTGGTTATTGTGGGTACAGATCATTGATACATGAGGGCACTGTGGTAAACGCAAAACAGGTTGCATGATGTTAGCCTCATGGAGTTTGTGACAGTTGGAGATCATTTTGTATAATCTGGCAGTGCTCTACCTATTCTTCTCACGGCCAAGCTTTTGGCTGGTGAGACAAAGCTGGAAAATGTTTGCATTCTCGCAATCCACAGAATCTAGATGACATTTTATGGCACTTCTCAGAGGTTAGAGTTCAAACATACAGTAACAGCAGAAAGGCATTTACACATGATACAATTCCACTAACATTTACTCAGAGCCAGTACAAGACAAGAAAATAGTGTAAAGGATTATGCAACAAAAGCTGAACATCACACTGTATGTTTTCAGAGCGAATAAAACAGCACTTCAGAAGAAAATTATGAAGGTTTCTTTATGACTTTCAGTTCAACGTAAGATTTGTGTTGTATGCACAGTGATTATAATGATTATTTGGCTCTTATGATGCATCACATATTGAATCTCTCCATCATCACTTATTGCATCTGTCATGGATTCATTAGCTTCCACATCCCCTAAGGCCCTGTCCACTTTAGCGTGGTCACTTTAAAACTGGAGATTTTTCTATGCAGTTTTGCACTAAGCATTTCTGAAAACACCTTCTAAAGCAAAGTTTTTGGAACAATCTAGGTTCTACATTGTCTTCTAGATGGATTGACTTTATTTGTGTACTGGAAAAGACATTTAAGGCCTCTAATTTGCCAAAATTATCTTAACCACTTATGTACTGGCTGCTCTTTACAGTGCTCCATGGAGTGTTTTGGGTTTTTCCAGTGGTTTTTCAAGTTTTTTTCTCAAAACCATATTTCTAAGTCAACAACAATAAAAAAATATGGAAGAGTTCCTTTTCAAAAATACAACTGTCCCTGTGAACAGAAAAGCATTAATCAGACCCCATAACACCTGCGCACAATCTGTGGCCAATCACTGACACAGATCACACCCATTATCTTCCTCCATAAATACTCACCCCTCACAGTAATTCGATGTCTAGTCAATATTACAATGGCTACTACAGTCTTCTCTGAGGTTCTGTTTGATCAGACTCTACCGGTGCTTGCTATAGATCACCCCCGTTCTGATAACTGCAAACACTCTTTTACATGAGTCAAATGAACACCATTCTTCTTTTTCCTATTTCAAAAATAAAACTAAATTAAACTTTCTAAGAACAGTGCTCTGTGGCTCATTGTAGCTTGGAACTTTCCTGGTTTAGTGCCTAGATAGACGACCACTGGGGTAAACAATGTTGTTGCAGAAAGGGCAAGAAACTCACGCAGTGTTCTATGTGTGTCCTTAGGTTTTCTATGTCTCCTTTGAATGAGATGTGTTATGGAATAAAACATTATTCTTCTAATATTGACAACTCGAGAGGGAGGATTGTAATGAACAGAAAGGAAATTTTGTATTATCAGATGGTACAGAAAAGCATGTATTCACTTAAAGCCCCCATGGGTTACATGGGGGTCTTTCTCTCTGCTCTGTTGTGCTCAGCTCCCTTGGGTCAGTCGTGAGAGAGACTGAGAACTACGCAGACTACGTTTTAAATACTCAGAAAGTATGTCACACTAACACATCATATTTTTAGCAGAACTAGCTAACATTATTTAGTATTATCATAGATATTGAGATTTAATGTAATGATTTCTATCACAGATGTTAAACAAGGTTCTGACTCATAAAAAAAAAAAAAAATATCAGTCCATTGAAGCTATATAAGGCCTTTCAATTTATTGTCAACTTCTGATAGTCTGCAAGTATTTGGTGAGTGTTCTGAATTCATTTTATTTTATTAACCCAATTATTAAAACCAAACAAATGCAACACCATGCTACAGTTCCCCGGTCATGCATATTTGATCCAATTGTTTAGTCACAAAAACAGTGTTGTGTTTATAAGTATTACTACTAGTCCATGCAAAAAATGTAAATGAAAAGAACAAATAAAGAAAGCCAGTAATGAACAAGATGCAATTACAGCAAAATATCTGGATCAAAAGGAAAATCTACTGTAATTTTTCTTCTAAATATGTAAGATCTGACAGCATTTCAGATGCAAACTCACCTGAAAAAAAAACCTTGAAAGTCAAAGGTAAAATCAAGTAACTAACTTACTTGAGAAAACATAATTAATGTCGAAATGCTGCAAATTAAACTTAATTTAATTAAATATTTTTTGTTGTAAAAATTCATACACAATTTTGAGTGAACTAATATCTAATTGTATGTATATCTGTTTCGTATAATTTGCAAGTGGTAACAAGTTTGGCAAATTGATATGTGGTAACAAACAGGCAAATTGATATGCACAACCTACTGCACTAAAGCTTGTTATGCCCCTCTCAATGTTTGACTACAATCTTCCAGTCTTAAATTCAGACTTGATACTATTTCCATTAAGCCCCCATCTCCTGCTCCAGCTGGCACAAGAGCAGTGCATGAAATAAAGGTTTCACATTGGTGAATTACACTTTATCTGTGAAGTGCCAGGAGAGTTGGAAGAGATATTGTTTTTTGATCAAAATCACCTACTCTCTGCCCATCTGTTTGCCTCCAATCCTCAACCTCCAGCATGTGTTGCCTTATGCTAGGAGCTTAAAGGAGTGTTTCACAGAAGAAGCACAAAGACTTAATGTTTTGCCAAATGAGAACATTTTAATTCACTCACCAATGTTTTCATTTGGGAACACAAGTCTCAAAACACATTGATCGCTTGAGTTCTGCCGGATGGACAAATTCGGATTGAAGCCCATTACAGTGAGAACTTAGCTGTCTCACCCTCTCCCACTAACCGGCTGTCAAACTAACAGCATGGATCCAGACTCAGTTACTCACTCACCATCCATCACCCCCCAAAAAAGCCATACACAAAGCTTTTAGTATGAAAGTTTTTCCCAACAGAGATGGCCAGGCCAAGAAAAAAAACAAAAAACACTTTTGAATAAACGATAACCTGTACAAATAACAGCAGGGTGACAGCCTACTCTCCCTCTTTCTGAGCAATCCATTTCAATAGCTGGGATCCCTATAGTTTTGATGGCTGTGGGGAGTGCTTAAAAAAATAAAATGAAAACAACAAACACTGGGGCCACAGATCTATTTGAAAATCAATTACAGTCTCAGTTGGTTTGTTTTTAATGCCCTTGACCACTGTTTTTTTATCAGCTGCAGCCAAGTACAGTGCATCTGGAAAGTATTCACATTGCTCCAGTTATATTCTTTAATATAATGGCTACAATTTCACAATGCCCCACAAACATAAAAAAATTCTATTTTATCATTTTTGAATAAAGTTTGTTTAAAAAAATATTTAAAGCCTTTTACTCTTTTGCTGTAGACACCATCAGGTCTATTTTAGACCTATTTTGGGACATTTTAACGATTCATAGAATAGAGTAATGGCTAAACACATCCAAAACATCAGATAAAAATGTCTAAAAGCATCAACTTAAAAAATAACATGCTATAAAAGGACTGTTGGATTGTCATCCTTACAAATTAATCATGTTACCCACAAAACTGCAAACACATTTTATCCCAGCAATTACTATTTGAACCCAGCAATTTAAAGTCTCCAGAATATGATTATTTTGCTAGCAACAGGTAGTTGATGTCTTTGTTGACAAATTTGAAAACAACACTGAAATACAGCTTTTTCCAGTATATTATTGACAGAATATCTGGTGGGGTTTGGACCCATTTTATTGTCATTAGCAGCACTAAGTCTACCCTGTCATTCAAGTGGGGAGGCGATTTTCCATTTGTGGAGGTTAATGTGTCTGCTGGAGGTTGAGAGACAAAAGGAGGGTCAACACTAGGAGTTCCATTCTCATCTGAAGAGGATGCCTCATAATAAGGGTCCTCCTAAGGGTTAACCTCTGTCTCGGACAGATTCTCCTAAATGTCACTTTCAGCATCAAAAACTTGTGACAAAATTTCACTGACAGAAAACCTTTGCTTAGAGGCCACTTTCAATTGAGAGACCATAAAGAGAGAGTGTGGAACAGTGGCCCAGTTTGTAGCCCCGTGGCCTTCCAGTTAGAAGGTTGTTGGTTTCGCGGTTCAAAGGTGACTTTCCTGGAAGGAGTTCTCCCCGTGCTTGTGTGGGTTTCCTCCGGGTATTCTGGTTTCCCGGAGGAAAAAAACACTGGAAATATCAAAGTTTTTGCAATAATTAGGATTCTTCTATTTTTTGTATTATACTTAATATATATAATTATAATGCATTTAATAAAATAACAGCATATTAAAATGGCCTCAAGATCACCTGAAAGAAATATGTACAATTTTATTTATATTTCTTATGTTTTATACAGCTAAAAGACCCCATGGCCAAATTCATCCAAAGGGCAAGCAATGTGGCAAATGTGTAAAGGGTTAATTTTGTTTACCACATTCTTCCCGTTAAATTAGCAAAAATAATTTTAGCTGAGGGTGGCACCATGGTGCTGTGGGTGGCACCTTGGCCTTCCGGTTAGAAGGTTGTCGGTTCGAGGCTGAATGGTGACCTTCCTGGAAGGAGTTTTCATGTTCTCCTTGTGCTTGCATGGGTTTCCACCACAATCCCAAAAACATGCGGTTAGGTTAATTGAATAATCACACATTGAACCCCTTAGGTGTGAATGTGTGAGTGAATGTTGCCCTGCAATGGACTGGAGACCTATTCAGGGTGTACTCTTACCAAATGTGCGCTGGAGAACCCCTGTGACCCTGAAAGGGAATAAGCAGGTTGGAAAATAAATGAATTAATTAACTTTATCTGAAGCAAAAAAACCACACAGACACGTACATGAACATACGTTAAAAACAGGATTATATTGACCCCCAAAGCAATAGGAGGGTTAACATTAATGCTCTATCAGTTAGGATCGGCAGCATCTGGACTCTGGCTTGGCCATTCAAACATTGTCACAGACTTGTCCTGAACCCACTCCTTTAAAATATTGGCTATGTGACTGGGGAGACAAACCGTCACCCCAGTCAGAGGTCAAGAGTGCTCTGGAACTGGCTTTTATTCAGGATGTTTCTGTACTTACTCAGAGAATTCCAAATTCTAGTCACGAGTATCTCTTTCCTTGGTGGCAGAGACCTCAGGTCAGAGCATTCTGAAAACCATTATGTGAAAATGTCATGAAGCAGAAAAGTAGCAAATCCTAGTGGCTGCCAACATAGATCTGATTATTTTAAACTATGGTAAGCAAAATAATTTTGACCTTACACAGAGCGTTTTAGGGCTCTGGACAAAAATAGGGCTCTCTTTATACAATGTAGATAATCTGGTGCAAGTAAAATAATGAATTTGTAAATACAGCTGTCATGTTTTTTTCTTTTTGTGTTTCTATATTAAAGATTTTGAACTACTTACGTCTATTTACCTTCAGCGATGTCTGCCTTCGAAATACATGCCTGCAGGGATCTCTTCCTGTGAAGCACCTATGAAAACACATACAACCTACAATGGGTTGAAGACAGACTTATTTTTAATCATAATAGCTTTTCAAGAATATTGTTTGTAACACAAATAGAAATATATTAGAACCTATAAGATGACTACTGGTCAAAATGTGACCAGTCTGTACTGCAACCCATTTGCTTGATAACAGCCTTTGGTCATTTTTCTCAGAAAATCTCTCAGTAGTGTAGGTCTTCTGACACAAACTCTGGATTTTAATGTGCCCAACAAATTTTCTTTTGGATTTACGTCTGCATGGTCTTGGATTCGCACGGGTCAGTCTAGTATATTCATTTTGCTCATTTGGAGGTATTTCTTTACTAAAAGTGAGAGATGATTTGGGTCGTTATGATGCTGGAAGTTATCTTGCAGAGCTCAACAGTCTTCCTTTTTGTGTTTCATTCAACCCAGACTACATTCCCAGTACCTAACACACTCAACCATCCCCGCACCATCACGTTTCACAGTGGGAAAGGTGTTCTTGGGGTTGAAAGCCTCTTCTTTCCTTCTCCAAACATAGGCAACATCCCTGTTGCCAAAAAGCTGTAGTTTTGTTCCAGTCTCCATCACTTTTTCCCAGGCTTTAAACTTTATTCCGGCTCGCAGATTCTTGGTCAGCAACATTGCAGTGCATTTCTGTACAAGGCTCTAGTGACCTTTTTAATCTTTGCAGGTGCTCTTGGGCCTTTAGAAACATCTCTCACTCATTTTCTTTCTTACATTTTTTTTAGCTTCTTGAGTCTGCTGCCTTGTTGTTCACTATGTTGATCTCTTTAAACTTCTTGATGATGATGCTTCTCACTAAGATTTTTGACCTTTGAAAATGATAAACCTGTGCAAGATTTTAATTTACAGCTTAAAGTGTAATTTAAATGCATAACCAAAACCCACAGGAGATCAAAGAGGAACAATAGAGCTTCTCTGGCCACAAGTTGGAGCTGCTCAACCTTTTATGTCACTGGGAGATAAAAAAGTTAAAATATTTGACAAGTATAAACACTATAAACATTAAAAAAATAACAACTACTTTCAACACGGATGAAGAAGTTGTAGATCTGCTTCATGAAAAAAATCGGTGGAAAAGGGGCCATTACAGCCAATAATCTTGAGTAGAAAAGAGCATGGGAAGGAACCTAGAGCTACATTTAGCTGTGTTTTTAACATCACTATTGTCTTTGTAATGTTTGAAAAAAAGGTGTTGCTTGTTTAGAAATAACCATAAACATGGAAGTGAAAGGTAAAACAGTGATCATTTGGTGTACAACTTTCATTGATACATTTTAAAGACAATTTGCAAAATGCAAAGAGCTTGTATGAATCATAGAATTTAGTTTTAATCCCACGTCTCAGATACACCAATCTTTTGTACCAGTTTGTATAAAAACACAAAGATGATGGAACAATGGAGATCATGTCTGAAAGCTATCAGAAACACCTCTCCATGACACCTTAATTTTTCCAAATTCTTATAATCACATGGTGTTTGTTTGAAAGCTCTCCGTGATCTGTGTTTACGTTTTTGCCTTCAAATTCTTGCTATCTGTAAAGCTTGTCACCAACTGCTCCTTTCGTAAACAGGTTTCAGGCACACTTACAAAAGAGCCAATTGTAGCCTTTGGATGACTTGTGGTAACAAAACAAGACCACCAAGTTTGATGTTTTGACGGAGTGCATTTGATGGTCTCATGTAATGTAGCATAAGTTTTCTTCCTCCAACCAATATTTTTCAAAGGGTTTGGTAGAATTTTGGTAGAACATTGCGAAAGTATTTGGATGTGTTTACATGACTTATTCGACAACTGAACCTTTTTAAAAAATACAAAGATTATGAAATTATGACAGAGGTTTGATTAAGTAAACTGAGTTAAACCTCCTTTTTAAACTAATCAAATTACTCTAGACTAGAGAATCCGTCCCTAGAAGACACAAAGTTACTGTTATTCACACTCATCAATCATTGAGGCTTGACAAGTAATTACTCAATAATACAGTTTCAGCCGACTAATATGAAGGACTCCAAACTGAAGCGTCGCATCAAGCTCAGGGCGCTTGTGATGAAGGATTTAATCACAGACCAATGAAGCCCTGTTCAGACTGACCTGCCTAGGGGTAGCCAAACATTTGCTGGGATGAAGTGTCCCTCTGTAGTCTCAGTTAAGGTGAAGGCAGTGCATTTGAAATGACTGGCGTCCCTCCCAGTCCCTTCGGACTTGACCCCACTCCCACAATGGTCAGAGCTGGTAAATGTGTGGCGTGGGTGGCTGGAGAACAGAGGTCTGTTTAATTTTGTGTGGATTGCTTGGTCCTGCCAATGAATGACAGGATGGTGTCTCTAAATGCCAAGCGTCTAGAAATAGGTTGACTACATTGTAAAAAAAAAAGTACTTTGTATTGTGAACAAAAGTAGAGAATGAAAAGAGGAAAACTGTTGACCATGGTTTGCTCAAAAGCTTTTCTAACTCAATATTTGATTTTGGAATTCATTTACTGTCAACTTTATGATGATTAATCACCATGCACATGTATTTTAAGATGGAACAGAATGAATCAATAGTGATGTTAACATTCAGTTATAACAACTAAAGCAGTGTTTCGTTTCTAAAAAAAATGGTGATTGAATCAAATTAAACAGTCAGAAAGAAAACATATCAGCTACAATTTTTCAAATGAGAAAATTTCACCTTCAGCTTGTTGCTTTGATATTTGATAAAACTCTTTTTGAAAACAGTCATTAACTGGAGGTTAGTTTTCTTTTTTACCTGGAGCATTTTTGATGTATCAAAAACTACTTTTTTTTACATCAAAAACTGTCACTTTAAATTAAATGTTAGTTCAACTCAATGATGGTTCCAGATGTATTCATCTGTGATTGCTGGAAGGTCTCAGATAATTGATCCACATCTAAGTAATCCAACAGAAAGGTGTTCTTAAGGTGCCTCAAACACCAGGCAAGGGCGAAAGAGCACACCAGTTAGGGTGCTAACTAGTGTAGTCTAGGAAGTGATTCACGGGGGAATTGCTTCTGGGAAATTGAGTATTTATCTTGAACTTCGGAGAGGGTAAGTGATGTAAATATTATATATTACTGAGGTAAGTGATGTAAATATTAGTAAATATTAAGGTCTTAAAACAAGCTCACTAAATTAAAATCTCAGTTTAAAATCTAAATTAATCATCACATACACAGAGAAGACTCATTTCAGCACACACACAATACATTTCTAAAGTTTGACAATTTTTGTCATTCATATATTCATCTTCACCTGCTCAGATTGGGCTGTTACCATTCCATGGCAGCACACACAAATTCACTCCTAATTTTGGTTAATTTTGGGATTGTGTGGGAAACCGGAGTACCCAGAGGAAACCCACGCAAGCACGGGGAGAACAGACAAACTCCTTCCAGTAAGCTCACCGGCGAGCCTCGAACCAACAACCTTCTAACTGCGATTCTCAACAAATGAGCCGTGGCACACCATCTGGTCGACTGTGGAGGCAGCTACACCATCTTTACTTTTTATTTTTTAACTGACTAATCATTTTAAAATATTTTTTTCCACAGGATCAAAAACACTAAAGTGAAATGTCAGTAATTGTTTATATTGTCATTTACATTAAAATATCAATAGACAGTTCTACATCAGATTTAAGTTATTTCAGTCAGGTGCATTGACTGGTATTCTATTGGAAAATCAGGAAAGATCACTTTCTGAAAAGAAAAGCTAATGGCTGGCCCTTGACGCAACAAGCAAAAATTTCCAAATGTGTGCGTGAGAAAATATGATTGTAACACAATTTTTTAAAATGCTTTGCTTTAGCTTCTAATAAAAGCTTGCAATGGCACCAGAAGGGGAATGCTTATTATTTGGACAAGTATTGGCTTCACATGGATGAAGACACTTGCTACATTTTTTTACATACTACTTCAGGGGTATTTTAACGTTCCATGTTAAAGATTGAACCTGACGATTAACTGTTTAAGAGAAACGTTGGTATGCAGAACTGTTGAAAGAAAGGGAAAGGACGACACGAGCCCTTGTCGGTGTTTGGCAGTGGAATAAATTAGTCAAAGTTGTTAGGCGCCGCGGTTCGGCTTTAGGACCCGGGGAAGCTCAGAGCGCAGCGAGAGCGCGTGGAGAACTCTGGATCTGTACCGCACCAGCAGCGCACCAGCAGCGCGTGAGAACGCGGTAAAGGACTCTGTTCTCTGGTCACTCTCAGCTCTCAACACAGCCCAGTTTCTTGGAGGCTGTAGTGTCTTCTTCTAAAGCAGCACATACACATCCCGAGGTGCTGAGCGCTCATTGGAAAGTTACGCACGGTACACCAAAGGGATGCAAGAGTAGTTTTGACTTCTGTTCTTGGAATTATCCAGCATCATCAGGGAACAGGAAAGTGGGTAAGAGATCCGCTTTTTTATAATTGCATTTGATTTTTTTATGTAGAAAATATTAATATCTGATTTTTGAATGGAATTTAAATTACATTGGCCAAATTTTCCTATAAATAATATTTTACTCCTAATTCCCATTAGGAATAAAATAAACTTTAATTTGATTGCATGATAGAGGGATGCTCTGAGCACATTTCATTAAAGCTTGTAAAGAGATGTGAATGGAAACAATTACATTTATAGAGAATCACAGATATATGCTGACAATGACTTTATTAAAGTGATTAGAATTATTTTATATGGACCAGAAATGAAAATGACCTGCTGGTGTGCATGGAAATCACAGTTGAAATTCTAAAACATGTATTAGATGTTCTTTGCAGACTGACTCATATGCACAGAACACCCAACAAATGGGCAAAATTGTCAGTGTGTAAATGCAAAATTTGCAAGCAACAAAATTAAAGATGAAATAATTCCAATAAAAGCAATCTTTGATTTCAGCAGTGAATGTGAAGCCCAGGCCCCTTGGCCCTGAGATCAGGATTTGCTTAGACGTGCACAGAGGAGAAGAGTGCTCTGCTGAAACAGCTCACAATCACACATCTTATTGGAGATCAGCTCTTTAACCCTTGTGCTCTGTAATTTTTCAGATTTTCTAATTAAGCCCCAGCAGACAGAGCAAATGCTTTGGTCTGCTCTTTCATCACAGAGAGGCTTCTCAGAAAAGTGTGCATTGTCAAAGGCTTTTGCTCAGATTGGTTTCTTTAAGACCTGCCAATAAAAGAATCCAAAGGATTTTTGATAACGCCAACCATGAACAACATGAAAGTTTTTATTGTTTAACGCATAGTATGTTATTTCTTTTTGTTACATATTTAAAGGGGAGATCAGGGATTTCTAATAAAATTCCTCATGAAAGTTAAAAAAAATATATATTGCAATTAAAAAATACCATTTACCAGCACAGTTCAAAATGACTAATTTTGGAGTATGGCTGTTGATGATCCTGAGATACGGCTGATCAAGCTCCTCCCATCTATCAAGTTGTTTGGAATACCACCATCGTTCAGCAGTTGTAATAGACTGGACATCATATGAGAAAAATAGCAGATTTCAATTCTTTAGATGATGACCAGAGGCAGGATCAGTGTTGAGGGTGGGGTCGTACGGTTTGTGACCTCACAAATAGTAATCTCAGACTGGCCTAATTTTAGGAGGCATTAAAAACTTGTGGTGCTTAACCGAAAACACTGGATGGATTTGATGATTGTAGGGAGGATGGATCTGTTCAATCATTCTGAAAGTCAGATTTTCCTCCAAGTTCCTCTTGGGGAAATGGAGCTCTCCATGGTGCTGAAAAAATGCATTCTTTCAGAATAGATGTCTCCATGTTGTTCATAATCCTTGGTACACTTTAAGGCAGCCGTCACATAATATAAGCTATTTTGAAGATGTTATTGAAGCTGGAGCCCAGACAAAGCTTAAGGACTGTACCTCTCTGTGTGCGGAGAGAGCTGTCCCCTGCCGAAAGTTTCAAAGAGGAGCCCGGTGTGCTCAGAATACTGAAATGTGTTTTAACTGGTAATGTCCTTCATAAATGTATGAAACAGAGAATACCTCCATGAATTAATCATCACTCTCAACGTGCTGCGTTTGTTTAATCCGCTGATTGTAATAAAGTCTTTTGTACTGCTCTGCGCTATATGCCCAAGAGAAATCAACGCGGTTCGCTCTTTCAATAAAGCTCAAAACATTTCAAATTACAAAAGCATGACCCAGTACGATTCATTGTATTTGTAATCAAGCCTCAATTAAAATGGAAGGTGAGGAGATTCGGAGGCCATTGTTACTCTTTTCCAATCAGAAGCAATGAATGTGATCTTCATCAAAGATCAACAATCTGTGTATGAAAAGCAGCTCATGCTTTCGTCAACAAAAGTGGAACAGATGCCACCAAAGCGATTATAAATGCTCTCATGGTATCTGCATGTGTGAACCATGTGAGACACATGGTCTCCAAGGTACATGGGCTGTCAGTTTGATCTCATTTAGCTCTGTTATCCAACCAGGTGCTGTGACTTACCATTCAGCGTACCAGCACACTCTTGACTGGAAAGTACTTTTGATGCCTTCTTTTGGGGGGCTTCTTTGGCAGCCCAGTTAAGTGTGACTGGTTTGAAGTACTATGAATTGTATTACTTAAGAGTTTCGATTAAAAACTGAATTTGAGGGTTCTGAAAGAGGCTGATGGAGCAGTGGGCTGTAAAATACTCTATTTCTTGCTTGGATCTGAGCTCTTTAGGTGGTTGGGCCCATGCGTGACCTCTATAATGTCATGTGCTTCACCTCAGTGAGTTCTTTAGCGTTCCTCGATAGACAGTTCTGGAAAGGAGCCAAAGTTGCTAGATTGCCATCTTTTTCCACTATCTCCTTTTTTCTCTTCTGCTGTGTATACGTCTGTTGGGGGTCTGACAGGAAATACATGATGGAACAGACATCGCTTGGCTGGTGGTGTTTGAAAGTAATATTGTGTTTTTAATCTGACCTGCACTGTGGCTAAAGGATTTGGAGACTTTTTAGGACACGCTTATAAGATGGGCAATACTTTCAGTTACTGGCTTAGAACTTATTGGTCATGTCTGTAAATATTCATTTTTTAAATATTCTTTACACTTTTTACATTTTCCTTTCTTTTATTAAATGTTTGGTTATTAAAAAAAAAAAACAAGTTTTGAGTTGTATAACATTCAAAAACACAATTGTGTAAAGGTTTCCAAAAGGTCTTTAAATGGCCATGAACTGTGTTTTTCTACTTTGGGCCAATTATACGGATATTGCAATTTTGTTTTGTATATATATATATATATATATATGATTTTATAAAAACTTTTTTATGACTTTTTTTTAACCGTTCTCCAGTACAATGACTTTGAGTATAGGTGTTTTGAGTATGGCCAGCAGAGAGAAGCCATACTTCACATGGTGCTGGTTGAAAAACGGTTTTAATGATTTTCTATTGTTACTGTATAGTGAACAAAGTTCATTCGTTTTTTGTTTGTTTGTTTGTTTTTATTTTATTTTCGTGTGGCTTACAACGGCTCAATTTTTCCCTATGAATAACTAGGCGGGACCATGTGATTGACAGCTGTGATTGACAGCTTCACAGAGCAGAGCTACCTTGCCACTGTTATCACGTTGTGTGAAAGATCATTTTCGCTATCAAACTAGGAAAAGTCATTCTGAAAGTCTAGTTTATAATTACAAATTAAGTTTGTGTGAGACAGGTTTGTGCGAGCCAGACTTGATGCGGAGTTCTGAAACCATGACGGTTCCATCCTAATCAGGAAGCCTGACGTGTGCACATGTGCATCTCTCAATGGCAGCACTCATTCCATATGCGGTTGCCTCATATTAGCCCAATGGTAGGCGGTGTCATGTCGTCCATATTTTTTACAGCCTATAGTATAGGTATATCTACAACTAAATCTACAGAAAGAGTCATCTGCTGCTCTCTGATTGGCCAACTGTAGCAAACTGTATGCCTTTCTTTGAACATTTTTATGGGCATAAACATTATCACATGCACAAACTAACACAAGAAAAAAACGTGTTCCCCCAAAAATGTGCAAACCCACACAAGCAAATCACAAAATGCAGAGTGGCATCTTTAAGCAGCGATAATTAGCCTTTTTGACTGCACTTCTACTAAAACTTGAACTGAGACTGACAAAGAGAAGAACAGTTGAAACTACTCACCAGAGAGACATTGGAACATATAAACAGATTCAAATTTATTTCACAATCCTGTTTGCTACGTAATCACCAACACTTTCTTTCACCGTCAGTTTGTAGATCTATTTGTTTTTGATCGTGCAAAAATTACAAAAATCTCATGGTCTGTGTGAAAACCGTGAGTGTGAAAGTAAACAAACCTACTTTGAAATGAAACAAAGCACAATGGTTGTCGTTGAATTGAATTGCTTTTGTAACAATGAAACAGTCATAGAACCTTGTTTATAATCTCTGTTCTGTAACAATCCACATTTACTGACACAAGTCATCTAATTCCCATGATCAGTTCTGTACTACAAGTTTCTGCAGGGCTGGCTGTGGGATCAGAGGTTGAGAAACAGGAAGTGGCAGTATGAACATGAACTGTATCATCATTCTACACCTGTCTGTGCAAAGACTCCACACCCAGATGGCTGCCATGCCCCTTGCTATTTCTGATCTCTTTCTGTTGCCCTTTTCTTGCATAAACATGTGCAATCCCGAGAAGAACTCAAGTCAAGCGCTGACGCTGAAATCTGGTGCTTATCGCTGAAATTGGATTTTAGCCGGCATGCTGCAGTCAATGGGGACGTCCCGATATGTTCTGGGCCATGGGGGTTAAATATCATAAAGTGTCTATGGATTTAGAATTGAAAACGAATTTTTGGCAGATCCACAAAAGTGGTGCACAGGATGATCTGTTAGCAGGAAATGACTTCTTATCAATAGAATTATCGTTGCACAACTGCAAACCTGAATAGCCTATAGCTGTTAATAAATCCCCCTCTCTCCATTCCACTTGTTCTGTCTTTGGGGGATTGTGGAGATGGATTATTTGTTGCGCGTTTGGATGTGATCACATGTCCTCTGGGCAGGTTTGCCTGAATTGTTTTCTGCCTTGTAGCGTTGTCCGCCGGAAGCCCCATGAGTGTGACAGATGTCAGAGACCCGGTTCTGTGACCCCTGTGTAAGTGTGTAATCTGCAGGGAAGACCTGACAGGTCACAACCATCACCCTGATGGAAACTAGAGCCTCTCATTCTATCAGGACCTTAAACAAGCAAACCAATGTAACACGCTCACTGTGAGAAATGCCTGGGTAGCACGTAGTTAAAATGGGCTGTAGTTTGTGTGTCAGACGACCCATTAGAAATCAGTCACTATTGCTGAATTGGTGCTAAGTAAGCTTTTTGTTTTAAAATCAATATTGAAACTACAGAGGTGGAAACATGTAGAAATAGTGTGAGATTTTTCCAGAGAAGTCAGGATTAGGAGGAGGCTCCAATGGAAAGGGTTTTTTGTGTTTTATTATGTAAACCCCTAAGGTCTTTCCTCAACGTTTCCTAGGAGAATCTTTGAACTTTGGAGAGCTGTTTCTGTTTTCAGAAAATTATCTTTTTCTATACACAGCTGAGAAAGGGAGGTCAGGACGGAGACTGGGAAGTGACTTTCAAGTTGTAATGCCATTCAAGTTCAACCTGATTATTAATTTTTAAACAAAAACCTTTGAGTAAATAAGATTGAATGTTTAAAAAAAGCATGTGGTAATCAATTTTAGAAAAAAACGTTTGGGTGAGTAATTCTTTAGTCATCAAACGAGTCAAACTGTAAAACATATTCTTCCAACATTTATTTTTCCAGATTAAAGTTTTAACTCTTTACAGATCCAGCTGACATACAACTAAAAGTTAACCTTACTTAATGTTTTTGTGTTTGCACAGTCACTTTCTGTTTCTCAGAAATGTTCAGTGATTTCAATTGGCAATAAATGGCAAGTGCCACCAATTTTGGATGCGAAAGGAACACTATTCTATCAAACAAAATATATAAAGGGGTTAAATCTAAGATAGACAGTTACATATTCTCAAAAAGTACATTTACATGTATGCATTCGACACTTTTATCCGTTTTATCCACTGCTTGCACTATGTTCTACTGACAGAGCTACATGAAAGCTCTGGAAAGTACAATCAAAGCGTAGTTAGCTAGCAGATGCTAGCAGATGCTTGTAGCTGCTTTTCCATCCTCCTATTTCTATGCTCATTTCGGAATGCTGCCGATGGAAACTGCAAGATGTGCTTACATCTACATGAAAATCTGAGTAGGACAAACTTTTTATTCAATAAGAAAAAAATGCAAATAAACTATGATGTAAAAACATTTACCAAATAAATCCCAGCATGCACATGAAAAAAGTAGTGTGATTTTACTTCAACAGTGTTTTTCAGTTGTAAATGGGGCGCAATGCTTTTTAACTAATCAGCGGAAAAATGTAAAAAAAATTTGCCCATCCTAAAATTCCTCACCAAAGTGGTTTGAGATGATCACCTCCTGGGACTATCTTGACCGGTTCGTTCCCAAAGAGCAGTCTCCCGCTTCCAAAAACAAGATGACGTGACTGCGCATATTGCGCTTCATTTACACGTTTTAAGATGCAAATAAGTTATTATATAAGAAAAAAGGTCTTCTCCTAATGCAGCAACTTTCATTTTACTTTATAAATTTGGCGCCAGTCTATCAGGAAAGGACATGTTTGTTCTCTTGTACTTGTTGGATAGAAACGCTGCTTTATTCATAAAACTTTATGCGATTTTCCAGTTTGGGCATACGTTTAATTTGCATCTTTGTATGGAAACATGGCTTATTGTTAGTGTTAAGTCAACTGTTACAGTATTACTTTATTCATGGACAATATAACTCACAAAAGCAGGTATGACTTTGATTTCAAATGATTATCCTCAAACATACATTGACAGATGTGATTATTAAACTGTTATTCTACAGTTATAATATATTAATATGTATTATATGCATAACATGTGTAAAAAAACACCATTTTTTTTTCGATTAATAGTGTGTAAATGAAAGTGACAATATTAAATCTGCAGCAGTAATTTTACCTGAACTACAGATTAATTAAACAAATGTCTTCAGTAATACGTGGAAGTATTCTAAAAGCATTATTTTTAATAAGTTGACAAATTGTGGTCATTATGCGCTTGCAGTTTCTCTTCGCCTTCAGCGAACCCTGAAGCATTCACCATGAGATCTGTGACTGCAAAGCCATGAAGTATTGAGAATATCACAACCCCATAAGCGGATTTCATTGAAACATTAACGATTCAAGAGAAGAAGCCCCCGTTTTTTCCAGTTGTATCCTCAGCCATGTGGTGTTTCATAATTTAGCAGCTTTTAATGTCATAAAACAGCTTGGGGCTCAGCAGGGGGCTGAGAAGATAATTGGGGTGTTTTTCATCTTCACAGGTTCTTAAATGTGCTTTTTAAGTCAGGACTTTCCTGTTGCCCATGTGAAGTACAGCCAGCACATCTCGCTCTCCAGAGGGGTAGACAGGTGTGCTTGTGCGTGTGGGTGCATGTGGGTGTGTGTGTGTGTGTGGGGGGGGGGTCTTTTCAAATGGTCACTTCATTGGGTACTTTTTCCTGTGTACTTTGAGGCACAGACTGAAAGACGCCCTCAAGGTAAATCTCAGTCCACCAGGCATTAAAAATGTCAATTTTTCCATAAAAATGCTTATTGTAACGACGTTTTGGCACAATGAATTCTGCATTTTTGGACTACTCATGCATGCTGATTTTGAATGGTGCTTTAAAGCCTATTACCGCAGGTGATGTCAACTGTTTATTTGCAACTCCTTTTAATCTGGGTAGATTGAATTCATTCCTATATGGTTAGGTGGGAATTAATTCCATGTATGCTTAGGTGATCTGTGAAGTTGCTAGGCTATTCCTTGCAGACCTGTAAACAAGGCTGGTTTACACAAGGATAACATATTTTATTTGGTGTGTAACGTTGTTTTAATCAAAAATCAACTTAAAATCGAATCCATGTTGATGTTTCACTATCAGTAAAATCACTATTATAATAAACTCTTGATGATGATGATGTGTGTTCCACTGTTATGTTTGTGTCTGGTGAGGCAACTGTGTTTTGTTTAAATTCTACTTTCAACATTTTATTTTCACATACAGTACAAAAAAGCACTAAAAAAATATCACCTTGACTTTACTTATAAATTGAGTCAATATGGTGCTTCTACTGAAGAAAAAAATCTTTAACTTGTTTGTAGAAGGGTTCCTTTTCTTTCTTCAGTTTTAAAAGTTTCCAATTCCACATTGTCCTTTAATAATTATTTCCTGTTGTTCCTAATAAACAATTAGCTTAACTGTGTGAACACATCTCATACAGTAGAAGTGGTTGAACACTGGAGTTCCATCTAAAAACAGGTTGCCACAGTTGTTTGTCATGCTATGGAATAGTTTGGAAAAACAAGTCGCTAAATGGGCCCTGATGTCTAAATGAAGCTTTACAATAAATTGTAAAAATAAAAGGGCAATATAAGATGATGATCTCAATGTTGCATGGGACTTTTAAAATCACAATATGAGTAAATCCCATTGTTGAACACCTGTACCATACTAAGTGTTTGTATTCTAGTTAGTTATTTGTAATGCAGTAGCTTCATTAGCATTAAATTGCACTTTGTTACACAGAAGATGAGAAATAGTGTTTGTGAGTAAGCTACAAAAAAATGTATTGGTTTATTAGCACAACTTTACCCATTTTACACAGACACAGCCTACTGTTGGAGGCTGAAGTGTCACAGATTGCTTCCCTGTGGAGCCCTTGCTTCCTCATGTAAATCAGTAGCAATTTAGTTAATCTGTTTAAGTTAATTCCAATTCAATATTGTTATTCAACTTTGTATATTTCTTGGTAAATTACTTGGATGCAGCTGCTTGGCTGTAGAAAACCATTCATTGAAGCTCTCCATGCTCTGTTCTTGAGCTAATATAATGCTTTCTGAAGTAGAGAGGTCTTTAGTTTGGTGACTGCAGCATCCACTGATCACTGGAAAACACAGAGCTCCTGAGAATAGTTCTTTCTTTTGCAAATTGAGTCTGCATGTTTAGTGTCTAGATGTTATACTCCAGTGATTGTATAAAATGAGTTATATTTTGTGTTTGTCTGGTATTTATATTATTAAAATAACTTTACACCACTGTCTTTGCTTTGTAACACAGAAGAATAGAGGATTTGTTCATGTCCTTGTTAAAGGCATCTGTTAGGTATTAAGTTATGCATTCTTTACAGTTAAAAAATCAGCTCCAGTACTTTATTTGGAATGAAATAGCATGAGGCATGATTCTACGCTGCTATACTCCAAACACTTGACCGTTTTTTAATTGGTTTTATTTGGCCCAGTCTGTGTGAAAATTTACTGTATGAAGTATACAGCAAATCTTTCCATTATCTGTTTACCTTATTTTTGTTTGATCTCATTTGAATAATTTCATACTTTCCTATCTCAATACTTTGCATTAGTTGTGGAAATGTTCATGTAATATGTCATGTTTCCCATGTTTACCATGGTCTGCATCAAAACGTATTTCAAATTCAATGATTTGGACACAAGAACAACTATGCTGGATTGTATTGTATTAAATGAACGAAGTGGAG
Source organism: Danionella cerebrum (assembly GCA_007224835.1). Classification (NCBI taxonomy): domain Eukaryota; kingdom Metazoa; phylum Chordata; class Actinopteri; order Cypriniformes; family Danionidae; genus Danionella; species Danionella cerebrum. Next base: position 306,288 of record SRMA01025549.1, read on the forward strand.
TTATGTTAATTTGATGGATAAACAGGCAGAAAGATTAATGTGGTGATGGATGGACAGTGCCGGATTGATTAGCGGATGGATACAAGGTCAGCTTCAAGTCACTAATTGAAATATATCCCACCTTCTTTCAATTGTAATATCCCAATGTTACTCCCAATGTTATATATACATGGCTTACGGTAAATAATGTGTTTTTATCTGCAACAAACAGCTCTGCCAAGTAGCATCATAAATGTCCAAAATACTCTACAACCATGGACTGTAACAATATCAATGCATTGAACACTAAACTCAATTAATAACCAAATCTGTTTTCCAAACCCTAACCAGCCGACTCACTGCCAGTTCAGAGGAACTTCGCCTACTCAGCATGCCAGTTTGTATTGTGATAGTTCTTTGATTTTTTTTTTTTTTTCCAGTTTGTTGTCATGGCAACTGGCTTCATCAAAGCCTACTAGTTTTTGTGGTCAGTATCATCTTGATAACATGTCTCCATTTTGCCTGGGTACCACTTTATGTTCACAAGCGATTCAGCTTGGTCTCCAGCTGTTGATTGGATTTCCATTTCCATTTCAATAGGAGCAAAATATGATCAAGGCTCAATGTTGCCAGGTTGGCATTTTTAAAATTAGACTCACATCACTGCTTTAGCTTTCATCTACCAGACACATATTAAACTAAGACAACCACAGCAGTGAAGTTCAGCTTTATTTGAAACAATAGAGTTTGATGTGACAGGTGTACTGTGCAAACAGAAAAGTCATCCATCAAATCCAAAGCCATCAACCCAATTTTATCAAGGTCAGCAATACTTAGGAAACAGCCCGCAGTCAGACGAGAGAAATGCTTATCTGCTTAGTTTAGTCTATGGGTTAATAGATTAGATTTTCTAAAGTCTATTTTTCTTTGAATGACTTGAAGATGTAAAATAAACATTTTAAAATTGAACTTTGGAAATTTCCTGCACAAAGAAAGCTTTAAACGGCCAAATAAAGGGCTTATGAAATGTTCAGATTTTTTTTTTTTTTCGGACAGACTGAATTGAAATTGAGTTCAAATGTTTCACACAAACAGAAAATAAAGCACACCAATAAACTTGACAAACAAATCTGAATTGGATTTTCCCAGTTTCAAACCAGTGTTTAAGATTCAAAACTGTTTGCATCAAGTCAACTATTAAAACAAACTCATAGCCAATCATCTGTAAGGGGCATGTTTTTAAACTATGTGTATCAGGCGTGTCCATGTCTTATGTTGCCATTTGTCAGTATTATTCTAACCTCTGCCATGCACCGGACAACACACAATACGTCCATAAAACACATTCATTAGAACTGTACAGTAACGCACATTAGTTATTGAAGACAGAACTAGGTTTATTGTTTTTTTTTTATTCACTTCTAAACATTGACTCACAAAAATTACCTTCACTTCCTTTAAGTTACAATAAATTTGTCAAACAACTATTTTCTTCAGGTATACAGTACATAAAGGTGATCAACCAATTTGATAAAAATATTTCTCTGCTGTGTCATTTTTGGGTTCAATGATAAATATCCAAGCTTCACTAGAGGTAAACTTTTAATTTAAAAGAAAAACAGGGCATAAAACACACACAATCCCACCGTTCATTCTGTTGAATTTGGTGCTTGTGCTATTGATGTGACCTGTCGATAATGTACACGGCTGACTGATTGGCTTGAAAATGTTCTCAGGCCATTTGTATGCATGCTTATATCAACCGCTAACAAAAGAACAAAGGGTTAGGTTAAAGGTCATGAGAGGATGGGGTGAGAAATTGCCATCATATCCATCTCTGGCATGTCCTAGATACTTCCAATATTTGGCTTTTCTCACTTAATAGCTCATCACAAGACGCTTGCTACTCAAAATTTGTCATTGTAATGAATCTTGAGCTGTCTGACAAATAGTTCCCTGCCCCGAGGTCCGGGACATACGTCAATTTCTGTTTGTTATTGGTTGGTTTTAATGTCTTTCCTCTGTCTCTTCCTTTGGAGTGAGTTGATGGGAGCATCTTTCCATTTGTCTGTAATTACCCCAGTGTACATCACCCAACCCATGGCAGGGATGCTATTTCTCACTACTGACCATACAGCCCCTAGAGACAGCACTACGGTTTTGAGGCATATGTTTGTAAACGGTCCCTTTTTGGCATAATTATGACTGTCGACATTTAGTTTGACCTCCTTCAGAGTTTATTCTGACAGGTTTTTCGAAATAGCTTATTCAGAAACAGCAGAGCAGCAGTTTTCAAATACGTGTGTCCAGCATTGTTTGGAACATAATGTTTACATATTTGAAAACAAATTGCGGTCCAGTATTTTTCCCTTATTAAAATCTCTTGATCAATGCCAGGTCCTTATGCACCATGCCACCAGCTTCTCCAGCAGTAAACGAAGCTGGCTCCTTTAGGAGCAGTCTGTACTGGCTCTGTAATCTTGAAGTAGATTGTAAGACTCTGTAAGTGATCAATTTAGCACTTACATCTTCCATTTTAGTGAATACCAGACATTTAAAGTGATATAAAAATAAGAAAGCATATTTTCGAGTGGAAGGGACCAGGGATGTTGGCTCACATCAGTCTCTGATGACACCCATGGAACGGACTTTTAATAACATTGTTTCAGGAATGACAGTAGTGAAATGGCAAAAGCAATAGTGGAAGACAGAAGCAGGCTTGAAAATTGTATCCTTCTGCATTTTTAATCAACCAATACTTTTTTCTAGTGGGACTTGTTTGTTGGTTGTGTTTTCCTGCTGTTATGCCATGAATTATCTCATCATAACTGATTATCATTGACCCTTTACTTTACAGTATGTATGCAGTGTTTCTTTTGGAAGCCTTTTTTTGTCTGCTGTATATACTTTATACCTGGTCTACTCATTAGACTAGTAAAATGTCCTTAACCATTAAGAAATTGGCAAGTCAGCCAAAAAAAAGTCAAATGAAAATTTGATTGACAATCATCTGACACTTGTACATGGTATGTTGGATAAGTATGGCCCGAGATGAGCTGAAGTAGTTTCTAGATATTGGCTGTGTAATTTCAGTAATTGCCCGTGTGTGATCCTTGTCTGAAAAAACAGACTTGGTTCAGCAATAGACAGTTTTACATTGTGGCAATGGTAATGAACTCATGACAAAGGTTATTGTCCAGCAAGAGGGTCTAGTTCAGGGGTGGGTAGAGAAATCCCTAGAGGGTTGCAGTCAGGTTAAGAGTCTCGGGGTCATCTTTGGTTCCACTCTGTCCTTGGATTCTCGTTGACATTACCCACATTAGAAATAATCACTGCCTTCGTTTATCTCTCAACCACAAATCTACTGTACTTTTACCTCGATTAAATTCTTGAAAAATAAAAAACCCTCCATAGACTATAGCTTGTTCAAAATTACCCAGCTAGGTTTATCACTCACAGCCCCAAGCTGAACATATTACTCCAGTATTGCAACACCTCCTTCCGTTACCCGTAGAATTTTGGAATTACTTCAGAAGTGCTCTTACTGACATGCAAACCTCTTTATAATCTAGCTACTTCTTATCTCAATGAAAAAAATAATTAATTAATTCGCCCACCTACTCCAAAAGATCTGCTAGTCATTCCCAAACCATTTAGATTCCCAAACCACTTCATCTGTCTCCCAATGTACGCTATAGTCCTGAGCTGGAGAGTTTTTAAGTTAGTCGGGTTAGTTACTCTCTTTACCATTTTGTTATTTTTCCTCCCGTGTTTCTTTACTATTTTTAGTTTTTGTGTGCTTCCTTGTCCCTGAGTATGTATTGTCATAAATTTTATTGTGTTTCATTTGTGACATTCTTTATGCGCCACTACTTTAGAGAAAACCATGCCCTTATCCAAAATCACAGACTATGCCGGTTGTCTGGACCTGACCGATGCCCAAGGTCCCATTCACCTTGAAGCCATTCCTGTTTTTTACAACAAAAAGAGGACTTCTTTCATCAACATCATACTTTAGCCAAGCCCTCCGCCTTGTACGGTCCTTTCAACATTTCCTGACATGCTCTATTAGGCTCCTTAATGTAGTATTATAACTGACAGAAACTGAGATTGGCTACACCGGACTCCCCATCTGTCTGCAGCGGTATCACATCCAAACTAAGACGAATGGAGGCTTGCTTCACACCCAGCTCCTGCCCAATGCCTAGAGGCCTCCCCGCTTATTGAAATGACCTAATGTAGATTCAGACTCAACGGGGAGAGAAATCTATCTATATCAACCTGCAGGAGACAGAACGTGTGTATGTGGGGTAGCTTGTTTGGAATGTGTTGGGTTGCTGCTGTGTCTTTGTAATTGAAAGCAGAAAGAGAAATAGTGTGGTGGAACATTAAGCAGGACACTGGCTCTCTCGCCTCTGGACATGCCTAATGCACTCGCAGAAAGCTGGACATGGGGAGAGATGTGAAGAATGAAAAGGTCAAAGGTCATATGATGTATATATGTTACACTATGGGTCATTGCTTTCATATGTTTGCTCTTTTTTGTTTTTGACATTGGAGAAATAAATGGACATGTGATGACGTGAAGGATGTAGTTTGTCAAAATTGGACAGAGACTGTTTGTCCATTTTGCTTATTCTTTAGTCTTACAGATATTGCAGTATTAACAATCTCAACCAAATAAATTACCTTGAATCAGTTCCAATGAAAAAATACAAGCTGAGATTCAAATATATTAAGATAACATAAATTAAAGCTGTAAGCAGCAATCAAAGGACGCACTTCCACCTAGAGGTCTGTAGGTCACACTAAGGTAGCAACCACTTCATATTATAGAAATATGTTTTGAATTTGGGGCAGAATAAGTAAAGGAACATGACATGCTATGAAAAAAAAGAGTCTAAATATTTTCTAGGATCTGTTGGTAAACACTTAATGACGGTTAAAAAAATCAAGGTGGAGTTTGTATAAATAAAACCACTGAAGTTAGAATAATTTGTCTATCTCTTAGACTAACTGAAAAAATCCCCTTCTAATTGGCTCTAAAATTTTGCTTCAAGCTATCAAGCTATTTTAGTATAAACACTTCTGAAACCCATTACTGTTGTCATTTCCACACCTTTTGTAAGTGAGCTGAATTTGGAACAGATTTGGATTCTTTTGAGTTATAGGGTATCTTTAACACATAATGCAAACCATTGAGCTATGCATGGTGACACTACTGTAATCTTTTTAAAAGCCTTTGGTAGGGACTGACATGATACAATGTTGAATGCCACCAATTTAGAATGAGCATAATCACACAACCACATACCTAACTTTTGGATTTTAGGCAGATAATACATTGTATGAGTTAATAACTTCCTGTTTCATAATAAGATTTCAAGTTTTTGCAAGAGGGCTATGGGCAAGCCATTTAACAAAGCACTTGAACTTTTTAATTAATACAGAGGGGTTTAAATTAGCAATGATTCTGATGATGCTTAATCAAAATCTCTGTTAGAAATGTTTTTAAATGAATCACTTTATATGGTTTAGAAAGATCTTTTTATCCTGCATACGAGTACCACATTTCATTTGTGCTTTTCATACTCTTAGAGAACTAGTGATGCTTTTGAGCAAATTTTTCAGATGCAATATTCCTTATTTCAGATGGAAAGTTCCAATGTGTGTGCGAAATTTGGTTTTCCTCAAAAAGTAACATGTGGAAATCAAGAGTAACTGAGCAGATACAACAGAGCTTTCACATTTTCAGTGCTGAAGTCCTATGTAAATCCAACAATCCATATTTTTGAGTGTGAGAAAAGCCTTTACGTCAGTGTAGTGGAAGACATAACACAGGTTTGGCAGTTGTCTTTCTTGAATATAGGAAATCGAGGTTCATTGATCCATGGTGGCGTTTTTAATCAGGTTTCAAATTGATTGTTTCATTCATTTTACATCAGTTTAATTTGATCATCCAAGGTTGCATCTGGAAATACTCATAACAAAGTTTCCTTGAGATATTGATTTCAACGTTGAATGAGCGGTTCATTATGGCTCTTTAACATATTCCATGGGGCAAAACATTGCCCAAACGTATACTGAACCATGTTTTTTACTCATGCAGTTTCAGAAATATCAAATTGCAAAGATCTCAGTTTGATCAATAAAAGCCTGGCAATTACAAGGAAAACAGTAAAATGACATTTGGTAAAAAAAGTTTGTCCATTTTATTTTGGATAAAAAAGATAGGGTATATAGGCATTTTAAATATATATTTTTATGCAGGTAACATAAATCATGTTTAGTAAAACTTTTGGAATGCTGTCTATAATTCATATTTTTTTCTTAATCCACAATCTCTCTGTTCATGAAATATGCGCAGCAAATGATCTCAAAGGGAAGAAAAAGCATACGTGTAGGGCCAAATATCCTTGACCCGTGCCCTCAAATCTTTTCTCCCATACTAATCTGCTTTTCTTCGACCTTCTCTGTGAGCCAGACGTTCCACTGACCCAGGTAGCTCTCCTTTCATCAAAAGCAGCAGATTGCTACAAATCATGCAGGTAATGTACAGATCATATATGAAGACAATTCCTTTCATCTGGACTCAATGGGAATCTGCAGAATATCTGTGTTTTGTCGCGAATGCCAAAGAATAATACATAATCTAATATACATCATCTATGAACCTTTCCTTTCCTTTCTCTTTTACCAGTCCCTTCCCCTTTTCATATCCCCTTTGTTTCATTTATTTCATATCCCGGTCATACTTTGCTTGTCTGTTTCTTGAAATCTTGTTCAATACAATTGCCTGTTCCCCATCGCCTTTTCCCTTTTCTCCTTTCTCATTCCCATTCCCATTCCCATTCCCATTCCCTGTCCATCTCCTCTCCTCTCCTCTCCTCTCCTCTCCTCTCCTCTCCTCTCCTCTCCTCTCCTCTCCTCTCCTCTTCTGTCCTGTAATGTTTGGCATCTTTCCCCATTCTCTGTCTCTTTTCCCATTCTTTTGTTTCTTTTAAACACTCTTAAATACAGTGTTTCCACATACATGCTTGCAATGTTTACATTTTTTCATATAAAAAAAAAAACATCTCAATCCTTTTTTCAGCCTCTTTATACCTAGCATTTTTGGTCCCCTGAATTTTTGTTGCCTTCTCAACAAAGCAGTCACATCTGCAAAGGGATCTGTTCTGATTAATCGTTGAATCTCAAAAGCACATGAAAACATGATTAGTTTCCCACACAAATACAAAGAGTCACACCATCTCTTGGCTCAATAACCTGCAACTAATAAAGCAATTTATGATAATATACCATCAGCAAATACGAGTGGAAAGCTAATGTTGCCCTTGGAGTGAAATAGAGACAGTTCAGGTGTGACTGCGGGCTTTGTTTATGAACGCATATGCAAATCAGGTGTTTGTTTTGCTTTGAGTTATTGTTTGTCAGGAATAATTATGAAGAGACTGGAATGGCAAGTATCCTTTCTTTCTCAGAGGCATCTAATGAGGACACAACACTTGATCTGAAAGAGAATGTTTAATTTAGGGGAGGACTGTTGAATCACTTGAAGTTTATTATTTGTTCACTTTTACTTTTAAATAATTCACTGAAAAATGAATCATCTCTGTTCTTACAAGCACTTGTTAATTATGAGTAATATTGGCGAAGTTTGTTCCATTGCTTTGTTAGTTTATAACTGCTGAAATAATTGTGCAATTGTCAACTGTACATCAGCTTTCTAATTAGCTGAGGCTTAAGGGAGTTGTAATCTAAATATCTGGAGTTATTAAACTGTATTAGCTTTAATTAAGGTTGTGTGATGCAGCTTACTGATACAGATAGTTTTCTGTCATTTATTTTTGAGTAATCTGACAAATTCATATGAGAAGATTAGCAAACTACACTCTGTATGCTAATTAGAAAGTACAAATGATATGTTTAATTGTCAAAGCTGAGCTGTGACATTTCCCCTAGGATGTAAAACACGTTTGCTGTCAAGGTGTGTATTTCAGCTCTGGAAATCAGGCAAATTTAAAATAAATATTGTAGGTTAAGCAACATCTTTGTTTTAATTACAAAGAGAATTTTACATTTAATCCCTAAATCCCACCATAAAGGTGCACCATAAAGTAAACGTTGCGTAATTCTTGAGTTCATCAGTGGAAGGTTGGCTCAATTCCTGCTTCTTTTCTTGACCAGAGATGTCCGATCAAACAAAAACACATGTAAATGTGACAAAAGAAAATGTCAAGAAAGAGCCAATTCCATCTTCATGAAGGAGTTGCTCACTCAAACTCAACTAATCCACAAAAACTGCTTCTAAAGATGGCCCAACAATAAAATTTTTTAACATCAACATCCGTTTAGCACAAACCTCGAAAAATCTAATAAAGGGCATTGTGGACAATGAATATAAATAGCATTTTATGCAAGTTCTATGTAGTTTAAGGTTTATTTGTTTTACTTATGCATTTTTTTTCAGATCTGTGCAAAACAGCTGCACAGAGTGTCTATTGTTAAGCTGTATTAATGCGATCAATCAATTTGTAAAACAAAATGGCGTTATATGATGTAGTAGTCCCTTGCATATACAACCCAGACTCTGACGTGGATTTAGAATCTACTGGCGAACTAAAAAGACTACAAAGGATCCTTCAATGCGTTTCTATTGGATATTTCAGACATTGTTACTTTTCCACTTACTTGCGTATGCTTATTACTGTATGAAATTGTTAATAGTGAACATGTGGAAATGGTCACAAAATGTTGAAGAGAAAGAGGGAAACGTTTGCTGCTATGTTTGCTCTACATGGAAATGGGAAGCATTTATTTGGTTGGTTAGTGAGTTGGAAAGGAATTTAATGATGCTGTTAATTTCCTTGCGTCCTTTTGAGGACGGAAATACGATTACAAAATTATACATGGATGACTGATGTTGTGTATCTGATGAAGGTACAACACTAAAACATGGTAGAAAGCTATAAAAAGTTGATTTTACATATGCATCATGAAGAACAGGAGATTTTTCTGTACAGTGTTTTTACCCATTTTGCATTTTTGTAAAATAAAACTCATTTTCTATCAATGTAACCTTGCTAAATAGATATTTGTTCTTAAGAAAAGCTAGAACAGATTGGATGCTATCTTACAATTCCAAGATTTTGAAGAACTCCCTGCTATTTCTGTTCAGTGCACTTTACCTCAACAATGACAACTAGAGTGAACCAGTCAGCTTCCCTGGGCGTGCATTGCAAATGAGTCTGTGTGTTTTCAGTGACAGTCAGTTGTTTTAAATCATAACTTGTCATCCTCCGGTGAGCTCCAGCATGTCTGCAATGTCCCGGGTGTTTTTGTGCCAGGATGGCGACAAGTACCAGCACAGAACAATGACAAGTGGCATTTAGGGATGCATTCACAGCACGGGACTGTGGTAATTAACATCATGCAACCTCCGTGCTTACAATGCATCGCTCTTAATTAGAGTTATGATTGCAGTATTCTGAAACCAGCGATCCTTGCTCAGGATAATGACTGCTGTAGTCCGTGTAGCAGAAGCTTTATTGTTTGCAGGCTGGACTTCTGGCATCTGGGATACAAAGAGGCACAATAGAAAGCAAAGGTGTTCTTTGTTCTTTCTCCTGCTGATCCAATCAGAGCGGGCAAATAGAGCCCAGGCGACTTCCAAATGAGACCCGCTCTCTGCCAGAGCGGCTCAGAAACCTTTGAATTGAGTAGTAATGTGGAAAACCTTCTTGTGGTTGAGGAATAGTAAACGTGTCCTACATCAAGATAAGCCTGTAAGTGCTGCAGCAAATGCAGTTCCTCGTCACCGCAATGTTTTTTTTTTTTATTATTATTATTCTGTTATTTTATTGTGCATTATTTAAATTGTAAGATTATGTATTTTTTGTCAATTCTGTTTCATTTGATAAAAATGAAATGTTCACGAAAAAACAAAATAGCGATAATAAAGGTCTATAATGATAAAGCTATTTACGCAGGCAAACTATTAGTTGACTTTAGGGGTTTTTAACTTTTGCAAAGACAAGGAATTTATCAGACCATAGTTTTTATGGTGATTTTTTTTAAATAATCCGGATAAAAAATAAAAATAAGCCAGAAAAATCCATTTAAAATAGTTTTTCAGTTGGTCTTGTATGAGTGCAGCAAGTATTTGACCACTATTTGGTGTTAAACCTCTTGAAGGTAATCTTAGAGATCATTGTGCAAAATAGATTTTCTTAGAGATTTTCTGCATCATTAAGAATTGAGGACAGTGTAACTCTAACCTTCAACTCCCTCTACAGATATTTAATGGCATTGAAATTTAGGCTAGGTTCTCCTCTCCAAAGCCTCTTTGAGCTTCTTCTTGAGTTCCTCATTGTCATGCTGCAAAACTCATACAAGACCGATGTTCTGGCTGTTGTTTCTGTGCAAAATGTAATAGTCCATATCCCCATCTATCATCTATTTACGGTGCAGTTGTCCTCGTCCTTTAGCGAAAAAAAATACCTGGCCCAAATCCATCTATTATTATTTTTATGATATGTATGTTTTTTTGTGTGTTCATTTTCCTTCAAATAACATGAGTTTAGATAAAGGCAAGCCACTGATTTGAGTATCATCCCTGCTCTGAATCAATCAAATTTGCAAACACACCATGCAGTTTATGCTTATTGGAGAAGGGGGTTTTGTGAAAGTGGAAAGAGTTCAGGTCTTGACATCATAGGGTGTAACTAAATGTTTTATTGCCAATGGTCTGATAAAAATTCTTCCATGTAGCGCTTGGCCAGTTCTATGTTACTTCATTTTCATTGAAAGTCCACAAGGTGTGGTCTTTGGTAGCTAAAGACAGAGTCAGTGTTTTTTTCCTTTGCTTTTTAACTCACAAACTCTAGAAACCTTCTCATCAAGATGCTTTGGGGTGTTCTTATAGCCCAATACTGCTTTGTACAGGAATACAATGGAGCCTTCGACATCAGTGGTCATGGCCAAGGTGCATATTTTAGGCCTAACCAAGAATCGCAGTGATGCATCATCAATATTTATTGTTGTTTTGGTTCTATGATCTCTAGTGGTAAAAACATTACACATGCTCCATTTAGAGTTTCCAAATAGCCGTATCCTGGCTTTTTGTCAAGTTAATTGTCAGTTATAGTCTCTGTCATGTTTCCCACTATTGTCCTTTTGACATCCGTCTGAGACTAATTCTTCAAATGCATGTCACTTATTTTCCCTGAAAGATATATAATCAGCTTTTCATTTCTCCGTGAACACACAGACCAAATGACTGATAACTGTGATTATTCCCTTCAGTCACTGAGGCTGCCTGAGTTCTGATCAGCCAAAAATACTCTGTTGTTTTGCAGAATTTTAATCTTAAATTTGGCTGGGCCTGAAGCTTTTAATGAGAGGCTTGTATGAGCATCTTATCATCAATGTGATTTTCCAAGAAGTTTCAACCAGGGATTGGTGACATGTCTTTTTACACAGTCTTGGACTAACTATTGGCACATAAGAAATCGATGGCTCACCTGGCATATTTTAAAGCTGGTGTGATAAAAGTTTGCATGCTTTATAAATATGTTGGGTTTCTTAAATTAGGTCGGCCCTCAGTGACAAATTCTTTAACATTTTTACTATCAATTTGGTTTTCCAGCTCATTGTTTTTACTGAAAAACTTCCTTATCTTGCAATAATTTGCTTTATCTTTCAAAAAAAATGTTGGTTTAATTTTATTTTGAAGGTTTTTATAGGAATCCTGATCTATGAAATTAAATGTGTTGTATCTATTCACATATAAGAATATATGGAACACTAAAGGTAGCATAACAGTTTCAGAAGTCAAAATTCCTTTTTCGTCTTTCAAAAATGACTCATTGGTCCCAGCTTCAGAAAAAAAAAAAAAAAGTGTTGAAAGTTTTCAAGTTCAATGTATTTACAAAGCGAATTAGTACAAATGTTTCAAAATAGCTTCACAGAAAGTGAAGCCTAATGCAGATTAGTTCTAATAGGATTATGTTTTGTGTCGCAGAATGGTTTAGTTAAAGTTACGAGTTTAGTTATTTGGTAGAGCCCATCTATTTTTTTGTTCAAGAATGGGCAGTTTAGAACAATTATCTAACGTAGGTCATGTGTTGGAGTCTAGTAGGAAAATAGGGAGCTCCCAGAGGCAAAACCCACACTTAGAATTCCAATTTACATGGGGGGGGGGGTTCTACCAAACAAAGAACTCATCTCCATGTGGCATGCTGAGTTATGAAAGATTCTTCAACAAGCTGAACAAGTTCTTAATCCTGCATCTACATTTACCCCATTGTGTCCCTCGGATTGTGTTCAGGCAGAGCGACGCTGCTAAGACTGCTTCCCCTGCGACCTGGCCCCTAAATAAGTGGTAGAAGAAGAAGAGTGAAAGTTTAAAACGCAGCGAAGAGATAGACCAAATGAAGATACAAGAGTAAAGCAGAGGAAGCCAGATGAGAAACATTTGGTCTAGCATTTGATCTAGCTAAAATTTTGAAATTATAATAGTAAACAACTTTCTATACAGAAAATCAGTTTACTGTTTAATATAAAGTTTTATCCTAAAAGTAATCTTTATTTGGCTTTACTTCTCTTTACTATCTTTACTTTTCAGCTCTGTTACACTGTAGGGTGTTCCACATTGTTTACACCTGATTTCCATGCTGATTTTGTCCATCTGGCTTTTCCTAATTACACAGTACTGGCTGTATTTATTTGGTTCGATACGTTGTCTATCGAACCACTCACTTTCCGAAAACTTCAAACACCGTACCTGCAATCCAAAAATCTGCTTCCCCTTTTTTTTTGGCTCTAAAAACCTCTCCATCATCCAGCATTTTCTGTCTGATTCTACCTATTCACCCAGTTACCAGTCACAGTAACCCCATTTCTAGCATACACTTCTCCCCCCATAACCTGGCCCTGGTTAAACAGTACATGTGAAAATATATATTTAAGTATATAATTTTGAAAAGCAGCAAAGAAATAAACCAGATATAGAACTAAGAGACAGGTTTAGAGTAAAAAAAAGTCAAATCATTTCACAAATTAACTATTCAGACCATCTTCCTTTAGTTCATTTATTGATGACCAGTCAAGTTAGGATTTTCAGATGATTTTGTGAGGCATTGTTCATGCTTAACCTACTAAAAGCCTAAGCACCCATAACGCTCTGATTTTACAATGACTTCTGTTTACATCCCCACTCCTGCATGCTTTGCATGTGCAAAAGTTCCCCAACACTAAAACGTCTTAAAGTGGAAACGCTCTCAGCAAGGTTGACATCTCCAACCTTGGCTTTGTAAGCACGCCCTGTCACAGTGTTCAGCTGCGATCAAGATTCATAGCGCATCACCCAGCTTCCACGGCTGCATGCATGCTCCTGCAAGAGCGTGAGAAATGGGTACTTGTGAATGAGTGTGAGAGCGTGCGCTTGCATAGCATGAACAAGCACACGTGATTGGTGTGTGTTCGGTCGCTGGTGGACAGTAGGTAATATACACTGAGAGGAGAGGCACTGTGGCATTACTGCGAGGCAAAGCTGTAGGTTAATCCTTTTATTGTAATGAAGTGGCAGAAATATTAATGCACTATAAACACTGGACGTTTAAACCCTGTCCGTCATCTTTACGAGGGATCCGGGGTATGAAGCCGAACAGTGCCATCCATAACAAATATGACATTGACTCGGCAAAACCGCTGAGCAGTCACTTAAGCAAATTGTCTTCAATTCTGGAGCATGGCTCAGATTTTTTTCTTCGTCTTGTTTTTTTCACATGAGTGAGTTCAAACAATGGATAGCAATGATCTGTTTGTAACACGCTATCAGAACTCAGCTATTCAACAATGCACAAGACTTTTCCAGGGGCAAATTTGCCACACGGCTGGCTTCAGCGCATGATTCAGCAGCTCTTAGCTTCCTCCAAACTCATCTTCATGTGCAGCGAGTACTAGAAGCTGATAACGGATTACAATAATCGAACGGATGAATGTCCGAGCATGAAACTGTGTTTGCAAGGGGAGTTTGATATTTATCCAGGATCTTGCTGGAGAATGTGCATGGAAGTTTAAATTAACGCTGGTGTCTTGTTTAAAGGGCTTATGCACTGTTTATTTTTAGTTGAGGTTCACTCTAGGTGTATTTAAGAAAAAAACACTGCTCATTCTGTCTTATAAAAAACTGCCTTTTTATAGCCAGATCCGTAAACTGGGTTCTGGTTTTTTAGCCACACCAGAAATAATATACAGGTATGGGGCTTGGGCTGAATATTTTCTTTTTCAAGCATTTTTTTTATTGAAACATGTCAAATAAAATATTTATTTTTTTTATTATACTGTTTTGTTTTTGGTACCATCATTGTACCTTTTGGCTGTTTTTATACTACTTTACCTTTACTGTTTTTTTGTGTTATGCTTGATATCCTTTTTTGTTCAACTCCAGTTTCTTTTTTGCCTTATATCACACAATAACTCCACAATAAACTGGAAACTGGTAAATTTAATCATTTTTAATGCAAAAAAAAAAAAACTAATTGGAGAACGTTTATTTAAAAAAAAACAAATTATAACAAAGATAAAAAGTGTTCAGACAAAATATACATAAAAAAGCAATGACAAGGTCAAAACAATGTGAAAACATTTACCGGTATATAAAAACAGGTGAACCTTTCCTAAACTATATTCAATGTTCCAAGTATTTATTTGTGCCACTGTATAGTACAAAGCAATTTCTATCAACTACGCACGCACGCACACGCACACACACGCACACACACGCACACACACGCACACACACACACACACACACACACACACACACACACACACACAATGCCACACAATGTTTCTTTGTTGTATTTAACTTCTGTTAAACACTGCATTCTGCCTTATGCTCATACTGAGAATACATTAATATCAAATATTTATCAAGGCAATTTGTAATTGATAATGCATTGAATTTATATAATATATTGGCACATTTTGTTAAATCTAGCCACAGGGGTTGCAAGCCAGTGACTTCTGTGCCGGTCCCAAGCCCGGATAAATAGAGAGGGTTGCGTCAGGAAGGGCATCCGGCGTAAAAAATGCAAAAACCAAATATGCGAGTCACCAAATCGATTTCCATACCGGATCGGTCGAGGCCCGGGTTAACAACGACCGCCTCCGGTGCTGTTGACTTACAGGGTGCCGGTGGAAAGTGGACTACTGTTTGTCGAAGAAGGAGAGGAGGGAGAAGGATTCGTCGACAGAAAGAGAAGAGGAAAGGCAGGAGTATAGATCTGAGAATAGGGACTCTTAACGTTGGTACAATGACAGGGAAGGGTAGGGAGCTGGCGGACATGATGGAGAGAAGGAAGGTAGATATTCTGTGTGTGCAGGAGACCAGGTGGAAGGGTAGCAAAGCGTGTAGTATTGGAGGGGGATACAAATTGTTTTATTATGGTGTGGATAGAAAGAGAAATGGGGTAGGAGTGATCCTGAAGGAGGAGTTTGTGAGGAATGTTTTAGAGGTGAAAAGAGTGTCAGACAGGGTGATCAGTTTGAAGTTAGAAATTGAAGGGGTGATGTTGAATGTAGTGAGTGGTTATGCTCCACAAGTAGGCTGTAAGTTGGAAGAGAAGGAGAGATTTTGGAGTGAGTTAGATGAGGTGATTGAGAGTGTTCCCAGAGGAGAGAGAGTTGTAGTGGGAGCAGATTTCAACGGGCATGTTGGCGAGGGCAACAGAGGTGATGAGGAGGTGATGGGCAGGTTCGGGGTTAGGGAAAGGAACCTAGAAGGACAGATGGTGGTGGACTTTGCCAAGAGGATGGAAATGGCTGTAGTTGATACTTATTTCCAGAAGAGGGAGGAACATAGAGTTACCTACAAGAGTGGAGGGAGGAGTTTGCAGGTAGACTATATCCTATGTAGACGAGCCAATCTGAGAGAGATCAGAGACTGTAAAGTAGTGGTAGGAGAGAGTGCAGCCAGACAGCATCGGATGGTGTTGTGTAGGATGTTTCTGGTGGTCAGGAAGAAGAGAAGAGGAAAGATTGAAAAGAAGACCAAGTGGTGGAAGTTGAAAAAGGAAGAAGATTGTGAGGAATTTAGACAGAAGCTGAGACAGGCTTTGGGTGGTCAGGAAGAGCTTCCAGATGACTGGGAAACTACAGCAGAATTGATCAGGGAGACAGGGAGAACGGTGGTAGGTGTGTCAGCTGGAAGGAGGAAAGAAGATAAGGAAACATGGTGGTGGAATGAGGAAGTACAGGACATCATCCAGAGGAAGAGGCTAGCTAAAAAGAAGTGGGACATTGAAAGGACTGAAGAAAGTAGACAGGACTACAAGGAATCGCAGCGCAGAGTGAAGAGGGAGGGGGCAAAGGCCAAACAGAAAGCATATGATGAGTTGTATGCCAGGTTAGACACTAGGGAAGGCGAGAAGGAATTGTATAGATTAGCGAGACAGAGAGACAGAGATGGGAAGGATGTGCACCAGATAAGGGTGATTAAAGATAGAGATGGAAAGGTGCTAACAAGTGAGGAGAGTGGGCGGAGAAGATGGAAGGAGTATTTTGAGGAGTTGATGAATGAGGAGAATGAAAGGGAAAGAAGGAAGGAAGATGTGAATATTGTAGAGCAGGAAGTTGAAAAGATTAGAAAGGATGAGGTGAGGAAGGCCCTGGAGAGAATGAAGAGTGGAAAGGCTGTTGGTCCAGATGACATACCAGTGGAGGTGTGGAAGTGTCTAGGAGAGACAGCAGTGGAGTTCCTGTCTAGGTTATTCAACAGGATTTTAGAGAGTGAGAAGATGCCTGAGGAATGGAGGAGAAGTGTCCTAGTGCCAATCTTTAAGAACAAGGGTGATGTGCAGAGTTGTAACAACTACAGAG
Source organism: Danionella cerebrum (assembly GCA_007224835.1). Classification (NCBI taxonomy): domain Eukaryota; kingdom Metazoa; phylum Chordata; class Actinopteri; order Cypriniformes; family Danionidae; genus Danionella; species Danionella cerebrum. The sequence continues at coordinate 323,151 of SRMA01025549.1, forward strand.
GCATAAAGTTGATGAGCCACACAATGAAACTTTGGGAAAGAGTAGTGGAAGCTAGGCTAAGAAGAGAAGTGGATATTTGTGAGCAGCAGTATGGCTTCATGCCCAGGAAGAGCACTACTGATGCAATTTTTGCTCTGAGATTGTTAATGGAGAAGTACAGAGATGGTCAGAAGGAGCTGCACTGCGTCTTTGTGGATTTAGAAAAAGCGTATGACAGGGTGCCGAGAGAGGAGCTATGGTCCTGTATGAGGAGGTCAGGAGTGGCAGAGAAGTACGTCAGAGTAGTTCAGGATATGTATGAGAGAAGTAAGACAGCAGTGAGATGTGCTGTAGGTCAGACAAAGGAGTTCAAGGTGGAGGTGGGGCTACATCAAGGATCAGCTTTGAGTCCCTTCTTATTTGCTATGGTGATGGACAGGTTGACAGATGAGGTCAGGCAGGAATCGCCGTGGACAATGATGTTTGCAGATGACATTGTAATTTGTAGTGAGAGCAGAGAGCAGGTGGAGGAAAACCTGGAAAGTTGGAGGTCAGCTCTAGAAAGAAGAGGAATGAAAGTCAGTCGCAGCAAGACAGAATACATGTGTTTGAACGAGAGGGAGGGAAATAGAACAGTGAGGTTACAGGGGGCTGAGGTCAAGAAGGTGCAGGAGTTTAGGTATTTGGGGTCAACAATCCAGTGTGACGGGGAGTGTGGAAAAAGAGGTGAAGAGACGAGTTCAGGCAGGTTGGAGTGGATGGAGAAAAGTGTCAGGGGTGTTGTGTGACAGAAGAGTGTCAGCAAGAATCAAAGGAAAGGTGTACAGAACAGTAGTGAGACCAGCTATGATGTATGGGTTGGAGACTGTGGCAGTGAGGAAGAGACAAGAGGCAGAGATGGAAGTAGCAGAGATGAGGATGTTGAGGTTGAGTTTAGGAGTGACGAGGATGGACAAGATTAGGAACGAGCACATCAGAGGGACAGCTCAGGTTGGTTGTTTTGGAGACAAAGTCAGAGAGGCCAGGTTGAGATGGTTTGGACATGTGCAGAGGAGGGATAGTGGTTATATTGGTAGAAGGATGTTGGAGATGGAGATGCCAGGCAAGAGGTCAAGAGGAAGACCAAAGAGGAGATATATGGATGTGCTGAAAGAGGACATGAAGGTAGTTGGTGCAAGAGTAGAGGATACTGAGGACAGAGTTTGGTGGAAAAGGATGATTCGTTGTGGCGACCCCTAAACTGGGAACAGCCGAAAGGAAAAGAAGAAGAAGAAGAGTGGGACCAAATATACTCCGAGTAGAGTTAATTTAAGTTTCTTGGAGTTTTACTGTGTAGCCCTGCCAGAATTTCTAAGCTCCTCATCCACCTCAGGAAAGAAAAATACTTGGGGATCACAGGAAACCGAGCACCGGCATTTGCCTTAGAAGCCAATCATCCAACCATGATGGAGCCAGATTGTTCCGCTCGTCCTCTACAGCACAAGGAATACTCAAGTGTGAGGGAGTGACACAAGCCACCCACAAAGGAGCGTTCTCAACATCAGAATGTTTGCTTGTACAACAATTTACGCTTCTGAAGAGCTTTGGAGTGCAAACACTTAATGTGCCTCTCGTGACCATCCTTCGATGAGATAAAACCAATGCAGCAAGGAGTAAATCAAACTCTGCCCATCGCATCTTTAAAAGATGGAAATGCACTTTTAGCAGAAGTTTGGAAGACTGGAACAGGCTTGAGCTGAAGACAGAAAGGTGCAGTGGTATCTGGACTAGCTCAGGAAACATCAGAATGCAGGCAAGCAACCTTCAATCTTCCAGCTGAAAGTGTTAAAGTCAGTAGGACTGGTCTACTTCAAGGAAAAAACAGACACAGTATAGACTCCCATCTGGGGTTAAATTCCCAGCTAGGTTTTTGCTTTGTCAGGCCATTCTAATTATATGAAGAGAACCGGATTCTCTGCCGATCGTTCCCATAGTCGATCACTTGACATACATCGACTGAACGAGAACTTTCCTTTTTCCGCCTGATGTATTCATGAATATTTATTGATTTTTAACACATTCAAGGAAGCACTCCGTGAATCAAAAGTTCTCATCTTTTTCATTTTGTGACCTAAAAGAAACAATGATGTGTACGCTACAACTGTGGTAAATGATTCTGGTTATCGTCTTCAGCAGATTTTGACCACTGTTTACGTGCTAATCTAAAACAAAGTGTTTCAAGGTGTTGTGACCCTTTAAACAGACATGCGACTGTTAGTTTGAGGTGTGCTTGTAGTCATACTGATGTTGCATCATTATTTTGTTTTTCAGCTGGATGTTGGCATGGTGTATAATGAACACCGTAAGGCGCAGTTCATCATGACCACAGAGCAATAATGAATATTTTGAATGCCCCAGTTTCTCAAACTTAATTCTTTCTATTTCAACAAACAGGACATGCTATTCTCAGGAAGTGGTTGTTACTGGCAGACCCAGATGATCTTTCTGCAGGGGCCAGAGGTTATTTGAAAGTTAGCATGTTTGTGCTGGCTGCAGGTGATGAACCGCCGGTAAGCAGGAGAGGAATTGAGCCTGATCTAAGCTCGTATATGCCTTGCCCTTGGTTGAAATGTTCAATCACTATGAATCCTGTGTCAGACGGACAGGAAAGAGAGCCATGAGGAAAAGGAGGACATAGAGGGGAACCTTTTGCGACCAGCTGGACTAACCCTGAGGGGAGCCACGTTTACTCTGAAAGTCTACAGGGCTGAAGATCTTCCTCAGAGTTAGTGTCCAATAAGGCAAGGTGGGCTTGAGCTTTCTGTGTGTTTCTTGGTAACCTGTTCTCCTCTTCTTAAAGTGGATGATGCTCTCATGGATGATGTCCGACATTTCCTTGGCTTTGAAACGAACAGAAAAAACCTGGTGGATCCACTGGTAGAGGTCAGCTTTGCAGGAAAAATGGTAATTTGACTAGGTTTATTCTCTTCCTTTACCCAAATTAAGGCCTCTACACACCATTCCAAATTTTGGATCGAACCGATCTGAAGTTTCGTGCAAAACTCGAAAACCATGGGTGTCAATGGTAGCAATGAAGATAGACATGAAATCAAAGAACACATGTTAAAAATCATAGCAGTTTATAATATTGATGGCTGATCCTAGGGAGCTGTTTGATAAACGGCAAAAAGATTAGTGAAGAAAGAGAGGGTTTCTTGGATTTGGGAGTCGATGGTAAAGGCCATCTTCAGGTATTGCATGAATATTTTCTTGACCCAGAGGAATATTTCCTGTTCCATTTGTGTCACATGTGTCCCTATCTGCCATTAAGTTGATTGAAAAAGTGGAAGTTTGGTGCAATACCGGATTATGCTCCGATGGAAAGTTCAGCCGGGAGGAATTTTGACCTGCGATATCGGTTAACGTGATGCGTCTTCACCCACCAGATTGTCGAGGTTAGGTCTGTGAGCTTTTTGGATCACCCAATATGTAGCAAATAAGTTGAATTGTTATAAATGAATTGTTTATTTTTTCATGACCCTGTTTTATGGCCGGGCTCATACTGCATGCAATTATGTCTGGTGAAATTCCGCATGGTTCAGGAGTAGTGTGACCACGGCTCTTTGTTTTCCCATCTAACCTGTCCGTTATAGATGTTTGTTCTCTAGGGTTACCAGTGATACGGTTTGTTGATATTCTGATATTCAATGACATTAGCTTAACTCTACTGTACTTACCTCTATCTTTCTTTTGTACTGTAGCAAGTGGCCAGAGAGACACTTGCACTGTTCAGGGTCACACAGGGTTTTTTATTTAAAACAATGACACTATAATGAATTAAAAAGAGTCACTTAGCGATCTGTCTGGGATGGTTGTGACACGGAGAGGCAACCTAGGCCTGAGGAAGTGCACAGGGGTACTCCAGGGTGCTTTCACCCCATTTGTCCAGTGGCGTGTTGGTTTCCGGATCAGAGGTGTGGGGTCCTGTTGTGCTAGTGCTTCTGCCAGTCCAGCGCCCGGCACGCTCCTGGCCGATCCCCGGTGACTCAACTGGCCCAGCGGTGACACTCTAGACCCACACCTGGCCCCCTTGGCGATCTCCTGTAGCTCTTGCGGCGTCCAGCCACTGCTTCCGGCAGAGGGAAATAGTCCGGCTTTCCCCACACGCTTATCAGTACGACTCCTCTTTCAAACACCAGCCCTGCACTCTGTCTCAGTATTCTTTGGTAAACCTGAATACATTTGAACCTACCTTTCAACAGGAAACTTTTATTATAAAAATGTTTGTGAATTTATCTTTAATCTGTGTAGTTGAGTGACATAAATCTCGAGTCACTTAGAGATACTGATTTTCTTCTATATGTTCATGACTCTAGATCAGTAGTAAGATTCTGGAGAAAAATGCCAGCCCTCAGTGGAACCAGAGCCTCACTCTGCCCATAAGGGTAAAGGACAGCTCCACAGCTTAAATTGTGTTGTTCATTACTCTTCATCGTCTAAATGTCTGTTTTTCACTTCAGTTTCCATCCATGTGTGAAAAGATGAGGATACGCATTTTAGATTGGTGAGTTCTCCTACAACTTAGATTTGCTTCATTAAAGATCTCAATGTTTTGTCTTAAACTCCTCTATTGCCCCCTCTCAGGGATCGTGCCAGTCACAATGATGTCATTGGTACCACACATTTGTGTATGTCTAAGATCTCAGCCCCTGGGGGAGACATTGAAGGTTTGTTTTATTTTAGTTTTTTTTTTTGTATAAAAAAAATACCTTCAAAGATTGCTTTTGATTTTTGCTTTTGGTGTCAACTAAACATTAGCCAAACCATAGTCAGAAAGGCTCAATTGATTTGGTTTATTATTCATTCTAAACATTCTAATTTCATGTATCTATGCATTTGCATAATCCTCAAATAATCCCAATGTTCAAAGTCAAGTTTACGTCTGTATTTTTCTGCTTATATTATTCAGAATTGTATTTACCTCCTTGTCAATATCAGAAATTACCCAAGCTCTATCATCTGTCAGTTCCTTTTGGTAAAGCACTTGATTTAAGGAAATAAAGTCTCTTATATTTCATGAAGCTGATGAAAGCATTGAACTTTGGAGAAATAAAACGCAGAATTTTAAGATGTGCTGTTTAAGGTTAATTTAAATTGGAGACCTGAATTAATTTAATTAGAGAATTGAATTCATTTATTTAATAATGAATATGATTTAGAGTCAGTTTGATATAAAGAGAATGGAGTTAGATTACCCCTAGACTTTTTGAGTGTGTTTTACTTCTTTACTTCTTCTTTCTTTTTTGCTCTAAATTACCTTCAAAACAATGTTAATATAATTTTTTTACAAATATTTTTTCATTACATTACACAACAATTTCACAACAAACCTGAAATTGGTTAAAAATATAAATATAGAGTAGTAAATCTGGTCATTTTTGAACGCAAAAAAGACAACGTAAGGAAAGGCAAGTTTAGGAACTTAAAAACTGGTGAAATCTGTTTTGTTTTTCCAGTTTCATTAGATTTTGAGGTGCTTCATTCTGAACGAGCTGTAGCTCTTTAATGCTCTTTTTGGTAAGACCAGTGAGAAGAGCATTGGAGAGCCAGCTGGAGATGAAAGCATGAATAAGTTTCTCTAAATTTTGTCTGGAAACAAAGCATCTGATTCTTGCAATGTTTCTAAGATGGTATTAAGCTGATTTAGGGTGCTTTCACGTCTACCTTGTTAACTCTAGTTTCATTTGAACTAGAGTTCGTTTTCCCTTTTAGTTCGGTCCGTTTGGGCGAGTGAGAAAGCAACAACCGAACTCTAGACTGCACCAAAAGCAGACTAGTAAATGAAGACGACAAACGCATGCTTTTGAACGAAGTGATTAATACTAATGATAAAGTAAAAGATGTTCATTTTGATCGTGTTGTCCCTCTCTTCAGAAGTTGTTAACTTCCGTGTGTTCATTCATTTTAACCAATTGAAAAGCAGTGAAGATGATGTACGACCAATGAGTGGCTGATATGCTGTCATCTTTTTCAGCTGGTAGAGGCTGGATTTTATATTAGTGTATAACAAAATAAATCAGTTGTTCCCCTTGGTCCGGACCAAATAAATGAACTAGAAGTGTTCAGGAGAGTGTCTGTGCACAAATTTTTTAACACAAAAGAAAGACGCTGGAGCTGATGACGCAGACGCTAAAGTAAACGCATATGTGTGTAAAGGCCTAGATAGAAGATGGGAGTCCAGAGGAACCCTAACATTTCTGACCTGATTTGTAGTTATTAGACCCTTAAGCTAAGCATTAACATTAACTTCGTTTTTGCTTCTGAATGCAATGAGTTTTCAGTTTTGTCTTTATTTAATTGAAGAAAGTTGTTTTGCATCTCGTAAAGGCGCTGGCAGAGAGAGTTTATGGAGTTCGGGGAGATAGTGGAATGATAACTGTGGAATGATATTTGATATTTGACCCAGTGGAAGCATGTACTGGATGAGGATTGAGCCTTGAGAGACTCCACATGACACTGCAGTCCACTTCGACATGTTCAGCCTCTTCCTTCAAAGAACGATCTGAACCAAAAGCCGCTCGGTGGCGCTCATCCCACATTTTCATGGCGACTTCCCACAGGAAACAGGAAAGAAATAGCGCGGCACAGATTCTCTCTTTTCTTCACATTTTAGTCAAACAGCTCCATGTGATAAGCTACCAACAGAATAAACTGCTCTACATCCACAATTCTTTCTTTGTGTTCTTTAACTTCTTCTCTGTCGAAGTCTTGTTCTTTCCTGTCTCCCTGTGTGGGGCAGACTGCGAGTGCTTCTGTTTTACCGCAAACACCATCTTCAGGCAGAGAGCAACATTGCATCGATATTTCCTCAACACAGACGAAGAGCACCCTTCTGATAAGATTCGGGAGAATCTCAAACCGGATCAGAAGCATTTAGACTAGACTAACTACAATATAATAGACTAAACCCAACAACTTTTATTTTTCCACAAAACTAAATATTTACTTTTGTTTCAGCGCTCATTGTTTTCCTGTTTTATTAATTGGTCTGATTTGTTTGTTTTCTGAGCACACTAAGTGAGATTTCAGGACTGATCAGTGCACAATATTTCCAGTATGTTGGCTCTTGTCATTCATGGTCGTTTTTGATTTGATTGGAATGTGTGAGTTTGGAGTGCAAGCCTGGTTTTGTGATTAACAGCACATGCATGGTTCCAAATCAGTAGCATCAGTCGTTCTTATTGTGTCTCAACTTTTATTTTCCTATGCACTCAGATGAGTTCCCTCCCAGGACCTTCCGTGGCCCCAGTATGTGTCTCTCTAATATCAAATCTGTGTGCCACTCATAGGATTTAGGCTAAATAAATGTTGACTTTTACAAATGTGCCATTTAATCTGTGCTAATTTGGTAAACACCATTATATTTCTAATTTATGCATTCCTATTTTTATTTTGATAAGTGGATGACAACATAGGCTTCCTTCCGACTTTTGGACCTTGCTACATCAACATGTATGGAAGCCCTCGAGAGTTTACAGCCTTCTCAGATCCACATGAGGCCCTAAACTTTGGAAAAGTAAGATTTTCTTCCAAAAATTAAATGATTTAAAGTGTCACAACACTGCTCAGACTCAGCAGGCTGCGTTCACACCTTAGTTCTGCAAAACCGATGGAAAAGAGGTGTGGCAAACCATGCATCAATGAGATGCCAAGAAGCTGGTTTGCATAGTTTACAGGGTTATCTACTTTGTTGATTACGTTCTCTGGTGAACATTGTAAACAATGAGAGCATAGAATATCTCTAACATTTCGTGTCGCGAAGCAAGTTTTACATGTAAAACACCTAAGCCATGCAACGGCTCTCAGAAACAACAGTAGAAGTTGATGAAAAAATGGAAAACAAGAGAAAAATCAAGTAACATTTCTTCAATCCTTAAATCTACACATTGTTAATGTAAGAAAAGATAATAAAACAGAATAAAATACGTTATATATACACAAATGTGAAACCTTACCTTGAGTGAAGCGATGTGTTTAAGGAGGTGGAACAGATGGCAGAAAACATTACGGCGGTACATTTGAAAGTTAACTTTCTCGGGGTATTTCACAAATTACGAACAGTTTCAAGCACAAGCGTAGACAGTACCATGAGTACTGGAGAGAGAGCTTCTGAGAACGCATCACAGGGTTTCTCTAACTTGCGCTACTGAAGAGCACTTTCACGTTATAAATGTTATTTCTTTTATGACACCTTGACTCTAACATTTGTTATAGCACATTATTGGTAATCTATACATAATGTTTTGCTTGATTTAAAATGTTTTAAAGCGTATCAGCCCCTTTTTGCAATGTCTGCCAAGGGAGAATGGAGCACCAGTACCCGCAAGCGCAGCGCAACATCAGACTAAACAACCGAATAATAGAGCAGAACTGTTGGTGTTTTTCGTATTGTGGAAGCATTCGTATCTCAAGGTACCACTGTATATACTTTGGTACTGAAATAATAATCAAATTATCTTGAAATTTCAGTATGTTTACTCACAGAGGGACATACATGCTCTCAACATGTGTCAAGATCCGGGTAAATTACTATGACAGTCTTTCATGAGCATATGTAGAATACTTGATTTTTATATTCCAAAGCACTTGCCTCGCTACAAAATTAGATAATAGAAATGCACACATAATCAGGTTTAAGATCGCCTTCTTTCTTCAAAACCAAATGTGTGCGACAAGTTTGAAAAAAGCTATTTCAAAAAGTGACCCAGTGCTGTGAAAGTGCTTCACATACAACTCAAATACTTTCATGTATGTTTGATCACGTCCATGAATCCACTCAGTGATTGGCTGTTTGTTTATGTATATTAACATATTGTTATGTTTCTTATGCCATGTAAGTTTTTTTTTTTTAAATGAGGAAGTTAAATATCATGTTAATATCTAAAACACTGTTCTAGAGTGTTGTGACCCTTTAAGTACAGTTTGCTCAAACAGCAACTTGTTAATTCTCTGCATTACAAAATTGTATTGAATATTAGTTTACTCCTAAAATTTACTGCCTTTGATCTTGAGCTGGGACCAAAATCTTGGATTTTTTTTTTGTGCAAATTAATTTAATTGTTTGTTAATGTAAACTTTTTTTTATTATTTATTTTAACTTGATAATTGGTTAAAGCATTACAATAAATAATGACTTATCGACACATTCAAACCAAAAATGTTTATATTTAACTGCGGTAAAGAGCAATTTGTTATGACAAAAAAAAGTTTTTCATAATTTTCTATAGGGAGAGGGTGTGGCCTATCGTGGGCGTGTGCTTCTGGAGCTCGTTACCAAGCTTTCTGATCAAGTGGAGCAAAAGACGGATGACCTACATCCTGATGACCTTTTAGTTGTAGAAGTAAGAACACATTAGATTCCGAATTTTGGGATGTAGAATGTTCTGTAGAAGTCAATGTTATATCGTGCTTTGTAGAAATTCATGCGGAAGAGAAAGTTCTCCCTGTTTGCTGCCTTCTACTCTGCCACTCTTCTTCAAGATGTCGAGGACGCTGTTCAATTCGAAGTCAGCATTGGTAACTATGGCAACAAGTTCGACAACACCTGTTTGCCACTGGCGTCCACCACTCAGTTCAGCAGAGCTGTGTTTGATGGTGAGAAATCCTTGAATTGTTTTCTTTAGAAGTTGGCTTTGTGACAAACTTCCACATCGATATGACATTTTAGGTACAAAGCTTTGCTTGTTCTTTAAAGTGGCCATTTTATGAAAATCACCTTTTCTGACATTTCCACCATCTTTTAGTGTCGCTCCCTCACCAAAACAAGTTTTATTCAGAATTGTTTATGCATGTTTGTGTATCCCTTATTGTGTATATTGGACATTTTCCTAGCACCACCCATAGTTCTAGCACCACCCACTGACCAATCAGATAAATCGATGGTACAGCTCATCTCTATGCAGATCGGGTGCAAAGTGAGGACAGCAGACCGGCACTGAGACAATGTAGTTATAATGTAATTAACAGCGTTTTTAAAGCGCCGCTAATTGTTTACGTCCTTGCCGAAATTCCAACTGAAAAGGGAGGGTGGGGCGGTGGCGCAGTGGGTATCACTGTGGCCTGCCAGTTAGGTTACCGGTTCGAGGCTCGCCGGTGACCTTCCTGGAGGTGATTGTTTGTGGCCCTGCGATGGACATGTGACCTGTCCATGGTGTACCCCTGCGTCTCGCCCGAAGTGAGCAAACCCCCATGACCCTGGAAAGGGAATAAGCAGGCAGGACAATAAATGAACGAGTGAGGGTTGGACAGCAGGGGTGTAACAAAGCATGATTGTGGGAGAAACGGGGGTAAACGGTGCCCAAAAACGAGGCAAAAATACAAGTAAAGCTATAAATAAAGTTACCAAAAATGGTGCAGTGCTAGTACAGAGGGCTCAAAAATTTATTATAAATGCTTTAAATTTCATAACGTGGCACCTTTAATAATTGTTAAAAGTAGTTTGTATTAGTTTCAAAACTCTATTTTCACTTATAATACCTCTTTAATGATGTGTGTTAGTCTGGGTCATACAACACAATACTGTGCAAAAGTAACAGAAACATAACTAAAATATTTTCAATAATCATAATCACTGTTTGGTGTTACTACATTTGTACTGCACAAAGTCATGGATTATGGTCAGGGAAATGATCAACAGGTGCTAATGGTTTAGTCATGAACTGAAACAGAAACAGCTGTGTCGGAGGTTACCAAAGAGGTTAAGCTCTGTTACCAAGGTGAAGTTGAAAAAGACAGTTTTAGTTTTCAAGGAAGAGTTGCAACCCAAACCTTCCACGTGGGAGCAAGGAGAAGTTACTTAAGCATGCACAAAAACATAGGAACTGGGGTGCATTAAAAAAAAAAACAGCAGGTGTTTCAAAAAATGTTCTTGTAAATTGCTGGTGATTTGAAGTGTGGCAAAATACTTTCACAGTATAATTTGTAATTATTAATCAAGAATGACCTTTTCTAACTGGTTGTTTAGGTTGCCATTACTACTACTTACCATGGGGGAATGTGAAGCCTGTGGTGGTGTTGTCCTCAGAGTGGGAGGATGTCGGTCCTCGCATTGAGGCTCTAAACATGCTGCTCAGCATAGTCGATCGACTTGTGAGGAACTTTACTTTAAAAGCATGTTCACACTTGTTATGTTCAGTTCCATCGAACCAAATCATGGAGCAAGTGTTCAATTTATGCAGCTCAAAGTGTGAACACAGCAACCGGAACCCGGGTGAACAAATCAGTACAAAAACAGGAAATGAGGTCACACTGCTGGAATGCCTCAAGTCTAACACTGTAAAACATCTCACATAAAATTCGTAAAATTCACGTGTTACAAAGAAAAGCCAATCAGTTTGTGGCCATATCACTATGTCTTTAAGGCCCAGTGTCTTTGGACACACTGTCAACATCCCCGGTGTGAACATGATCTGGACCAAATTAGCCAAGCGGACAGAACTACAAGAGTGAACATACAAAAAAAAAAAAATACAAAGATGGAAGAACGTTCAATGTTCCTGAGATATTTCTAATACTGTGTTTCTGTTCTAAATAGGAGACAAATTTGGAGCAGGTACAGCTGGAGCTCAAAGCAAGAAGTGACGAACAGGAAGTTGAGCGGAGTGTCGTCCAGCTGCTTGATGATGTCATAGCTGACTGCAGGTGCAGATATATCCAAGTGTACTTCAGAAGTTCAGAATCCCTCTTAGATGGTTCAGTAGGTGCTTACTCCACCCTTGATAAGGTAGCGAACAACATTGGAGGTGCTGTTTTATTCATTTCACTGAAGGTATGCTGTTGTTGCTGTGGACTTTACCCACTCTACAAAACTTTACTCTAATTAACTTTTGTGTACGTTTCAAAGAATAAAGTGTTTTAAAAAGTTATAGATAAAAATGTAAATAACAAAACAAAAAAAAGATCAAAAACTGACAACTGGTATAAAGAATTCTTGTCCAAATAAGTCTGAAGTATTGGGAGCGTCAAAGTCAGCTATATTATCAATTCTTCATATCTACAATGGAATCTAAATTTCGTTTCACTGTATCCCATGCGTAGACATATATAATGTATATAACAAAGTTCCTCAGGACTTTTATCAGAATTGGCCAATAATTAATGACCTCTTTCTTTAATCACCCCTGTATGTCTAAGATCAGTTAACTCTTAGTCTCGTTGTGTCTGACTGCTCTCTGGACCCCTTACTTGGACAGCTTGCCCAATATGCTTAAGTAGCGCTTAAATGCTTAAGTTAACTTGCGATTAAGTAGCTTAATGATATATAGTTAAAAAAAACTATACCTATTAATATATATAGAAGCTCAGGTTCTATGCATTCTATGCATACTTCCCTGGTGATAATAGTAATAACCAGATCGCTAATGTTTGATGTTGCCTCAAATGACATTTTGAAGTAATGGATTGTCTGCCAAAGTCGAACTTTTGCTTGTTATGGAGGAGTCAGTGATATCGCACACATTCCCTTATGCCAATGTGAGTAAAAAAATGTCTCTATGATTTTCCTTAGCTGAGATAGTGATATGCCGTATTGAATGCTCCCTTTGTCAGTTATTTAAACCAACCCCCATGTCTTTATCACTTACCCAAGCTGAACTAAAAATTTAGTTAATTAGGATAAAAGTATTTGTTACTATGATTAACATAAGCAAACCTCCATTTCTTTATATGGTTTCATCTTGAAGACATTTTCGTTGCCCTTTCCTATTCAATTTCAATGCCATTATATGTCAATGGTAAATATTTAACCCCTTCGAGAGCCTGAGGTTAAAATAATTTCGCACAGTGGTTGCTATGTTCTTGCACAGACTGATAACTCCCACAAGTGAAGTCTGAAGTCTTACAAAGATTTACCATATGTTAAGTCAATGGAAAGTTTCCTAGAATCCATTAAGTGGTACCAGTCTGAAAAGATATAGTAACCCGAGTCTGACCAGTTTGATGCCTCTGCAAAGTTTTTTTGGGTGTAGCTTCTACGGTCTTGGAGGAGATGCATTTAGAATTTTTCACCTGAAGCAAAACCTGAGGCATGCAATAAGGGAAAGGCATTCTTAAAGTTTTAGACTTTGTATTTTTACTATTAAAATAGCTTATATTTTTTCATAAAAATGCAGATGGATGATCTTTTTTACAGTTTATCTTCTGATCAAACAAATAAAGGACCAATCAATCAGTCATATTTATTGGAAAATGTGTCATATCTACAGCGAGGAGCTTCCAGAGTTGGATAAATGGTCCTGCGTGACTCCCCTGGATAAAGCCATGAGGAATCTACGCAAGATTAACATGCAGCAAATAGTGCAGGCAGCTCTGGCACTCAAACATGGATCAGAGACGGAGCTGAGTAGTGTGCTGGAGCAGGCTGAGGACTGGATCCAGCGACTACGTAACCTTGCTGAGGAGGTACAGGACTTATTTAGGATTTTTTTATTAGTGTTGCGTGCTACCTGTAGTGGTTTTCAATAAGAAACGTCTTTCTTTCCATCAGCCCCAGAACAGTTTGCCAGACATAATAATCTGGATGCTTCAGGGAGACAGACGGGTGGCCTACCACAGAATTCCTGCCCACCAGGTTCTGTTTTCCCATGGCTACTGTGGAAAACACTGTGGCCAACTTCAGACTGTTTTTATGAAGGTAGACATATTCTTAGGAGTCAAAATGATGAATGGGACCCTAATTCCTCCATTGTTGTGCTCAGTGTCCTCGGGAAGATGGAGGATGTAGTAAGATCCCAGCTCAGCTGAGAGTCATGGTGTGGTTTGGATTGACGGTTGACGTCAAATCCTTTAACCAGTTTGCAGAGGGCAAACTGTCTGTGTTTTCAGAAACAGTAAGTGAACATCTGTTCCTGCACAACTGTACACGAGAAGGTTCTGTACACGAGCATTTCTATTTCATTTATATGATGCTAAATGAAGGGGATATAGCATAGACATTCGCACATATCATAAAGTATGTAGTAGCATAGAGTTTAAGGGGCGCATGCACGCATAGTTTGCTTTGAAAAACACAAAGGATGTGTGTACATGCTTACATATATGACTCAACCTTTTTTCCCACTACATCCATGCCTTTTTGTACACAGTAAATTTAGCAGTGTCAATCCAACACCGTTCGGATCATATATGAATAATTAAATTTACTTTGTAGCCATTTTTGCAAAGTAGCTGATGAAATTTTTTTTTGTGTATTGAATGCTCTTTTAAAGTAGTAATGAATTCAGCAATCGTGACAATGACACAAAACGTATGTAATGTTTCACACAAACTCAGTTGTTTACTCAGAACTTCAATTTTTAGGAATAAAAAGTCAGTGTTTACGAAAAATTTAGATTTTTATAAATCTCAGTTGTCCACAAAATGCACAAAAGACTCACAAAAGAGAGCTGAGATGCAAAAATGTCTATTAAAGAATGAACAATATTGAAAAAAATTAAAGCCCACACTGGGAAAACCTTAAAAGCTACCTCCAAGAGAGCGGATCTAAACACAAGAAACAGCAGAAATAATGTAAGAGCCTTCTCGTGGCGATACGGGAGGAGTGACAAAAAATATTCTTTGTTATTCTTTTTTTTATTCATTAATAATTGTTTATTTTATATTTTTAGTATGTTGTAAATATTTAACATCAAAACAATTCCAGCACGACTCCTGATGGAAACTAAAGCCCTATTCGAACCAGACTAGTTTCACAGGGGGTTCTCTGATGTAGTTTGTGTTTTTAATTGCATCCAATTCTGCAATGTCTCATTTCTCTCATGACCTGTAAAATCTAATCCCGTCCGAATGCCAATGTCTGAGAAAATACGTTTTTTTGTGTGTTTTGGAGAACGTGAATTTGCCGTACAATCTTTGACATGTCAGAATTCAAGTTTCCGGTATATTTATACCTAAAACAATAAATGAGGATGAAACCCTTCAAAGATTTAAAAAGAAAAAATGAACAACAAGAGTTAAATTGAAGAGAATAAATTTATGAGACTAGCTACATTAATTTCAGTTTCAGGTAAAATGATTTTAATTTCAGCAGTCATTACATTAATTAATGTTATTATAAGTGTAGTACTTGTAAAAGACACGCAATCTGGTCACGTGTGCCTGAACACCAATCAAGAGATTGGAAACCAAACACAGACATTTATATCTCTGGAAAAATCATCTGTTAGTCCCGTCCGCATGAGCGAATGCCATGACAGGCGTCATCTGAGAAGATTTCTGACTCAAACTTAATTTGAAAAACTAGTCCCGTCCAAATAGAGATCATGAATACAAACAAAAGGCCCACTGCGCCTGATGTGACGACACCTCCTCCCGTTCTATAGCGGGAAGTAAATACTCCAGAAGACCACAGAGAAACCAAGGAAGCGTACAGGCAGGTCTTGCAACAGTACAGTACAATAATAATTCCACCTGAAATCTCACCGGCGATTTCAAAAACACATGGAAATAATAAAGTTATTAGGAACACCTGTGAAAAACTAAATGAAAGAAATAGGAAACTAGGTGAGAAAAAAAAGAGTGAAAAAAGGGAGTAAACGCGGGAACAATAAGAGTGACGACATAGCAACATCGCATGGGGGTAAAGAAGAGTCTGAGAAAGAACCAAGGGGCATGCTTCTGCTTTCTCTCTCGATGCGAAACAGGAAGTGACTGAACTGCAGTTCCTCAACCGGCCGCTTGAGGCTGGGTCAAGAAGTAAGAAGGTTGTAATTCATTCAAATTCCCAACTTTGGAGCTTAAAAAAAATCATGTTTCCACTCCTTGCTCTATTGGTTTTGTTGATTTAGATCTAGATTCGACCTCGGAGGTGAATTTAATTTATATTTTTGAAACGTTGGTGTAGGATTTATTAAGCGTAGTTACGGGCGTGGTTTCTAGTGAGGCAGATGATTGACAGTTCTTTCAGCCCGTCACGACACGCGTCAATCCTCTGGCCTCTTTCGTTCCAGTTAATTTAATCTGATGAATTTGGCTACTCCTTGTGTGTGTATTTTTTATTTTACTGTCAGTTGTTTCTATTTTGTCTGTGTGGTTTCTACAGCAACGTCTCAACTCTTGCCCATTTTCGATTACCTGGAACCAACGCACTTTCACAAAGGCGATGGCTGTCGACGCCCACTTTGAGTCTCATTTGACTAGGGGATGAGACTAGAATAACGATCCCAAACAAAGTGTAATAATCATAATAATATTTCCAATTTAGAGAACCAACTAAGTCTCTGCAGACTGTTAGACTGAAGTAAGGGCACAAATTGACTTCCAGTGGAGGCTTTAAATAAACGTGAACCTACTCCAACCCTTTTCTTTCCTTGAAACTTTTTCTGACAGTTTTGATTACGCTCAGCTTATAGAATTTGCAAGACATTTGCTGCCATCTGGTGGTTGCTTTTGAAAATGCATTTTTTTTACTCTCGCTCTTTTTTAAGCATGTTTAAATGTCATTTATAGTATGAGAACCAGACTAAATTGGCCCTTGTGGGGAACTGGGGAACAACGGGTTTGACGTACCCCAAGTACAGTGATGTCACTGGCAGAACCAAACTGCCAAAGGAGAGCTTTAAACCCTCTTCAGGCTGGAGCTGGGCAGGAGACTGGTACATTAGCCCAGAGAAAACGTAAGTGGTATCTTTTACTTGAAATTGAAATGATGATTGGTAAACAATCTCTGCAGCTCATAAAACTGGCTTGCATTTATTCTCATGATGTCCAGGCTGCTTTATGACACTGATGCAGGTCATATCAGCTTTTTGGAGGAGGTGTTTGAAAACCAGATGCGGTTGCCAGGAGGACAGTGGATCGGGATGCCAGAGGGATACACAGATGTGGTTAGCGTGTCTCTAAATCATAATAAGCTGATGCACATTGGGTTATTTTAAGATGTTGTAATGTGGTTATTTTTATTAATTAGACACAGAGGAATAGTATATTTCACATTGAACGTTTGAGAAAATATGTTGTACATTAAACTCGACTGGCAGGAACTGATTTCTTTGTTGTTTATGTGTCCACTGGGGTGCAGAATGGAGAAAAGGCTGTGCCTAAAGATGAGATCGAGTGTCCCCCTGGCTGGGTGTGGGAGGATATTGAGTGGAGCGAGGATCTGAAGCGTGCTGTGGATGAACACGGTATGTTCTGCTTGAATGCGCAACTGATATTCTATACAAAGAAATCTATATTTTATAGAAAATCAAACAGAAGCTTGTTCTCTGATAAAGTTTCTTTTACCTGTAGGGTGGGAATATGGGATAACGCTCCCTCCAGATCGTCGGCCAAAGTCATGGGTTCCATCAGAAAAGATGTACCACACCAACCGACGTAGACGATGGATCAGACTCCGCCATAGAGATATGCAAAAAATGGAAGCACTCAGAAAAGTACAGAATCAGTCACCTCTTTCATTTCTTGTTTGATCTACATGACCAGCAACCATTTACCAACAACATTACTGAAAGTTGTCACCACCCATGCAGGCAAATCCTCCATAGACTCAGAAAACTAGATTCAGACGCCATTTTGTTTTAGATTCACCCACATCCTTACGAAAATTTGAGAGACCAATGAGACCAATACTTCTTTCAAGCGATTTGTCTGTACGGTCAAGAAGCCAGTGCCATTATATAGTCATCAATCTATCCATAGAAAGAGGGATGAGCATATTCAATACTGTAGCGACTCCAAAGTGAACGGCCTTGTCGCTTGAGAGGAAGCAGTAGGATCTGTAATTTGTATGAATGAAGCACGTGGAGTCCTCAATGAGTATATGGTGATTTTAAGAAGCTCAGCTTTCTCTGTCACGCCTACACTGGATGGTATTCGTGTACACAATATTGCATAAGTAACGTTGCATGATCAAGCGTCAAGAAAAATGACTGCTACCCCGCTCCACTCTCTCCACCTTGAATGCAGGTGAGCACGCCCCTTTGAAGTAACTGGCTAATATCATGTGACCCAACACACCATGTGACACCTAAATCTATACACATTATGGCTCCTACAAAGACATTTTTATTACTTCTTACTATTACTTTTGTTAAACACATAAGGCAAAGCTGTTTGGGGCTCTCAAAACTGTAGGGGAAACTCATGCCAACTGTATGCCATGAAAAGATTCTCCCTTAACACATCTGATGGAGCATGAAACAATTTCTATTAATCATATCATCTTAGAGGAATCGATTATTACTCCCACAAAAACTTTAAAAAACATACAACTTTTAAAAGTAAAAAAAAAAAAAAAACGCTAATTTTACGCCAAACAAAGGATCATCAGAGTCATGCTGGAGGATGGTCCTGTACAACCCTAACATGTCTCCATCCACCACCCTTTCAAACATACTATACCTTTGGGGTACCTCAGGGTTCAGTTTTGGGTCCCCTTTTATTTTCGTTTTATCTCATTCTTATTCTGTCTGTCTTCTTGTTCTACCTTTAGGACATTATTTTTAAGAAGATTTCAACCAATTATAGTTCTCATTATTTTATTTTTTTTAGCTGAACAAAAACAAAACTCACCTAAATCAAAACATGTTAAAGATGTAAAAACGTTTCTTTATTTGTTCTACTCACAGTGTCTAGTAAAAGGGAACTCACAGTTATAAACCCAACATGAACCCAATTTATGAATATTCGGGTGTCATTATTTCATAGGGGACTAAACAGAAGCCAGAGATTCAGCTAAACTGGAATACAAATCAGAAACAAATTTGAGTTTTCCCATAGATTGGGCCACATTTCAAGCTATATTTATTAGTGGTTTGTCAAGATCTGTCAACCATTTTATAAGCAAAACCATTCTATTTTGCTTATAACAAAAACTTTTAAACACCACTTTTACAAGCCAACATCAAAGTTTCCACACAAACTTTTGAACTTTAGTTAATGTTGGTGTTTGTCTCGTTTTGAACCAAACTCTTCAAAGATTTTTTATTGTTCTGTCATTTAGTAAAAAAATCTTGTAATTTTTGATCAATAACTCTTTTGTTTGTTCCATATTTCAATTCCGTCACACCCGTCTTTTCCATATTATGGATATCCATTGCCTTAGTCCACATTTATTACTGAACTGCACCATAATAATCAATGATCAAGTTTAATCATTTATCAACTCAAATCACAAACTGATGATGGTTTATCTAAACCAAATATACTTTCCTGATCATATTACTCCTATTTTGCAGCATCCTCCCCAATAAATGTCAATTCGATTTCAAGATCATATTAGATACATACAAAGCACTCAATTATCCTAATCTCTGAACCCACTGGAGCTGTTGTGGGAACGGCATGTGTGCAGGGTAATCTTGTAGGAGATGCTCCAGGAACAAGAAGGTGAAATTTCCATCAGCTTATCTTGAAAGACAAGTTGATCTTTTCCATCAAACTCATTCCTAACTCGGATCAAACAGTATTGACCCATCAACGTAAATGAATGTGGAGTGGTTTGGTTCAACTTGAGTAAAAGCAGTTGTCCTCATGGTGGCACTCTTCAAGCACAGATGCAAGACTATTCTCATCATCCCCCTGTCTCTATGGCATCAGAGGACATTAATTCCACTAAATATCCCCTTGTTTCACATGTATCTGTATTTTAAACCTCTCTGATTTTACTAAGTACGTGAAAATGAACATAAACAAAATTGTTTATTTATTTATTCAAATGTGTTTGTTCTTTAACAGCAGCGGCCAGAAGAGTCGGAACGTGAAGGCTGGGAATATGCTTCTTTATTTGGCTGGAGGTTCCACCTGAAATCAAAGAAGACTGACCTGTTCCGTAGAAGGCGTTGGAGAAGGCGCATGGAGCCGTTAGAAAAAACAGGACCAGCAGCCATCTTTGCCTTGGAGTGTTCATTGGTAATGAAAATGAACTTTTTATGTGATAGGATGATCATGGATTAAGAAAGTCAGTGATGGATGGAAAGGAATGAGCAGTTTGACGAGGGAAAGGCGAGACTGGGTGTGTTTGGTAAAGTGGAGGTGCTGAGAGGGACTGGTTCAGCCATGGGGAATCACCACTGAAAAAAGCAGTTCTGTGGGATATTATTTTCACAGAGAGAGAATCGGGATCATTATTACGAATAGATTTGAGGTAGGTATAGATGCCGATGTCATGTCGGCTGTGGGACTGGGATTGGGCTGGTTTCGAGGTTGACGAAAGTCTGGAATAGATCCATGGTACAAGTGAAAAGCCTTTTAATAATTACTGGAAAAGTGCTTTGCTCAGGGTGGACAGATTCATGTAGTGGGAATGATTCTGATGTCGTATGCTGGTCTAAGGGGAATGTATTAAGTGGAGCGATTAATTTTATGGAAATAATTACCGGTAGTCAGTCCTGTAAAAATTCTTACTTCTCCATTTCATTTTGATTTACTCAGTATTATTCAATGTACAGTGCTACCTCGAAATACGAATGCTTCGAGTTACAAAATGTTCGAGATACGAAAGGTGTCGTGGGAAAAAATTCCAAGATACGAAAAACAAAAACAGTTTTGCTCTATTATCCGCTTGTTAAGTCCGACGTCGTGCTGCGCTTCCGGGTCCTGGTACTCCATTCTCCCGTTGCAGACAATTCTAAAATGGGCTGATGAAACTAGAAATCAGTTTTAAATCAAGTGAAACATTATGTATAGATTATCAATAATTTACTATGACAAATGTTAGAGTCAAGGTGTCATAAAAGAAATAACGTTTATAACGTGAAAAGTGCTGTTCTGTAGCGTAAGAGTTAGAGAAACCCTGTGATGCGTTCTCAGAAGCTCTCCAGTACGCTGTCTACGCTTGTGCTTGAAACCGTGTTTGTGTTAGTAACTCGTGAAATATTAAGAGAAGGTTAACTTTCATGCGTGGTGCCATAATGTTTTCTGCCATCCGTTCCACCTCCTCGCCTCACTCTCAAGGTAAGGTCTCACATTTATGTACATATTACTTATTTTGCATGTGTTTTATTCTGTTTTATTATCATTTATTACATTAACAATGTGTAGATTTAAGGATTGAATAAACGTTACTTGATTTTTCTCTGGTTTTCCGTTTTTTGTTTTCAACTTAAACTGTTGTTTCTGAGAGCCGTTGCACGGATTAGGCGTTTTACATGTTAAACGTGCTTTGAGATACGAAATGTTGAACATACGAAAGCCACCCTGGAACGGATTAATTTCATATCTTGAGGTACCACTGTAGCATGACTCAATATGTTAGGGAAATTGTTTTTTACATTCATTGTATTCAAATGTGGTCTGAAATGTAAAGAAATAAGTAAAAATGATCTTTGCTATTTTCTAGTATTGAACACATTTTCATGTATTGAATCTTTTGTAACTCAAAAGTTTAGCTAATAACCGGGGTAGCACAAAAGAACCAAATTTAATGTCAATATCGGGTGTTTCCACCATTTGCCACAATGAAGGCTTCATGGTGATGTCTCATGCTTTTTACTCTTCCACTAGTGCTACTCACAGTTATGCCAGGTTATGTGGAAGAGGGCTGCGATTAATGCAGTCTGTGCTTCAACTTTTCTCGGACATGGGGGTGAGGCCAGGGGACATGATGGAGATACCCTATGAGGTGCTCCAACTGCTGGGCAGTGCCATTACAGATAACCAAATCAGTTTTGGGCTGACAGGTGATGTCTGGCCACTGTTGAAACCCATACACCAAAGCTAACCCTGGGGACAATGTTGACCTCAGTGTAATGCTCCCATCACTTTCTGCAGCAATGATAACCCAACACTCATCAGTGAACAGAGAGATAGACCACTGCTGCATTGTCCGGGTTACATGGGCAAATGGTCACAGCGGTGTCAGTAGTCACCTGAAGCCATCGTCTGGTTTTCAAGCCTAAGTTGTGGAGTCGGTTGCAAATGGTCTGGAAACTCTACACACTAGTGATGCGCGGGACAGGTATTTTTCCAACTCGCGGGCCCTGCTTTTGTGAAATTATTTGGCCTGCTCCAGCCCTCCCAGCACCACTGTGACTATTTTTACAACCCGCCCCGCATTGCACCCGTGACCATTAAATAAACATACTAGACATTTTATTTCCAATTAAAACAGCACTTATTTCAGCCTGAAAGCACTGTAAACTGACAACAACATATGATTATGATTGAATGTTAAATCAGGTCACAATAATAACAAGATAATGATACACATTTTAAACATTTACAAAGCAGCATTTGTAATCTAGGCTAAACATTTTTTTTTATCATTTATCATATTTTTGTCGTGTTTTATCATAGAGAATCATTTTTGACCTCAAAATCAGATTTTGACATCTCTCAGCAACGTCTTCACAATCACTCACAGACCCGCCCCGCAAATAAAGATTCTTTACCTGTTCCAAGTCGACTTGGGTTACCCGCGGGGATAAGAGATTAACCTCGCATCACTACTACACTATAAAAATAAATTAAAGTAGAGTTATATTAGATCTGCTCAGAGAATATTTGGTCCCACACAATATAGAGTTAAACCGACTCTAAGAAAGAGTTATTTAATTATCCATTTTCTTAATTTGTTTCCAAATCTGCAAAGGAAAATGCAAAATGAACCATTCAGAGAAGGAAGAGTTAAAATAGACTGTTTAGGTATTTTGGGATCATTAATGATGATGAGCGTTTATGATAATCAAGTATATAGATGTTAGGTTCTTTCCCCGGTTACTTTTATTTTGTTATTTTCCCAGTCTTTTATTTTGTAAACTCTCCTGTTCCGGCCCCTTCCTGCCTGCACTTCCTCTTTGTCTGTGTCTCCACCCTCTTGTACCTTTTATTCTGGCCCCTTCTCCTGTGTGTGTCTTCATCCCGTGTCTTTGTTAATTGCCCTCATTTGCCCCACCTGTTCCCATGTCTGGTTCGTCATTCCCTCGTTTTCCCACTACCTTCTTAAGCCTCTTTCTCCCCCTTCCTTGTGTGGGTTCATTATTTAGTATTTGTAAAATCATTCCTTGAGAGTCGTGTCTGGTAAGCTCTGTGCTTCTGTATTGTCTGTTCAGTTTGGAGTTTTATTTTGGATAGGTTCCCCAGCAGCCAGCTGGTAGCAATCGTTGATTGTTTTTTGAGTTAAGGTTTTTCTTGTTTTGTTTGAGTTAGCTTTAGTTTACTTCAGTATATTTATGTAAGGTTTTGCCCTACCACGGGTGTTTGTGTTTATTTGTTTATATTTATTTATTAAAAGAGTGTTGATCCCATCTTGTGTGTGCATTTGAGTTCGTTTAACCCTTCCCTTACCATCTTGGAGGGTTGCCCCTAACAATAGAAACATACAAAAGCAAAAGGTACACTACTAAAAGATTAATTTTTCGTTCACAGATTGGAAAAAAATGTACAAAATAAAATCATTTAAATAAGTTCTTCAGAGTTGGTTTAACTTTATATAGAGTGGGATCTCTGAGTAGAGTTAATTTAGGGTGTTCCTGTGTAGTCCCCCTCACATCTTGAAAATGCATCTGCTGCTGAGTGCGTAGATCCTTCAGTACCGGTCATCATTGTCGCGGTCTGTCACTTGTGAGGCAGTCATGAACTCTGCCAGTTGTTCTGTGTCTTGATACAAGTCCTCTGATGACACTTTGAGACACACCAAGTTTACAAGCAACATCTGACTGCCTTCCACCAACCCCAAGGCACACCATGGCTAGGTGCCGCTGCTCGTCCGTTAAGTGACGGGTGTGTTCGGCGATGTTCATGGTTGTTTTTTGCTCTGGAACATTTACTGGTCATGAGAGAAAAGAGACATTGCAGAATCAAAGTACACCTGGGAACCCCCCGTGAAACTAGTCTCATTCGAATAGGGCTTTAGTTTCCATCAGGAGTCGTGCTGGAATTGTTTTGATGTTATTTACAACATAAATTATAATAAAAAAGAATAACAAAGCCCAAAAATGTTTTGTTTAGTTTGTCACTCCTCCCGTCTCTTAGTATCGCCTCCAGAGAAGGCTCTTACATTAGTTTTGCTCTTTCTTGTGTTTAGTTAGTTATATCTCCGCTCTTTTGAAGCTAGTTCTTAGTTTTTAAGGTTTTCCCAGTGTAGGAATGCATTACTGACAGCACCGCCTTTTGTACCCTACAGAATTGCTTGAAATTTAATTGGTCTATTGGTCTTGTGGGTCACAATAACACACAAATGTACTCAATGATATTGAAAACACAAAATTCACTGTGTCTATTACCCCAATACAATTGCTGTCAAATCCTGTGATCTTTCTCCCCATACTTACTGTTCAGCGGAATCCTCTTACCACTTTGAATAAACAATAAAATAACTAATATAACGAAATCTTAGCACATACTACAGCTCTCTTTCTCTCGTTTTTCTCTCACTGTGTGTGTGCCTCACTCGAATCAGAGTCACTGCGTTACGATTGAACAGTAACTTACTAGTTACCAGTTACCAGTTTGAAAATTCTAACATGGTTTAATTTCTGCATTTCTAAAAAAGTAATCTAACTACAGTAACTAATAACTAAGTAATTGCCCAACACTGCAGTCGACCGTGGTGCCCAATACATTTCTACAAATGAAAGACCAGCTTACAAAGAATCAAAGAATGAAGTCCATTACTAAAAGCAAGCAGACATTGAAAACTTGAGGGCGCTGTGTGATTAAAATGGTTTGGTTTGGTCTACACTGGAATTGAAGTGTTGTACGCATACCCCAATACTGTTCACGAGTCATGTAAACAATGTGAGCTACAAAGGACATTACAGATTTAGTTTGGTTAACAGTCATCTTGGGGCATTCGATGGTCCATGTTTTGGGGTAATGACTTTGTGGTTCATATACAGCTGCCCTTTCCAGAACAGAGAGTAAAGTCATCTTTAAACTGTTTACTCGTTTGGTGGGATTAATGTGTTATCTGATCCAACATGAATGGCTCGTCTTGTCCAAAGACCCAAATATGTGAGTGTATTGTTTAGGTTAAAGGAACAGATTGTGTCTCACTGTGTGTTTGTTTGCTCTCTATGGCCAGCAGAGCAGTGTTACTGATGAAAAGAATGAGGATAAGTCCATTACGACAACGTTTGGTCGTATGGTTTGCCCAACCATCTCCTGCTTCTTTGATCGTGAGTCAAACATGCCTCCGCTGAGAAAATGATGACAGATTGAAATGATGGCGGAAACAAAGCCACTCTTATCAATTCTATAGATGGGACTCTGTATCATTTACGATGCTACCTGTATCAAGCCAGAGACCTGCTGGCGATGGATAAGGACAGTTTCTCAGGTGAGCACACTAATGTTTTCCGATTGGTACATTTCATTACGTGCATGTGGTCAAACAGACAGCATTCAAAGCTTGAGTAAAGTTATTGATGTGTGTGTGTCTGCGTGTGCGTGTGTGTGTGTGTGTATTAATTTGACACATAAAATTGTCAGTTTTACTATATTATTTATATTATGTCACATATATAAAAAATCTATATTTAAACATATTTGTTTATATAGGGGCGGCACGGGTCACAGTGAGTAGCCCTGTTGCCTTCCAGTTAGAAGGTTGTGCGTTCGAGGCTCGCTGGTTTCCCCCACAATCCCAAATAACATGCGGTTAGGTTAACAGAATAATCTAAATTCCCCTTTGTGAGTGAATGTTGCCCTGCGATGTATTGGCGACCAGTCCAGGGTGTACCCCTGCCTCTCGCCCAATGTGCGTTGGAGATAAACACTGGCAGAAGACCCCTGTGACCCCGAAAGGAAATAAACAGGTTGAAAATTAATCGTATACAGGTCCTTCTCAAAAATTAGCATATTGTGATGAAGTTTATTATTTTCTGTAACGAACTGATAAACATTAGACACATCTGAAGTAGTTGTATGTTTTAATGTTCAGATGATTTTGGCATACAGCTCATGAAATCTAAAAAAGAGCATATTTCATCCAACAAGTGTTTTTAATATAAAAAAGTAAACCTTCAAATAATTATGTTCAGTTATGCACTCAATACTTGGTCGGGAATCCTTTTGCAGTAATGACAGCTTCAATGCCGTGTGGCATGGAGGCAATCAGTCTGTGGCACTGCTGAGGTGTTATGGAGGCCCGGGATGCTTCGATAGCGGCCTTAAGGTCATCCAGAGTGTTGGGTCTTGCATCTCTCAACTTTCTCTTCACAATATCTCACGGGTTCAGGTCAGGAGATTCGGCAGGCTGATTGACCACAGTAACACCATGGTCAGTAAACCATTTACCAGTGGTTTTGTCACTGTGAGCAGAAGCTAGTTCGTGCTGAAAAATGAAGTCTTCATCTCCATAAAGTTTTTCAGCAGATGGAAGCATGAAGTGCTCCAAAATCTCCTGATAGCTAGCTGCATTGACCCTGCCCTTGATAAAACATAGTGGATCAACACCAGCAGCTGACATGGCACCCCTGACCATCACTGACTGTGGGAACTTGACACTGGACTTCAGGCATTTTGGCATTTCCCTCTCCCCAGTCTTCCTCCAGACTCTGGCACCTTGATTTCCGAATGACATGAAAAATTTGAGCAACAGTCCAGTGCTGCTTCTCTGTAGCCCAGGTCAGGTGCATCTGCTGCTGTTTCTGCTTCAAAATTGGCTTGACCTGGGGAATGCTGCACCTGTAGCTCATATTCTGCACACGCCTGTACACGGTGGCTCTGGATGGTTCTACTCCAGACTCAGTCCACTGTTTCCACAGGTCCCCTAATGTCTGGAATCGCTCCTTCTCCACAATCTCCCTCAGGGTCCGGTCTCCTCTTGCCGTTGTGCAGCGTTTTCTGCCACACTTTTACCTTCCCACAGACTTCCCTTTGAGGTGCCTTGATACAGCACTCTGGGAACACCCTATTCCCTCAGAAATTTCTTTCTGTGTCTTACCCTCCTGCTTGAGTGTGTCACCGATGGCCTTCTGGACAGGTTTTGAGAAATGAACCAGGCTGGGGGGTTTTAAAAGCCTCAGGAATCTTTTGCAACGTGTTTAGAGTTAAATAGTTGATTCATATGATTAGGTTAATAGCTTGTTTAGAGAACCTTTTCATGATATGCTATTTTTTTTTTTTAGGAATTTTAGGTTTTCATGAGCTGTATGCTATTTTTTTCAAAAGGACCTGTAGGGTATTTCCATTTGGGGAAAACCTGCCATTAAATTGTCTGCTAGTTTCAGTAGATATAAACTTGCCATTGAATAGCATCTATGACTGGCTGATCTGTACTTGTGGGTGTGACTTAGTGCCAGGTCAATTGTTGATCTAAACATGCCTCGATGTCTTTTTGACTTCAGGAGTCTACAGCCTTTTATGACGAAAACAGAACAAAAAAAAAAATAAACAGGAAACACGCCATTCTGTGTTTGAGATCTTTACCCTGTCCTGGTTTCAGTTTTCCAAAATCTAGTGAAATGTGATCAAAGCTTTGGTATTCACAGGGATTCAGAGCTTCTCAAAGCAGTTTAAAGCATGACATTCAGATACACAGCAGGCATTGGCAAAAATGGCTTTTTTAGACATTTACAAGAATACCACATGGCACGACGAGTGCTCCGCCAGCTGCAGTTACATTCTGCTCAAGTTAGAACTCAGGTCATGTGCTGACACACACAGAGGTCAAAGGGATGCTCTAATATGAAGCTTATTGCAGGCGAATGGATAATAGGGCAGAAATACGATTATATGAATTTCTGTAAAATAATCTTAAAGGTCAGCATACCCTGGAAAAAATAGGAGCTGTTCAAAAATAACACAGTCATAAAAGAAATCTTTTGAGATGTAATGGTTGAGGAACCATAACTGAGCTCACTTTAGAAAGGGAGGGGAATATAGAGCTTGCGACAAACTGTGCCAAAGCATTTTGGGTACAAGCACAGTATACGCTGGTGAGAAGTGAAATGAAACAAATTTATGATTGGGAACATGGCAGCAAAGATGGCAGCACAAAATGTCGCTTGTAAAGAAAAAGCAAATAAAAGTGAATAGAGTGT
This sequence comes from Danionella cerebrum, assembly GCA_007224835.1. Taxonomy (NCBI): domain Eukaryota; kingdom Metazoa; phylum Chordata; class Actinopteri; order Cypriniformes; family Danionidae; genus Danionella; species Danionella cerebrum. Next base: position 351,089 of record SRMA01025549.1, read on the forward strand.
GAACTGAATGCAGGCTGGTTTGACTTTAGTTGATCTTCTAAACACTGCTTGAATCTTGGAAGAGGAAAATTCCAGAAGAAACTCTGGTAAAAATATTCTGAAGTTTTCAGCTGCTCTTGTCTTTTAATTCACTGTAGATTTATCACTATTCTATACAAGAATTATGCTAGTAACAAGTTCACATCTCCACATCATGCTCTTACTTTTTCTATTAATACTATAAAGATATGCTGTGAATTGTTGTCGTGAAAGCTTTAGAATAATTATGGGAATCGTTTACCTCCTTTGAAGGGTTTTGTTCTCTTAAGAACCACTTGAAGGCTTGTTTTACGTCTAAAATCTTCGTATTGGTCTTGGTTTCGTACAAAAAAAAGGTTAGTTTTACTGTGGATGGAGTTAAAATAGACTAAAAACAATTAAAATTAAAATGTTAACAACTTCTTAGAAGTCGCTGCATGCACCGGTGCATGTGCCAATCACACTGGCTGTTTTGACTAAAGTATGAATGACACAACACACCTATTATTTTTAAAATTAATTTTGATATTTTATGTTTTAAAATGTGGTTTTAAATTAAATGTGAAAAAATCGTCTTTCAATCGACCGTCTTTCAGTTTTATTTTACACATCCCAAATAGGTGCCATCTAGTGGTAAAAAGAAGGAATAACCTATGAAAATACAAGGCTTGTAATAGGGCTAGTATTTTTAAAGTTCTGGAGACGTTCGTCGGTTTTTTATTATTTTTGTTTACACAATTTTTACATTGGTTTTGCTTTTTTAACGGGATTGTTTATTTTGTCTCAACATTTTTGATTGTTGTTATGAAACATAAAAACTGATTGTTCTCAATTTTTTATATTTATGCTGTAAAAATTGTAATACTCTGAATTTTATTTTTTTGTACAATTTCAGAGTTGTTATGGAATTGTTGTGTAACGTAATTAAACACATATTTATAAAAAAGAAGCTGAGGTTGTAATAAAAAATGTATATCAAGCATTGCTACAAAAAAACTGTTTTAAAGTTTATTTATTACAGCAAATTGTAAAAAATAAAAAAAGTAGAGGGCAAAAAGCAGTCCTTATTGAGGAAGAATAAACAAAACACCCATTTGTTGGGAAAACCTCAATTAAACTAAACTGAAAAAGCTAAATCAAACTATAGCAGCTTCTCCCTTGATGCAAACTACAGAGAGCTCAGACTGCATAAACAGAAATACCGCAAGTTGACAACAGCATACGTCGAAAAGAACCCAACAAGGAAACTTGAAAAAAAGGGGTTTATAAAGGGACACAATGAGGAAGCCCTAAATATTTAACAGGTAAAGATAATTAGACAGTGGAGAGATAGAGAGAGAATGAGAGGGAGGTGTTAGCACACAGAGGGAAGGGACACAGCCAATCAGGAGGTGAAAGACCATGTGCACAGAGGAAAATAAACAAACAAAGGAACATATAACCAATCACACAGCCATAGGCCATGTGAATCAAAGACGCAAACACAAATAGTGATCATCTGCTGATGCTTGTCAGTTGCTTTCGTGTACGAATGCTGCATTATCGCTCACAACGTCATTGCTTTTTCCCACTTTAATTGCGTCACTCTACCTGTGTTTATTCTGATTGAAAACCTGTCTGACCATAGCAATTATCTATTGTGGCAAAGAGCTTTCAAATGTAATAATAGGTTGCAGATTCAACAGTTTGGGTGCATCTTGAACAAGTTGTTCATTAAGCTTTTGACTTGAGCTGTCGTGAAAGGAACCCAGAAGCTCATGAGCGAATATCATTTATGCTGCAAAGACACACATTACATCATACTATAATCAGGTCACCAAGTGCTGTATTTTTTAAGTCATCAAACTACTTTCAGTATTTGATGTCAAACCCTTGAGTTTAAAGTACACATCTTAGTTTTTGAGGTGAACTGGTTATACCATATTTGAATCTATTTCACAGACTCAAAAGTGATGGGGTTCTGTGTGGGCCTTTTCAATACCTATTAAACATGTTTTTTTTTATTCAAAAAGTGACACTGGCAAAGAACTAAAGCTTTCTTGGCAACACCTGGAGTAGTATTTCATCCCCTTTAACCATAATGGCCTTTTGCCATAGTTTAAAGCTCAAAGTTGTGGTAGTGAAATTTTGATCCCTCAGTGCTCCACATCATTAAAATGCTAGCAAATAGGCCTGCTGGTTATCACCCATTAGAGATGTCTGGTATAAATCTCTTGCGCATGGAAAACCCATAGTCTAAAAATGGAACAAAGGTTTAAAGAAAAAAGAAAAAAGCATTAAGGTACAGGGAATGTCTAGCTGAGCATTTTGTTTCTTTCTGAACTCAACCTAAGATTCTTTTAAAATACTAGCCTGATATAAATCAAACAAAATGGATAATTTAGGTGAGTCTCCTGATGTGAAAAACTACTACACAAGGTACTGGATTTTCCTGAAAAGTCAAGCTGGAGGCAGAAATCATTTGTGAATTGTTTACTTGAGACGAAGTTTGGTAAAGCGCAATGATGAATAGACTCCAGTATTTATAAAGATGTTTAAAATGTAGAACTGCTAGAGTGTCCACTGGAAGGTCTGAAGAAGGCAGAGTTTTGAGCTGGATAATATCCTTTGAGACAAATTCATTCATTTTTTTCATTCATTTTCATACCCGCTTCTTCCCTTTCGGGGTCACGGGGGTCTGCCGGTATCTCCAGCACACATTGGGCGAGAGGCAGGGGTACACCCTGGACAGGTCGCCAGTCCATCGCAGCTTTGAGACAAAATGTATAAATATTTGAATATCCATTTTCCTACCTACCCTGGTAAATAATGATAAAAAAACAGGCTAAATTATCTTGCACATATTAAACCATATACTATATATATATATATATATATATATACGCACACACGCACACACTTTTAATCTATTCTCAATGTTTGGTTGAGAGCTGGGTATATACTAGAGCTGAATACTCATCGGGCCCAACGAATCAGGTTGGGCTCTGCGATGGCCGGTCATTTGTTTAGATTGCAGCGAGTAACATGAAAATGAAAGCAGAGGAGATGAAACAAGGACAATGACAGTAACAGGATCCATAGGATCGAGAAGTAAAACATGTAGAACATTTAAGCAATATAATGTTTTGGTTAAAATAGAAAAAAGTCATAACAGTCCAGTGCCGCGTGGGTTTCCTGACCAGAAGTGTGGGATCCTGATGTGCCGGGCAACTGCCATGGTCCGGGCTCCGTTCTGACTGGATCCATGGTCACTATCATCGACTGCTTGTCAGAATCCCAGAAAACCAGCCGAGCCCAGTAACTCACCTGGCCAGGCGGCAACACTTTAGAGCCGGTCGGTGGGCACCTCATGGGCTCTTTCTGTTCTGGGTGGCTCTCGCGACATTCATCTGCTGCTCCAGAATGAAATAGCACGTATTCTCCCTTTACTGAATGATGTGACTCCTCCTCACCTCGGCTGCATCACCCTTAAGTGTGCAGGCAGATGAGTCGCACCTGTCAACACTGTTCAGCCCTGCTACCTTTCATTATATATATTAGCTTCTGGGGAATACTACCAACACTATACATCAGCTCCTAAGGGAATACTCCTCAAGCTTTTAAAAGCAATGGGATAAAGTGTCTTTATCTGAATTTAACTGTATAAGCACCAGCAGATCCCCTTGACCCAAGATAAAATGAACAGTTTTGTATAGGAGGTGATTTAATGAACGATACATTATAGCTTTAAAATATGCACACATGTATTCCATCTCACATCCATTTTCTTTTCTTTGTCTCTCTGCCACACAGCTTCTCTCATACCCACAAAACGATAAATCGGGGGTATATGCAGTTATTTTAATCTCTGTAAATGAGTTATTGGCAGTTACGCTAGTTACGGCAACAGATAAAAAGAGAAAATCCCTGTGTTCATTGAATTTATTGATACATTGAGGTTGATGTTTGAGGAGAATAACCAAATCATTTGCTATCCTGGATGGCAACAGATTACAGAGTTAATAGCTGTACGTCTTTCCCAATTCTTGATTCAGTTCTTTCCAGTTCATTTGATCTCCTCGGCACAGATTTCTGTCTGTTCTGGCACAGCATATCTTGGTTTTAGTTCAATATGGATTCATTCAAATAAACCCGATTCCCTCTCATTATGTGGTAAAAAGACGATGCGATCCATTGACCTTTGTTCTTTCACTTTTGAATGTAGATCCCTATGCTGTTGTGTCATTCCTGCATCAGAGTCAGAAGACGGTGACCGTTCGGAACACACTCAACCCCACCTGGGACCAGACTCTCATTTTCTATGAAGTTGAAATTTTTGGAGACCATCTTGTGACTGAGAGGAACCCTCCAAACATTGTGGTGGAACTATACGATCAGGACAGCTATGTGAGTTTTTGTTTGTTTTCGTGTCTGTTATTTTGTGTACAATACAATCATGAGCTCAGTGTTTCCCCCAAACCTAGTGGTGTTTCAACCATTGGGCAAGCAGTTTCTCAGCTGCACACTAGTGTTGTAGTGCTTGAGATTGCTCTTGAGACCAATTTTTTAAGCTATTGTTCTTGTCATGCAACCAACGATCACAGTCTTAATCTTATCTCCATATCGACTCTCTGTATCTCGGTATTGGCTTGGTCTCAGCTCTCTCTAATCTCGGCCTCGGCTGCACAGGTGCCCTGTAGTGATTTTAATCCAAGACCAAAAAGCAAGCCGCAAGCGATTTCGTTAAATAAAACAATAATATTGACTCTTTTTTTCTCAAAACAAGCTGCAGCAATAATATTCCTTGTTTTCTCACTTACAATGTAAGAGAACAATTTTTTAATGTCAGCGAAATCGCACGTTATTAGCTTTGCCTCAAGGAGCACAAAGAATTTTTTTGTAAAAATTCAGCTGTGGGCAAATTTTGCCAAACTACCTTATTGGAAACTTCCTTATTGGAACAATCACCACGAGTGATAATAAAACCTTTCACTAGATTTAATTCTCAAAAATGTGGTGAAAACGTCCAAATCTGACAATTCCATGCAACGTAAATGGGTTTTAATGGAAAACCCGAAATGTTTGGAATAGGCATGCAACGTTAAATTTATTGTCTTCCTGGCACATTCAAAGTAAAATGGTCATAGGTGAGAACTGTTGATAATAATATTTATAAGTACTTAATTGAGAGATTGTTACTTAATAAACAAATAACAGAAAAGCAGTGCGATTACAGCAACGTCTATTGTTTGAAATAAAGAAAAGTCTGTAACAAAACACAGGCTAGACATACAAAGAATGTTTAGTGTTAAGATAAGGCTCTTACACAACAGTATCCTGAATCCAGATCACATCTGCTAGTGGTGTTTTGCGGATTCATATAGCGTCTTCATTGAGCTCTACCTCTAATCTTAAAAGGGCCACGAAACACAGGATGTAAACAATGATATTTTCAGTGATTTACATGCATTGAACATTATTTAGGACAAATTTATTGTCTGTTACCTTGAATTGTGAGTAAACACACTCAGTGATCTGTCTATGTCCTATATGGCTACTATGACTCTTCAGTATTTAATTATTCATGAGCCTGTCCTCTATTATCCTATAAAAAGACATTTTGTATTGAACACGTCTGGTCAAGTGTCAAGACCCCACAGTAGTTGAGGTGAGACATGGCTTTCCCTGTAATAAATTCAGAGCTAAACCTTGGCTTTGAGTGGTGGTTTAGCCACAAACAACATACTCGTCAAAACTTTGAATTTGAAGCAAGCAGAAAGCTTCAAGAAAGCTACGAGAACTGGAAAATGGTGGACCTGGATGTTGCAAATAAACGCAGTTTGTGATGAAGTTACAATCCTCTTTCAGTGCCGGTATGTATGCGTTTTATCGGCTGTTATTAGGCATTCATCTTTGATATTTGTTATCAACAGCCAAGCCACACCCAGACCTCAACCCTTTCTGCACAGCAGTACATGCCATTTTTTTTTCAGAATTTTTTTTAAAATGATCTCGGGCAGATGAGACCCGATACAGTTGGCTCTCGTGGCCCTTTAACCACACCTTGATCCCTGACTGGCCTTGCTAGGATGGTGGTAGGAAGGCCAAAAAAGTTGGATGTTGGCCATGGAGAAGCCCAGTTGGGCTCGTTTTAAGTGAGCCATAGGGTTACTGGATTCCGAGTCTAAACTTTACTAGCGTATAGGCCTGTGTTGGGTGAATTACGGTGGACCAATTGTGCACAATACAACACAAATCAACTTTGCGTGCACAATGCTACCATAAATCCAAAACAGCTACTGCAAATCAAAATGAACCGCAAAGGAAAAACACAAAAAAATAAAAAAATATTACATTTGTTGTACCATTTTTTGATTTGCAGTTGTTTATTTATATTTGCAATGGTATTGCTCAAGCAAAGTTGGTTTGCGTTGCGTTGTCCACTGTACACTAATAGGCCATTGCAGTAAATAAATTAAAAGATGTATATAAAAATTAATAATTTTTTTTATAATAAATTATATTAAGGCTTAGTTGTCTCTCCCCACCAGGGTGCTGATGAATTCATGGGTCGTTGTGTTTGCCAACCTACAATGGTTTCTTCCCCGCGCCTCACATGGTATCCAATCCAGAAAGCTGGGAAACCAGCAGGAGAACTTCTTGCTGCTTTCGAACTTATCCGCAGAGAAAAGGTAAAAAAATCATTGATTTACAGGTCTTTAGTTAAACAATTAATTAATTATTTCTTTTTTCAACCCACTTATTCCAATTTGGGGTCGGGGGTCTGCCGGTGCTTATCTCCAACGCACATTGGGCGAGAGATGGTGGTACTCAAACCAACAACCAACAACTGAAAGGCCACAGTACTACCCACTGCACCACCGTGCCACCCTAGTTGTCAGGGGTCAGAAGATAATAGCTTATAAGAGCTCTTCATCCATCTCTTTAAAATTGCTCCAATGATCCACTTGAGAATTAAACTCATCTGCATCTTTTGAAAAAGATGCTCTGGTTAACCCCCTAGTGGTACAGCTTCCTCAGCACTGTAGAGGATGTGTTTGTAATGAAACTATCCAATATATACTTTCTATTTCTGCATATTGTTTTTTCTTCACAGCCTGCAGTTCATCACATCCCGGGTCAAGAGGTCAGTCATCTTTCCTAAATTTCCAATACTTTGTCAGACAAGATATTTCTGTCTTCCAGTCAAGTATGTTATTAGTTAGTGATTAAATAGAGATGTTGAATGTGAGCAAAACATCACTAGAATGGAACCGGGTTTACCTAGCCCTGACAGCAAGGAAACCAACTGTAGATGCCTCCTTCTAGATGCCCATATTGACTCTGTCACGGCACAGAACAGCTCTTTTACGTCCCACTTACATCATCAAAAGAACCTGCTTTCATTGGTCATTGGTCGTTCTCTTTGCTACAAACAGATCTGGTAGGGCACTCAGAAACTTTATTTTTCTTGGCACCACTCATTAAGTCATTAAGGTACATTCTCAAACATGCCTTGTACATTGAAACCTATTGCTTATTCTCATGAAGAAAGTCTTGAGTGACATGTTGAAAAGCATAAAACCATGAAGGGAATACTGGAAGACAGTGAACCTTGGCGAGTAGAGCTAAGCCATATCAAGCAAAGTCGTCCCATTACTAAAATTCTGTGGAAAGCAGCCGAAGTCAAAGGTTATGTGGATCGCATTCAACAGCAGCATGTCTGTTCGTTTTTTTTTATTCTGTACCACTTCTTGATATCTCTAACGCTTTTCTGCGTAATGAGAATAATGTTATTTTGGTTTTATTCTCTTATTGATGGATTTATCTTTTTATTGTTGGGAGTGTTCAATGTCCTCGAAAGCCGTGAAGGCACCTACAATTGGAGTTGTAATTGTCATATTTGGTAGACTGTGAAAGCTGCTTGAAAATGAAAGGTTCATTATCTGGCCTTGTCTGATATCGCAAGGATTGTAAAGTGTACACCAATAATGAGTCCAGAAAGAGAAAGGCAATTCGAATCCCAAATCCCCCTAGAGTGAGGTGAAGGTGGTGGGTAGCTTTAACGATTCCTGTGATTCTGTGGTTGATTGGCTATATATATATATATACGGTACAAGCTTAAATGATTTTTTAATTTGACTAAAGTTTCGTCTCTCTCATCCAGGGCGATGTTTTACCACCCTCGCATGTCATGGATGAGGTATATTTGTGCTGTTGGAAGATTCAAGTGAAAAATCTTATCTGAAATTGTCCCAGATATTGTCCCTCCTGTTCATGTTGTCTGTTTCTTTTTTGACATTTAAAGCTTGTGCTTCCGGGGTTCTTCTCTGATGATCAACAGCAATGGGTAAAGTTCTGCATCCACCAAAGACACAAAAAAATTTGATCGACTCTGCTTTTCTTGACTGCAGTTTCTGTGGAAATCTTCCCCTGCATAAATGTGATGATGAACAGTAAACCATGTGATTAATAATATGTGTCTGTACATCCGATGGTTGCAGTTCAATAAAAGTTCAAGGACCATATAACATGCTTTGCAAACAAGTCATTTCAAGTTAAATTTCAAAAATCGCTTAAAGATCAAAAATCGTAAAGAATATTCCATTTTCAAAAACTTTGTATGACCTAAGCAGATCCCCCAAATACAGAGAGTGAGCAGTGATTGTGTAGTTCACTCTGAATTTCCTCCTCTTCTCCTTCAATTCGGTGTAGACAAGTCATTTGCTGATGGGATTACCAAGAACTTGTTTCTTCATTTTGTGATGTACTTCCTGTTCCATTTCAAATATCAACCCCAAATGTAATTGTATTTATAATTCTCCTGCAGCAGGATGTAAAATCATTTTAGTCCAGTACATTATCAGTTTCAAAAATCGTCTTTAAGTATTTTGTATTGTGTTCATTTACAATTTTATGTTTTTTTTTTGTTTTTTTTTTTTACAAAGGTTTTTAAAGCATCATGATCGCTTAGTTAAATAAAGGCACACATTTTATAAAATTAAAGCCTTAGATCATTTCCCGCATTGTTTAGGATTTACCATTAAATATAGGATATTAACTTTTTTTTCTTAGCTATTGTCCTTGTGGTGAAAATTTTCAACCTTTTGAAGTCTGGGGTCTTTTTACTACTTTACAATTTGCTTTAATAGATTATCAAATCTATCAAATTATCAAATATTATTTTACTGCAAAAATCCAAAGTGTTCATAAATAACATAAACATATCAAAAATACCCCCATAAAGCAAAGGCAAGGTCAAAAACATGTGAAAATTCTTTTCAAAAACCAGGTAAACCACCTAAAACTCATACGCAGTTCCAAGCGCTTTTTGTTCCATTGTTCTTTTTTTGTGCCAGAATTAAGAAAAACACAAGCAATATCACAGGCATTACACTTTCAAGATGAAAATAAAAAGGTAATCCATTTTTTCGGTAACGCAATTTCTCACATATTAATTAGATTTACCATGCAAATTATGTGTCAACTCTTGTAATGTTCATTTAAAACTAAAAAGTATCAAAACGAATTTTTCAAACCCACACATTATATTTGAATCAAAATTAAACAATAGACACTGTGATTTGCACATGCACCAGTGTATGCTGGTTAACAGGGTTCATAAAAAAATAGTAATAGATGGCTGTTTTCAGTCAGTTGAGGTAATCAACGGAGATTAATTGGCGTGAATTGTTCAAAGAGTCAGATAAGGAGTCAATAATAAGTTTAGGAAGTAAACAATACTTCCTGTTTGGTTTGAAAATGTGATCACTAGTGGTCTATAATTTCATTCCACAAAACTTTCCATTCTCAGCCCGAGGACTCAGATTTGCCCTATCCACCACCACAGCGGGAACCTAATGTCTACATGGTTCCACAGGGAATTAAACCGGTCTTGCAGCGCACAGCTATTGAGGTTTGCCTAAAGTCTTTTTAATAGTAATGGACTACTTTATCAAAGACCTTGATTTATTTCTGATTATGCTGATCTGATTGTTAACCCAGATCCTAGCATGGGGATTACGCAACCTAAAGAACTACCAGCTTGCAAGTGTGACGTCTCCCAGTCTTCAGGTGGAGTGCGGAGGATGTGTGGTTCAGTCCTGTGTCATTCGAAATTCCAAGAAGAATCCAAACTTTGATGTCAACACCTTGTTTATTGATGTTGTAAGGATCATTATAATTTTTGTTAGTTTTACATTTTTCCACCTATAGGATTTGAAATTTAACTTTATCCCAATTCATTATTTTTTATTTAAATTATATTATTGTATTTGCAACATTTTCAATGTAATATGTCCCTAATAGCTCTACTTCTTGAGTTTTTAATTACTTTTTTCACCAATAAAATAGACTGTTAAGTTACTTTTTATATTGCACCAATTCCTTATTATCAACATAAACCTGATTTGCTATCTTATAGATAATAATATACACCATGTTACATTTTTTTATTTATTTATTGGATGCAAAGAACTGAAAATTGTCATTTCAATCAACTTTTAACAAAACTTTTCCATTGGACCTCTTAATCGATTGCAGCTTATTAGATTCATTTCGGAAAGCATAGGCCTTCCCTCTGTACCTGGACATATAGTGGTCCGTCAGAAACTCCACATATTTTGAAGATGCCATCCTTACATCTTCTGGAACCCTAAAGGGACCTAACAGCTTTCTTCCCATGATTCTGGCCCGAAAAGATGACTTGTTGACATCATACCTTGTTGGAACAGTGTGACCATCCTCCAACTATCCACTACTACTCCATCCATCTTGACCATCCAGCATTCTTCAGCACTCATCAATGCCGAAAAATAGTATTTTTGTATGTAAAAATATTAAAATATGTATTTTTCTGCCCCACTGAGCCATTTCTGCTTGTGAGGATTGGTTAACGGTGGTTATGCGTTAATGGTGATGTAAGACTCTGCATATTAATATCTGTTGGACTCCCAAGGCACCAGCGGCTTCAAGTATATATTAGCAGCTGCTAACATGCCATTCTCTTGAACTGATGCATGGACCTAGCAGAAATATTCCTTAACGTGCCTCAGTGTTTCTGCAAGAACTCATCTGTGTTGGGAATCATTAAATCTGATGTTTTTGAGAAATATCTAATGTTTTCATACCTTCTCTAAAGCTTTGAACTATTTTACTCTTCTCAACAGCAAAGAGATCCTTTTTTATTACTTGAAAAGGATGCTCTGCTTGATAATAAGGAGCATCCACCTTTAGCAGTTTGTTCTTTGATTGGCCTCACCTGGCAATCTAATTATCACAGGTGTCCAAGATCAGAACAGTCCCAATGCCATCAGTCAGTTGAACTGAAAAAAAAAAAAAATTGGGAGAATTTTTGCATACTAATTTGGAACATGGTGTAATTATGCAGATGTTTTCCCTGATCTCCCTGATTCACCATTAAATATGGAAATTCACCTCTATAAAAATCAGTTGGCATATTGAAAATGCCACATCTGTTCACTTTTGAGGTAGAATATACATGAACCTATGTTGCAAACCATTCATTACAGACCTATACACAATGTGGTCATGGTGTCCTTCAGATGGTGAATGTTTAGTGAGTGATGACTGGCGCAGAAACACTGTTATACACACATGAACATCAGTTCTTAATTTGAAAATTTACGATTATGTTCCATTACTCATCTTTTGAATGGTGAATGAGTGGAAAAGTTCTCTACGCGGATTGTCTTGTGACATTAGAAATCAGTTTCATCAGTTTAGGGTGTGAAATGCGTTCAAAAATTACAAAGTATGGTGAATTAAACCCAAAGTGGATAAATTAACATGCTATTTTGTTAGAAGTTAAAGATTTTAAAGTGCATTACTTCTCTCTCACTCTCTCTAGCGAATGCCCAAGGAAGAGTTGTACATGCCACCTTTAGTGATCAAGGTCATTGACAACCGACAATTTGGCAGGAAGCCTGTGGTGGGCCAGTGTACAATCCACTCGCTCAGTGAGTTCCGCTGGCAGCCTGAGAGTCTGGATAGAGATTCGGCAGAAGAGGAATTTGGTGAGATTGGCTTGTTTCTGGTTTAGGCATCTGGTTTTCACACATTTGAGACCAAACATTTAAGCTCATATACAGTGAGGGAAAAAAACTATTTGAACCCCAACTAATGTTGTAAGTTTGCCCACTAACAAAGAAATGATCAGTCTATAATTTCAATGGTAGGTTTATTTGAACAGTGAGAGACAACACTAAAAAATGCGTTTCAAAAAGAGTTATAAATTAATTTGCAATAGATTTTTCCTTACTGTATGTGAACAGAAAAGTGGTGTCAGACCTCCTAAAGCGCAATTTCTACTTCCAATTTCTTTGAGGCCTATAGACCTTATACAGTATACACTTGCTTCTTTACAATAGACGTATGGCGGAAGAAGACAGACAAACTAACCTGATATAAAGAAAACAATGTGGACTAGAACATTTTTTTTATTTCCTCACTGTAACATGTTTGGTCCTTTAAAGACCAAACAAAAATTTCAGCCCCCAGTGGACAATCGGTTAACTGTAAACTGTAAAAACCAGACATTTTGATGCTACAAAATGTTTTTTCATCTGCTACTGCGTCCAAATCACTGGGGAACACTTGCACTTCCATTACCAAACTGCTCATGCAAAAATTTGATTACGTGGAAAGTGAGAACTCTAAAAGACTGAATGCCATGCTGACTGCCATATCGCTTCACAAAGGCTAGTGTTTCGATGTGTGGACTTTGCTCATATTATGTTTTCCTGCTGTAGATCTGAATAATTATCTGGATGAAAAATTAAGAACAGTCATATATACTTTTCAATCAATCAAGTACTAATTTGGTCTTTGTCAGTGTTCATGCTAGAGACGGCAAGATATGTATCATGTCACTCTTGAAACCAATTTTTTTTGCTGATGTTAAAGTAAATAGATCTTGGACCTCTTTGAATTTCTTTTTGACAATGGCTTATTGTAAATTGCTGGATGAATATGGTAAACCGAAATTAAACAAACCGGACGAGTGAAGACAACAAGTTCTCTACTGGTTATGATAGGTGATGTTTGTATAACGAGTTTCAGGAGGAGTTTCCAGGGGTTGCCTCATCAATCTCATCACCAATCCCATTTATAATCTCTAACCAAGATCCTTTGACATCTTTAAAAGCTATCCCATGTTCCACGCTTTCGGGAGATCAGTCACAGGTTTACACCCGTTCCCGAACAGCTTGCCCAGCACGTTAATAAACCCACCAATTATGCTCACGATAATAGGCAGGTCCAGATAATGAGCATGTGAATCAAATTAATCTTGTTTTCAACTAATTCTAACAAGAAGGTTCAGTATCAGCAACACAACTGTTAACAAATATAAAGAGTTTTGTCTGTGGGTCTGGGTGACAAGTTAACTTGTTTCAAACTTAGACGGCTGAAATTCCCTCAGGCATTGTGTCCAGTGCTCTGTTTACTGACCTGTCTAAAGGCATGAGCAGCAGCATTGGTCAGCAGGAGTTAAATATTGATATATTTGTAATTATTGACAGATTCTGGACAACAATTTTTTTTTATTTATCATGTGGATCATGAAACAAACCAGACGAGTGAGGACAGCAGATTCTTTACAAATCACAACAGCGAACATTAAGTGACGTATAATAACAAGTTTCGGGAGAAGTTATTACTCTATAAACCTAGCCAATCTGAGAACCTTCTTTCAAACTTCCCCAGTTTGCCTAGAAAATGTATATACGCACCAATTACGCTTTGTTTCTAGGCAGGTCCAGACTAACTAATTTAACTGTTATATTTCAATTGTTCCTTGGTGGGCATTGAAATGTTTTGCTCACAGTATCATCATATTTTCTTTAACAGAAGTTATCGCTCAGACCCCAAGAGATGAAGTTCTGGTTGACATCGATGACAAGCAGCCGCTCATTCCTGGACAGGTACGAACCTTTTTGTAGCGTTTATTATTTCTCAAGTTTGATATGTTATTGTTTGTCTTTTGTTCAAATTGTCTGTGATATCCTTAGAAATCTAAGTGGATTTTGGATAGTTTGGTTGACAATTTAGAGAAAATGTTGAAGAAAAGTCTACTTTGCTGCAATAAATGCACACTCTTTGTTGGCTTTGGCTCGGGCTTCACCAGGTTTCTTCTGAGACTTGTTAGAAAGCGCTGTGCAGTCACGGCAAGGTTAAACTCTTTTGAGCAGACCCATCACTTTAATAGGGCCTCTATGTGTGTTTTTTCTCCATGTTTTTATTGGTGGAATTTAGGTTTGATTCTGGTTGTGAAACATGGCCCTGTTCAATAAAAAAAGTCTTGAATATGACATTAGCTAAGGCATGTAGTGTCTGGCACAAACACATTTCCTTTTTCTATTTAAGAAACTTACAGATCCACTACATTTAAAAATGTGTTTTTGTGTGATATAATAGTTGATGCAAGTACCAAACAGAGTACTTTGTACTTTTAAACTGGATGACTCCCGAGTAAGTATTTTGCAAATCTTAGAGAGTAAAGAGCACATCACAGAAGACAGCTTCATCAACTTATCACACAATTCTCGTAAAAAAGTCATAAAAAGTGATGCTGTAGCAACAGTTTAATCCTTTAACATTAGCCATGTGGCCAGCATGAATAATCATATGCATATTTTTTCCACCGGCAATAAATGTATTTTTGTAGTTTTTAGAAGTTTTTCGCAATGTTCTTGTATTAGCTTTAGTGTCCTATTCAGTGTTTAGAAGCATTTTTGCAAGTGTCAAACAAACGCAAGGCTAAATTAAAGCTGCAAGCAGCGATAGGCGGGTACTCGCACAATGGAGTTTGCAGGAGCCAAAAAAATCTTTAAAAAAGACCCAGTTCTCCTGCAGGTTAATTGAATAATCTAAATTTCCCTTAGGTGTGAGTGATTGTGTGTGTTGCCGTGTTGCCCTGCGATGGACTGGCGACCTGTCCATGGTGTACCCCTGCCTCTTGCCAGATATGCGCTGGAGATAGGCACCAGCAGACCCTTGTGACCCCAAAGGGGAATAAGAATTCAATCTTTGACACAAAAAAAAAACAAACATACGTACATGTCCACATGGGCTTAAACAACAGCATTCAAATTTTTCTTTAAATTTTCAATACATTTTCTAGTCTTTTTGGTGATGTGAGTGTGGTTTGTAATTTACAAAGCAGAGCTCAGAAATATAAATCAGTACTTGCCCTTCATTTTTTGAAAAAGAACAAGAAGTTGCATCACAAACAGGAAGTTACATCACAACCAGGACTCTTTAAATGAAGCTGACTGACGTACATCTTCCCTTTTTTCTTTTTGTGAGGGAGAGATATGCAGCAGGCTGCTCTCTCTCAGGAATTCTCTAGCTATTTAGCATGCTAAGTGTTTTAAAGCCAATGAATAAGCTTTTTCTTCGATACATTCTTATAACTTGCTTCCAACGTCTTCATAATAAAGTATTATGACAATGCTTTGGTAAAAAGTTATTGCTCATATTTCAGGAGTTTGAAATTAGCACCGGCCCTAAGTTTATTAGCCTAAGTGAAGGATACCATCTCATATGCCTGCCTTCCATGAGATGTTGAGTAGGGGAGGAAAGTGGAAAGCTGATCGGACAGTCAATGAGAGGTGGGAGAGATCAGATAACAAGGGCATGGATAAATATAATTATTGATGGGTGGATCTTCTTATGACATCAGTCTATGGCTTTTTACATTGAATTTATTAACTTTGAAGGTAGATGTCTTTTTCCAGTAAAAATAAAATTAATTGGCAGAAACTTTTCAAACAACACACCTGTAAACAAATCAGATTAAGCTTAAATAACATTAGAAGAAGATGGTGACTATAGTGCAACCATTTCATCTGAATTTGTTCTTAACGTGGTTTCCAAAAACTTTTAGTATAAGCCTCTTGCCTATCCAGGATCATTCATTCAACGACTCCTATTAAATCCTACGGCATTAATCGACTCCTATACATGGATTTACTAAACCAATGTTTTTTAGCTGTATCAACATCATTGGACGACCTGCCAGGCTATTACCATTGACCGAAAAATGGGGAAACAGATCTAATCAAAATACGGCTATGTAATGCTTGAAATGTGTTTGTGTCTGTGTGTTTGATAACACTCATGAATTTTAATTTGCAGGAAAATATTGTCTTCTCACTCAGACAATAATGAAACTTAGGCTCAGTTAAGACAGTTAACCCTCTTGTTACCATAAAGTTTGCAAAAAATCTTTTTTCCACTTGGGTCAGTTTTACCCAATTTTGCTAAAAGATTAGTGTCAGGTAATTCAAGTCTTTGTTGACTGCTTAACACTCTTAAATCCAGCCTTTCTTCTTATTCCCTATTGCATTACTATAGATAAAAAGGTATATTACCTGCTTTGTATTTACTCTGTACCCCGAGATACGAAATTAATCCATTCCAGGGTGGCGTTCTTATCTTGAACATTTCGTATCTCGAATCAAGTTTTACATGTAAAACGCCAGTATAAGTAGATGGAAAAAATGGAAAACCAGAGAAAAATCAAGGGTGTCTTCAATCCTTAAAGCTACAAATTGTTAATGTAATAAATTACGGCACCACATATGAAAGTTAACTTTTGTCAAGATATTTCACAAATTACTAACACCAACACGGTTTCAAGCACAAGCGCAGACAGAGGGAGAGACGCTTCTGAGAATGCGTCACAGAGTTTCTCTAACTTGCGCGACAAAATAGAACTTTTTTTATGACGCTTTGACTCTAACATTTGTTATAGCACATTATTGGTAATCTATACATAATGTTTCACTGAATTTAAAACTGATTTAAAATGTTTTAAAGCGTATTTTTGCACTTTCTGCACTGGGAGATAGGGAAGCGCACCAGCACCTGGAAGCGCAGTGCGACATCAGACTAAACAAGCGGATAGTAGAGTAGAACTGTTGGTGGTTGTTCATATCTCAAAATTTTCTTCATGTCTCGAAGCATGTCTTCCCGCAAGACCTTTCGTGTCTCAAACATTTCGTTACTCAAAGCATTTTATAACATATGAAATAAATAACAATTTCATTATGTATATAGTCAATTTAACACCAAGAAAAACTATTATAAACAATTAGTAAACAATTAGCAGCACTAAGTCTACCATGTCATTCAAGTGGGGAGCAGGACAAAAATAATTAAGCATTTTTGGAAGGTTCATCATTTTCATTTTATGTTAAAAAAGGAAAAGTAATTACATTTTTGATGCGAAAAACACACATACATGTACATATGTTAAACACTAAATGTAGTCATATTGACCCCAAGGATAATATGAGGGTTAATCTCCCTATAATTTCCCCTTTAGCTGACCATGAATGTCCAAAGCAGGGAATGATGCAACCTACTGAAAGCAAAGCTTAAAAGATGAGTTATATTGCAAAGGCATTTATGTCCACTTTCTCATATCGTACATTCCATTCAATGTGCCTTGTGATTGCTGCTGAACAAAAACTGTCCCAAATGCCCTTGTGCATTAAATGAAAACATTATTCCACCATAATTTCCGGATTTTGAGTATCCCAACCCAACACCTTAGAGGAAAGCAACACCAGTGTGGTTGGTTTTATGGATTTGCAATGGGTATGAACAGGTTTACTGATATTCTTCAAAGTCAGGGCGTTAAAAGCAAGTAGCCATGTAGAGAAGCTTTGAAGTGGGTTTTGAGGTCAGACCATTGAAAATGGTTTGGTTTTAATCCAAAGTTTAAATGGCTTCATCTAATAGCCTTTCAACAGAGAGAGAAGTGAAAAGCTCCTCTAATGCACTTACATCAAACTGCTTGGTAAGGCAACTCCAGTAGTTGGAGGACAACAGCAAACAGAGTGGCCTGGTCTTAATTAGCCATTCTACTGAGAAGCTCTGTGGAGTCCGCTCTCTTGTTGTATTTATTATGCCCTGGCACTACACTGCAGAAGTTACTGCAAGGGTTCAGTCCTTCCTCTGATGTGGTAAGTCCTCATCTTGGGCAGATGCATCCCCCCTGCTCCTGGCTGCTCACCACCGGCGCCACAATAACTGCCACCCCCTGCCCCCATACCTCCCCTGCATGGGGTCGACTCAAGGGGAATGAGAACACACGACAACAGACCTTTGCAACCTGTTTTTTTTTTTTGGTATGGTACCCAGAAATTTATTTGCAAGAAATTCTTTAGTTCGCTGTGTGTGGTATGGCCGGAAAAAGTCAATATATTCCCATATTTGACATGTCATTATAATTGTTAATCCACAAATGAGGGTAGTACAGAAAAGGTACTAAAAGAAAATAAAAGCAATGAAGTAATTTGAATATACTCGAATATATCTCTTTTTGTCGATTAATAAATAACATAAATTAATTCAATCTGTTAATGCATACATAAAATGAATCATTCATTAAACCAAAATGTGCATCACAATATAATTTTAAACCCTGAATAAGGAAATAGCCATAAATGGTATCCTACACAACTTCCAAAAAGAGATGTGCAGTCACATGACATAATGGAATGTTCCCCATGTCATTACGAGTAAATGAAACCAACCCTTATGTCTATGACTTTATTACACTGAGATTGAGATTAGTCAAATTGGTTGCTATAGTAAAGAATCTGGTTGCATTGGAGTGGTTATTGACATAATATAATGTTCTCTACATCAACACAAGTAACATAAACCAACCCCATGCCTGTATGATTTTCCTAAGCTGAGATAGAGATGTGCCAATTTGTGCCAATAAAGATGTGCCGAGCCCAACACCAGAATCGCTTTCTCTGGTACAAGTTATGCACTTTGGAGAAGTCTGCCTAGTCTAGAGCCAGATTGAATCACCCACTAACTCGACTTTCTCCTCGGAAGCTTGTCCCCAAGTCTGCAATGCTTAACTCCATGCCCTGCTGAACACCTGCTAATAATCCACCTCAGTCCAGTTACATCAAACAAAAACCAATTAATCCGTCCACTCTCATAATCCCATAACAGATATCCCCTCTCCAACCCTCCAGCTGGAAGTTTTTCTCAGTTTTCTCAGTTCTCAGTTTTGTCCGATCTGTTTGGTTCACCCTCCGTTTTGTTGTTCTTCCATAGGCCTGAAACCTGCCTGTCTACCCCCTGTCCTCAACTTCTTTCCACTGCCATTTGCAAGTGTATTTGGGGGGGGGGGATATGACGTATGGCAGCCGTAATGACTTTTGGTGGGTGTACTCGAACACAAGTCAGCTAGCCCGTATGTTCTTGCCAGTCACTTATGCTCCTGAACTTTCGAGTTCAGATGGTGGAACTCTTGATGGACCATTTCCTCTGTTACCTTCGTTTTTTTGGAAGGACTTAACCTGGAGGTGTCACCCACTCAAGTTTTTTCCATTAAGCTTCAAATTTTCCATTAACCCCATTCAAAGTCAATGGAATATTTCCCAGAATTCCTTTAGTAGTACCAGTCTGAAAAGAAATGTCGACTCTTAGAGTAAGACCAGTTAAGGTATCTTGTCAAACCTGGAAGCTGTACCTTGAAGAGATATAATTTATAATTTGGTTTAGTAGAAAAACAAGTAGACAGAAAAATAATAAGTTTAAACACAATAATTGACAAGCCAACATAATTACTCTGGAAATGTGTTCAAGGTACAATATGTAATCTTTAGTCTTCTGCATTTTTCTGTGTGCATTAGGTGAAATCTGATTTGCTACCGCATCTCTTACAGTAAATTGCTGGCAGAGCTGTTCTTTTTACCGTAAATGTACTGAAATAAAAAAAGCTCTTCTTTGTCAGAGCATTTGAAATTTTCATGGCTTGCAGTGATCTGAAGAGTTTGGGAGTTTATTTCCTGACTGTTAATGCATTCTTGATTGTATTTAGATTGCGGTATAAAAGAAGAAGCTTGATTTCGCATAAACTCAACAGGATGTGGTCAGTGCCGGGGAAGATGCAGCTTTGGTTAGGGTATGCTGTCTGTAACCTTAGTCTTCCACAGCCGTGTAATCAACCACAGTGTGTGCGTTCCAACAGAGAGGGATCAGAACACCATTGGTATGAGACAATGCCATCTCCAAGACTTGGCTGGGTGTGAATAAAACTGCTTTTTACCGCAAGCCATCTTCAGATTTGTTTAGAAGTGCACTGCATAGTTTTATATGTTTTATTAAAATAGGTTCTAGTTTACACACAGTAGGTGACATGTGATATGTTCCACATCAGAATTCAGTTTTTTCATTGTTTAATGTATTGCTGCAGTGGTGCAATGGGTAGCACTGTGGCGTTTTAGTGAAAAAGTAGTTTGAGGCTCACCGGTGACCTTCCTGAGAGGAGTTTACGTGTTCTCACCATGCTTGCATAGGTTTCTGGTGTTTCCAATTGAATACTAAAAATTCACCTTAGCTGTTTTGTGAAGGACTGCTGACCAGTCCAGGGGTATACATTTTGTTTGAAAGTAAAATGTATTTACAACTGTGGAATAGGAATGTATTTGTAGTTAATTAGCATTAGCACGTCCTCGACTGCGTGAACTCATTCTCCTCATCTGTTAGAGCTATTGTAGGAGACATTCCTATCCAGCAAAAACAACAAACTCTGGGTGTAATTCTTCATCGGAGAATTACATTTCTTGCTCCTGACCTTGGTGATGTTTTATCTAATATCTTGAAACACAGTCCCGTCTGAGTTCATAAACCACAGGTTTGAGCCGGGCATTTGGTAAAGTTGCCATCTGTAGCTCATTGATTCTCTCTGCTGGATTTTAGTCAGGGAGTTTGAGACCTGGCAAAATAATCCAATGTCTGCCGTGTAAAATAAACTATCCCCCCCCCCCCACACACACACACGCACACTTAGTTTAGTACAGAACAATAATGATCCTTTAAAGGAAGTTTTGTCAAGCTTCCCGACATTGAGCGGGAAGCAGTGCCAGGAGGACAGCCTTCACTGGAGATGGGTAGGTGGCAAGTAAGTGTCCGGAATAACAGGAGTCAATGCCAGG
Organism: Danionella cerebrum; assembly: GCA_007224835.1. Lineage (NCBI taxonomy): Eukaryota > Metazoa > Chordata > Actinopteri > Cypriniformes > Danionidae > Danionella > Danionella cerebrum. The sequence goes on from SRMA01025549.1 coordinate 372,079, forward strand.
TGAGTAGATGTGTAAAGAAGATGGAGAGAATTCAATAGAGACACAGCAGAGAGTGAACGCAGGATATCAAAGATGGCAGGAAACAGAGGTTTTAACTTGGTTTGTATGACTTAGACTCGAGTTAGAGTCAAGTGATTATTTGGTGACTTGAGACTCGACAATATGACAAAAAAACTTGCGACTTGACTTGGATTTGACTCGAAAAGTTCTGAATAATAATCAATTCACAATTCACTCGTTTGTGTCGCCCATGCTTCTGTGTCTGTTAGAGACCATACACAATCAGTCAATAAAACCGAAACTTCTTTAAGATCTAAGTTCATCTTTTGGTTGCTGCCAGTATTGCTGATGTATGATTAGCTATCCCCGCTGTCATTCTATAAAAAATAAAAAACAATTGAGGAAAAAAGTTGTATCAAGCTTTCAAACTCATTTCTTATCTTTCTCTCAACTTGTGTTTAGTTTTAGTAACTTCAAAATAAGTTCAATGAACAGTGTTAAATTGTCCTTGAATTGTCCACTTCATTGGCTTGCCTCTATAAGGATTTTTCATCGTATACATGCCTCCTGCTACCCTAAACATTTACAATTAAATGTATGATGCAGTCTTGCATTAAACTCTTATCCTCTCACTAAGATTGCATGCATTGTATTGGTTGTGTTTAATTGATTGAAGTGTGTTTACTAACCATAACCAACTAACCCCAATGCTTCTGGTTTATAACAGGCAGACGGTACCAGCTCTGCAATTATTAACATCTCGCCTTCTCAGTCCAGCTTCCATGTACGTATATTGTCATGAGCCTAGATCTTTCCATCTCAATACAACCTTCTTCTCATCACTTTTAAAGATTTGTGTTCATGCGGAATGCTTCTGCTTGTGAAACGTGATGTGTGCTTATGTATAAAGGTTCATGGACAAAAAGTGACATTATCCAGATTCCAAAAGTCTTTCAACTGGAGAAAATCTATTTTTTTGTTATATCGAAAGGTGTTTTTTTAATGTTGGGTCATTTTCAAATGTCCATGACATCTTTTAAGTACAATTGGCCCATTGATTAGGGCATCACCATCACAAAACCTAAGTACCTATCCCAGTACTGAAATGGAACTGGTGTATCCACAGAATACAATGGACCCATTGTAAAATATTGCTTTTGTTTTGTTTTTTCGCAGCTGTGTTTGTTTGTTTTTATCCATTTTACAGCTTCTAATGGTAATAATACTCCCAGGCTTCAAAACAATCTCACAAAGATTCCACTTCCACTCCTCTCTTACCCCTACCCTTAGCCCTTCTCCCACCTATACCTTTTCATTCCCTTTAGCTTTTATCCTATCCCATAGCCTTCCACTTCAGCAACATTTTAGCCAATCCCTTACACCTAAGCCCTTCTATTACACCTATCTTTTAGCCCTCCACTACCACATAGACCTTTGTCTAACCCTATTTTTTAGCCCATCTCCTACCCCTTAGTTGTTCCCCCACCCATACCCTTACACCATAGCCCTTCCCTTACCCCAAAGCCCTTCCCCTACCCCACATACATTCCTCTAATTCTACATTCTTTGCCCATCACCTACTCCTTAGCTCTCTCCCCAACCATCCCCCTACCTCATAGTCTTTCACTTCCCTTACGTTTACCCCATGCCCTTCCCTTACCCCTTCTTTTAGCTCATCCCCTACCACATAGACCTTTGTTAACCCCTATGTTTCAGTCCATCCCCTCCCCCTACCTTCCTCTACTTCTACATACTGTACCCATGCCCTACCAATTGGCTCTTCCCCCACCCATACCTTCTTCTACCACATAGCCTTTCCTCTTCTTTTATATTTTAGCCACTCCCCTACATTTTAGCCCATATCCATACGCCTAAGCCATCCCACTATCCCTACATTCTAGCCCTTACCCTACCCCATAAACCTTCTCCTAGCCCTGAGCTCTTGCCTCACCCATATTCTTACCCTTAAGCCCTTCCACTACCCTATTTTAGCCCATTTTAGTTTTAGCCCATCCCCTACCCCATTGATTGATCTTTCTCTACCCCTTAGCCATTCCCATATCCCACCTTAGTCCCTAAAACTGAGGGCTAAGAGGAAGAGATTAAAGGATCAGCAAATGCATCACTCCTGGTAGTTTTTAAATTTGTAAATATATAAACACAATCCTCAACTAAAATTTCTAGCCCAATTAATCCCTTTCAAGGTTACAGGGTTATGCTGGTGCCTATCTCCAGCTACCTTCAGACAAGAGGTGGGGGTACAACCTGGACCAGTCCATCACAGTACACGAGTCTCTTCTGTAATGATAATGTTATCAGGTGCTTTATTCTTGTAAAACTGGGAATTTGGAGGATTTAAATCTTTTGCTGATATCTGTATGGACATGGGGCATGGCATAAAGGACAATATGATGGTTTTAATCTTTGGCCATAATTCCCCCTTCCTGCCTCACATAGATGCACAAAATGAAAGGGAAGGGATAAAGTGTGTATTACATGTAGTTTTATACAAAGCATTTTGTAGGTGAGGCCAGGAATCCTGAAAAGGAATAATAATGGATTTAAAGGTTTTTTCATTAAGTTTTGGACTCTATGATTGGCACATAAATGGTATTCCACATTCTCTCTTTCTTCAGTGTATAGTATATTAATGAATCCCTTACAGCAATCTTTACATCAGGAATTAAAAATGCTTTCAAACCGTTTTCAACAACTTTCGGATGAATGAGTTTTTGGAGGAGCAGCAAAGTCTGTTTTCCCTCAGATTTTTAGACCACCCTGTTTCAGTACTATGCTGTCAGGGGGAAGCATCTATTTATCTAACAATCAAATTTTCAGACATTTCTCGTTTCGTAATGTCTAAAATTCTATCATATTCTCATTTTTATCATTTCAGCTGTTTCACTTCAGTTTAGACGGTTTCCTTTTATACATCTAGAGTCTTTTGCTTTATATTATATATAGAGTCTGAAATCTAAGTAGAGTTTTAAAGAACAAAACACATCTTAAATACTCAATAGTCTGTGACACAAATACACACTATTTCTACAGTCTTTTAGAAGCAAATGGAGCTTTATTTCTTAGTCGTATGTGCTGTGACAACCTAGTAGTGCAATATGCCTTATGGACATGGCTGTTTCGTTGTTCATAGGCTCCACTTTAATTGCTCATTCAGGCAAAGAGAGGAGACATGTGGCAGTCCTATGAAAACACCATTCAGAACGGCACAGCCAGGCCAAGTCAGCTTAAGTGATTCTGAAAGCAGCTTTACAATACTCTGTAAAGCCAGATTTCCCTCCCAGTCCCCCTTATACCCTGTATGCCACCCCTGGGTAGACACTTAAACCAGGGGCCTGTTACAACATTAATGACTATTGACTGACCTTTTGGATAAGCAGTAATGTTGAAATGTTTTCATGAAGAAACGCTCACAAATAAAAAAAAAATGCATTTTCATTTTCCAACCCATTCAATTGGCAAAATTGAAGAAAATGAAACACTAGGCTTCATTGGTGAAAGTGAATTCCAGCATGGTACCATCGATCCCACCGATTCTACATGTTCAGTCGTCTCCTTCACAACTGAGAGAGAAATACAATTAAACCAGACAGAATTTCAGTGTGAAGAAAAAGAACTGAAGACATTTTCACAATTGGAAAATGCTGAATGAATTTCATTTTGATGCTATCATAATTTCCATGTCATCAGCTGGGGTTGGTCCACTATGTTCTCTAACGTCCACAGACAATGCAGTCAATGTAGGGTATCACTTTAGCATCTAAATTTGACCATCATCAAATTGAATGCTTTTTGGTGACAGATAAGATTTTATAAGAACATGCTCAAAAATCAAAAATAATCTGTTCACAGCCGCTAAATTGCTGTCAGATGAATATTTTTTGCATATTGGCATCTCTTTTCTACCTCAGCTCTAATAAAAAACGACTCATTACCAAGATAACACCTTCCACATGCACACACATACACACTTAAAAGTTATTTTAATGGTAATGTTCCTCATTTATTCTCAACTTTTGTACCATTTTTCAGTAAATTTGACCAGTAAATTTTTCACATTGTACTCATTGCACGTTTGGTCATTACTAATGTTTGACACACCCAAGACTGTGATTAAAGGTGAAAAATAATCCAGGCCACAATCAGTTTTCATAATGAAAATAAGTCTTTTTTTTTTCAAAATCAAGTAAGATATTGGCAATTAAAGGGTAAAATCCTGGTTTAAAAAATATATATAATATATAAATGTAAATATATATATATATATATATATATATATATGCGTAGGTGCGTCCGTGTGTGCGCGTGTGTATAGATTTGATTATAGCTGAGGTAGATAAAGAGATTTAAGCTTTCCACAAACAACACGAAAGGCTAGTGAATTTGAACATGGGACTAGGGTTAAAATATTGTAGTAAGAGCACAACTCTGTCATTAAAATTCAGAGTAATCTTCTAAATTCTTGCTTCCCTTGAGGTTTTGTGCAATAAGAATGGTGGGAGTTTTGGTTGCAGCACCTGGCTTTTATGCTACTTATACTAATCTTCACTGCACAAAAAAGGTTTTTAAATGGCTTATTACAGATTCTGTAGCGGCGCTCCCTACATGCAGAGTATGCAGCCTGCATAGGACACCAACTACCACAGGGGGAAAAGAGTTTACTAGTTTTGTATAGAGAAAAACATTATATTATGCTATGATCCATGTCCATATACAGGTCAACAGAAGAATTTAAGTAAAAAAAGTTTTTCAGGGGAAAAAAAACGCTATTGTTATCTTATGAATCGTTTTGTGTAGCCACAGTCTTATAAGAGTTTCATCATATCCATACTTGAGAAAGCACTGCTACACTGTTTTTCTTCCTTCATCATCGTTTTTTCCCTGGGCCTTTATGAAGTAGGAGATGTATATGTGCAAATCCAACGAAGAGATCACTTTGCTTTCAAACACTGTGTTCTTTGCCACAATCCGTCATTCTGTCTTTCTCTATCTGTCAAACACTGAACTCGAAGCATAATCACACTAGTGTGTTTTTTTTTTTCATTCTATGTCACAAATGGTGTTGAAAGTTAACAGAGTTTTTTTGTCTTTTTGTTGGATGTGATTAAATGCTGGCTGAGTTGGGACCCAGTTGATTTGTATCTTTTTGAATCAATCCCATACTTTTCCACATGGAATGAGTGAACCTTGGCCAGACATACAGTATCTGTGTCTATTTGCAATCAGAACATCAGCACTACTGAATCATACCAGCAAAAGTACCGTGAGCATGCCAGTTTGAAAGCTTTTCATTCTAGCGTCAGTTGATATGCTTCTAATTATCTGCATTACAGAGAAGTGATGATTTATGGGAAGAGTTGTTCCCATTGGTCATGTGGACTCTGGATGGTGTCACCGTCACTCATGCATGTGTCTGCTTAAGTTGTTTTGACACTTCTCCTCCCGTTTTTTAACCTTGTCTAACTGTTTGCCTTCTGACATGCTGTAGATGGAACGATGGGTAAGTTGAGGCTTTCATTACAGTGCTGCTCATTCATGAAGTCATTAATTTAATGAAACAAAGATCTACTGAATCTGAGACGTGCTGTCAGATATGTTTGGTCCTTCCCAACATGTAATGTGTGATATTTTTTCCATTCTTTTTTGTTTTTCACTGTGTGTAGCTGGATGAATTCATGGACTGGTGGAGCAAGTTCTATGCCTCCACCGGTGAGAGGCATAAGTGTGGAAGTTATCTGGAAAAGGGATTTGATACACTGCAGGTAATGTTCCTCATGTTAGTACAATCTCTACTAGTGACCTGTCCTATCCCCTCCTCTTCTTTGAAGGGACTAACTTGAAGGGAAACTACCACACTAGGTATGCCTCCTTGGTTGTAGTACCATGTAGCTCCCCATGTGAAATGGAATTGTTAGTGTGGGTTTTTTTCTTAAAGAGCTCTGGTTTTCTGATACCTCTAAAACATGTGCCCTAGGTTAATGAATTATTCTGAAACGTTTTTCATTGTTTTCATCACTTTTCACTTACTGTGACTTTTTGGATTTTTACCATTGCTACTCTTCTTTGAAGGCATTAGCCCTAGGTTTGCCTGGCTTGATTCCCCCTTTGAGTGCAGTAGCATGTAGCTCCCCATGTGAATTGGAATTGCTAGTGTGGGGTTTTCGTCTGGGAGCTCTGTTTTCAGACACGTCTAAAATATGTCCATAGGTTAATCAATAAGTGTAGAACTTTTACATTTTTTAAATGGCCAAAAATGAAACTTACCTTTACCGCAGCCATTCTGTCACAAAAGCATGCTCATACTGGAACTAATTTACATCAGGCTCTGTGAAGCTGCGTTGAAGCAACTTTATAAAAGCACTATATAAATACATTTAATGACTTGACTTTGTTGATTGCAATTTAAAGGGGTCACACCGTTTAACCACACCTTCCCCAGTTTGATTACACAGGACAAAATCCATGAATGATTACCAGGATGTAATCTTTATGTAGTCTTTGGAGCAAAATCTAGTCTTTGGAATAATAATAAGACTATACATGATTGAAGTCCAAATCAACCCCAGTATAGAGGTAAAATCTTTTTTTTCATAATATTAATGTCGTAAATTACATTATTTTTGGGTTAAACTGGAACCCTTACAAGATAGTCTCCATGGATCCGGCACAGAAAAGTGTAAAACAAGGAAGTGCTAGAAAATCAACAATTTGTGGGTTTGACACCAGTTTCCTGAGATATAGAATTGTCCTTTATTTGACCGATAAATAAAGCATTAAAATGTCTAAAAATATTATGTAAAATCTGCTGTCATCTTGGCTTTTCTCTAATCTCATGATTTTTACGGGTGTCATAAGATTTTTTTTTCTATTTTTCGGTGTATCATTTATGGTATAAAACGTGTTCAGTTGAAATCTGTAATATTTAAAATCCCATTATCAATGCCCCAGCAGAACTAAACATAAGGATGCCAGACTCAATGGTCTCCGAAACATCAGCTGCACAGTTAATCTTCAAAGCCTTGTGGTCTCTCCCGAGATCCCGCTTTGAAACGCTCTCTCACCCCGCCTCCAGTACACTCCTGTCTACTTCCCACAAGCTTATCCATTTATAACAGAGCCAGTGGCTGCCAGATTCCCAACTTTTCCGATGAATTCATGTCGAGGTTGCCGCAGGGGGATAACCAAGAACAGACAAGGGCTCCATTACTGACGTCAGCCGCCCGTTTTTCCCCTGCCCACACCTCCCTATCATCCCTCCATCTCTGGCCGGATTGTCTACAGCCTCCCATGTCACTGTGTTTCCCTGGTCCCATTGGTTTAGCCACTCTTTCCAACCTTTCCATTCTAAATGTGAACGTTAGTCATTTGGCAAGGCCACGGTCTCAGGACTACCTGGGAAGCCTGGCATCGTCTGAGAGCCTCCCAATCACTGGTAGGAGTGTTGTATAAAAAGACTTTGCCTAAATCTGCTGTTATTTTAAACTAATTGTGACTAAGGGACCGATTAAAAGCAGGGAAACAGGAAAGGAGACTAGGGAAGGGTTTCAGGCCACACATTAAGGGACCATGGCAGAGTGAGTCAACTGAAAAAACAGAGCAACCCACATTTGAGGGCTCCTTCATCAATGTTGTCCCCTCAAGTTGATTCTACTCTTAATTTATTGTTTCTATTCCCGCCTATAATCCAGGTTGTATTGCCTTGATGCCGTTGAGGTGATTTAACATATACCTGACATTTTAAACATGCAATTTACGAAGAAAGATTCCTAAAGACAACCCATTTGGAAAGACTAAAGCTTTACATAAGCATTTAATGTCTGATCTTCCGTCCCCAGGTGTATGACGGAGAACTAGAGAAGAGTGAAGAGTTTGAAGAATTTGCAGATTTCTGTCAAACATTTAAACTTCGTCGTGGAAGAGCCCAAAATGAGAGCGAAGATCCGTCCATTGTTGGAGAGTTCAAGGTAGGGTCAGACATTCTCTGCCAGCAACTGGTTAGCAACTGATTTTCAATCAGACTTTTAAAGCTGATTACACATCTGCCTCTGCACGATTCAATATATACCGTCAAATTTGGAAAATACACAGATTTACTGTTTTATTTTTTAAATAAAAATGTACCTAATTATTGACTCACTCTTAAAGTAATTAGACATTTGTTACCTGTAGAGCAGAAAAATCAGGCCGACTACCAGAACAAACTTGATTCTGTTGAATTTTTTTAATTAGTGCTGTCGATCAATAAAAAATAATACATCAAATAAATAAATAATCTCACAATTTTTGCAATTAAATAATCACAATTAAAAGACTGAAACTTTTTGGGTATCCAAATGTAAAATGTAACTAATTTATGTAAACTCAAGACAAATAAACTGATGAAAGATCGTGTAATTGAAATTTGTGTTTAACTTTTAACACAGATTTTCGCAAACAACATACCTGCCGTAAAAAAGGAAATTGGTCAAAAATTTACAGGGCTTCCAAGGGCCCATAAAACAAGTAAATAAACACCAAAGGACAAGTAAAAGGCCCTATGTTTTATATATATATATATATATATATATATATATATATATATAAAATAAAAGACTTAATGACCAGGCTTTGTTCACAAACTCACTTTCCCGTCACACGGTCCCGTGGCAAGCTCACATAGTATATATATACACACAGGATAACACCAAACACCTGTGGAGTAATGAAGCTAAATAAGAAGCCAGACGGCGGGAAATTAGAATGGAAGTCCAATCACATGACCTAGGCGGAAATACATGAGGAAACTATGAAACGAGTGAAAAGACAGAAATGAATGGCATAAATATAACATGCTGTGACAAAAAAATCCACTGAACAAAAACTGTTAAATGTGTTAATATTTTGACACATACAATTTTTCTAAGTTATTACATGCCAAGCATTGCAAATTTGACAGCACTAATTTTAACATTCCATTTACTGGAATTGTGAACTTAATGGAATATATCACTTCTAGATGCTGCATTTTCAAAACATATAAACTGCTGTGCAAAGATTTTAGGCAATTGAGAAAAGATATAAACAAAAAATGTTTTCAAAATGAACGTTTTCATCTTTTATTTTTAAACTCAGTGAATGAAGAAAGTAGAAATCCCTTTGGCACTTTCACACTGTGTTTGAAGGAACTCATTTGGAACAAATCAAAGATCTTTTTGTTTTCCTTTAGGTAGGAGATAGTTCTTTATGCTGTATGCTTGGGGTCATTGTCTGCTGCATGATGAATTTGTGGTTAATCATACACTTTCTTGATGTTACTGCATGATAGATGCCTGTACTTCTCAGCATTGAGAACACCATCAATCCTGACCCAAACATTTAAGGATCCTCCACCATGCTTAAATTTGCCTGCGGACACTCATTATTGTACAGATCACCAGCCTTTTTTTAACAATCTGCCTCCTGCTACAGCCAAGTATTTAAATATTTACTAATTTGCTGCAATTTTTCTGCACTCCAGTTCCTATGTCGTCGTACATTTTGAGTAATTTGGCCTTGTTCTCACATCAGAAGTATTGCATTTTGGCTATACACTCTTCCATGAAGACCACTTGTGGCCAAATTTTTCCAGACAGTAGAGGGATGGATGGATGTTCCTTGCTCACACTGGTTTCTGCTAGTTCTAAGCTGATTGCACCGCTGGACATCTTCAATGGGCAATTACAATACTGTTGAAAAGTTTGTGGTCACCCAGACAATTTCTAGTCTTCCAAGAAAAGTCACACTTTTATTTACCACATGAGTTGTAAAATGAATAGAAAATATAGCCAAGACATTCACGAGATAGAAATAATATTTTTTTTACATTTACATTTATGCATTTGGCAGAAGCTTTTATCCAAAGCGACTTACATTTGAATGAACATATTTTTCATTTAGCAATGCTCTACCAACTGAGCCACAGGAAAGCTGTGATTGTTTGATTTGTTCCAAATTATAATAATTTTTTCCTTAATAACTCGTCAAAGAATCCTCTATTTGCAGCAATTTGGCATTCTAGCTATTAATCTGGAGAAATCTCATCCCACACTTCGAGAAGCACCTCCCACAAGGGGGTCTAGATCTGGGGACTGCGCTGGTCACTCCATTACACACAGCAGAAGACCAGCTGCCTTCTTTTTCACTAATTAGTTCTTGCACAATTTGGAGGTGTGCTTTGAGTCATTGTCCTGTTGTAGGATAAAATCGGCTCCAACAAAGGTATGCCTTTGCAAAATGGAGTGATAGCCTTCCTTATTCAAAATCCCTTTTACCTTGAACAAATCTCCCACCTTACCAGCACTACACCAACCCCAGACCCGCACCTTGCTTGACAGATGGCGTCAGGCAGCATAACGGCATTTTTTCAGTTGTTCAGCGTCTCACAAATGCTCTTCTATGTGATCCAAACACCTTAAACTTCGATTCGTCCGTCCATAACACTTTTTTTCCCAATCTTCCTCTATCCAATGTCTGTCGCCTCTTCACTGTAGATGTTGACACTGGCGTTTTGCGGGTACTATTTAACCTTTCTCTTGTGTTAGGATCACCATTTACATTTATGCAATGCTCTACCAACTGAGCCACAGGAAAGCAACCACCGACACGTTTTAGATTTTAAATCTATAAAAGAACCACATAAGGTTGATTTATTGCTTCAAGGCTTTTTGACTTTGTCAGGAATTTCAACAAAAAAAATAAACAATTTTTATTTTCACTATTTTTAAATAGTTCTCGTTAAAAATGTTACTTTTGTAGTGTTCAGGTCAGTTTTGACCCAGTTATAAAAAAATTCTTTTAAAGCAATCATTACAACCAAAACTGAAACTATAATTGCACTGTGCGCCAAAATATAGTTATAGTGGGCTTCTCTCCCAACAATTTTAACTTGAGGAGAGTCTCATATTGTCTTGTTTTCCTGTATACCTGCACAAAATAAAACAAAGACAGGCATGTCCAGACAATCCTTCTGTCAGTATATATTGTTGATGACTTGCAGAGGGCACATCCTCAAATTCCAAATTGTATTATGCAAAAAATTAGAAGGTGTACATTATTGCAAGTTCAGTATCATCTTTTTAATGAAAATGAAGGAGATGACACAGAGCAGCATAGCGATGTGGATGAGCAGGACTTTATAAAGGGGAAGCTAATGTGAAGTTTCATCCAGAAGTCACAAACACATCTGATGAGTCAGATGAGGAAGTCACAGGTGATGTAGCCCCTCCAGTCCAAAGATGGTAAGATCTGTTGGAGCTCAGAATCTCATGACGTATGTGGTGGTAGGGCAGCAACATTTGCTGTGAGAGGAGTAAGTGACATGTGTTTTGAGCTTTTCATGCCAAAAAATATAAACAGAGAATTTTTCTTGAGGAGCTGGGACAATCCCTTGTAAAGGTGCACATTGAGTGAAGAGATCATGTGCCCCGAGATCCAGAGGCTGGGGCCTTGGACAGACAGCTGCAGAGCTCCTCCAGTACTCCGTCCACAACACAAAGACCCCACAACCCCACTTAGGCCACCTGACTCTAAAAGTAAGAGGTGTCAGGTCTGCCCAAGGAGTAAGGACAGAAAGACAAATACACCATGCTTCACCAGCATGAAATATCTCTGCAAGGAACACTCTAAATGCGTCACATTTTGCCTCGCATGCATCTGAATACACACAAGTTCTTGCTCATACAAAGTAGTAATTGGTTTAATTGATTTATTATTTCGTTGACTGCGTGACCTTGCTATTCTATATTTTGTGCTAGATTTTGATTTTGTGTTTATATTAAAGTTGTATTGTTAAAAAAAAACTTCCCTTAAGGCAGCAGCTTTCATTTTTCTTTCGATATTTGGCGCCAGTTCATCAGGAAGAGACGATTTTGTTCTCTTGGATTCGTTGAATGAATATAGGGCTTTATTCGTAAATATTTTATGCGATATTCCAGTTTTGTGCATAAATTTAAATTATATCTTTGGATAGACACATGTCTATAGAGGAAATTTCTCTGCTTGTATCACCTGTGATCTATTATACAATGCAGTTAGGTGACAGATATAAAAATACATAAGATTGTGTATATTTTATGAATAAGACGTGTATATTGTACCTCATCCATTTAGCTAGAAGACCCTGATTGCTTCTGTTTCTACCTTTAATGTTGATCCCTCTCCACAGTTTATTTGGATTACAGCTGGTTTAGTCCTAGTAGGATTTTAGGGAGCTAAATTTGAGGATTAAAGTGTAATTTGAGGTTTGTCTAGAGGCCCTCAGACTTTACGTCTCCAGAAAAAGTTACTAAATTACACCAAGATTTACACAGACTCCTTTCCTCCTTCAGGGTTTGTTTAAGATCTATCCGTTGCCTGATGATCCTTCAATGCCCATTCCTTCACGGCAGTTTCACAAACTACCACCCAATGGAATAGAGGAGTGCCTGGTACGTGTCTACATCATCCAGGCCTTTGGCCTGCAGCCCAAAGATGCCAATGGAAAGGTATGTATGTAACATAAACAAAATATATTGAAAGGAAATCAAATGTTCCCTTGAAACAACTTGGGGTGGCTCAAGCAGCCATCATTGTTTTAAAACAGACTCACAACTATCTCTTGTATTTTTCCCTTGTGCTAGATGAGCCTTGCCATGCCAGCATTGCAAGGGAATAAATAACTATAGAAATCCATGGAGTCACAATTGACATAAACCGCCAGTCTCTGCTGAATAGTTTACCACTGCTGGCACTTTGTCTTCCCTTTATTCGTTGGGGATATACTTGTTCATTTCCCTTTATCAGACCCACGAGTTGATTCCAGACTTGTTTTTCTTTGCTCTGCATAGCAACCATTCTGTTAACCGGTTCAGTCAATTTAGCATATCTCTATATCAGCTTTGGAAAAGCAACCAGATTGTTTACCCTAGCAACCAATATTTACAATTTTTGTTATTATTTATTATTACAATATTTGATTGAAAAATGGGGTACTTGTAGCCACCAGAGGAACCTTTTTTATAAATTGTTTTAAATAGCACATTTACAAGGCTATCTAGTTTAAACTAGAAGTTTTTGAAGCTTTTGTTGAACACTTTCAATCCCATAAAATTTATTCATGTAATATATTTAAATTAAAAAGCTACAGCTTTCGCGAAACAAGGGAAAGTTTTCACATTATTTCTTAAAATTTATTTCTTCTAGAGAAAGTCTTTCTTGTAGGTGCTTAAAAAAGTTATTGAAGAACTAAACAATATTAATTGTATTGGTAGGCCCCTAAAAACATGAATTTTTTGAGTGGTTTTGAATACTTCATAAATAAAAATAGATTAGTTTCGAGTTGAAGAAGGAGACCCGCATTTATCAAAGCAGTTTCTAGTGTGAATAACTGCAGGGAACCATTATTAAGAAGTTATAGAACAAGATGGGCAGAGGGAATCATCTAAATGTTTTAGAAACTTTGGAAAGAAATGTTTCAAAAGACCCGAGACACTGCCAACTGCCAAAAACACCAGTGTGTGATAAGTCTGGAACTGATTTCCTAATGAAGAGAGTAACTAGTGCCATGGACAGGAATGCACTGCAAGGTTGCTTACCAAGACAGTAAATAGCGCAGAGATGTTGTCTATGTTTGGAAAAAGAAGGAAGAGGCTTTCAACTCTGGGACCCCATTCTTACAGTGAAACATGGTGGTGGGAGCATAATGCGGTGGGGATGTTTCAGTGTGTTTGCTACTGGGAATTTCATTAGAGTTGATGGAAACATAAAAAATCTAGACTATAATGGATTTTGGGGGGAATAAAATTTAATAATAACTTGCTTTAATAAAAACCTTTTTCCCACTAATTTCTTCGAATCTTTCGATCTGTTGACTATTCCGGCTGTGGGACATTTTAAATCATTAAACTACTTAACCACCAGGCTGTTCAATTATTTCTAGGAATCAAAACCAAGCTCTCTCCAAAATTAAAAGTCCTTCTTGTTCTTTGTAGTGTGACCCTTATGTAAAAATCACACTTGGCAAGAAATCCGTCAATGACCACGACGATTACATACCCTGCACTCTGGAGCCTGTCTTCGGAAAGTGAGTATTCACACACTCATTCATACACCCAATCATTTCTTTTCAAGGAAAACGTACACCAGTAGGGGTCACCACACTCATAATAATGAAGTCTCCCTGACTTAAGCACCTATTGACCTCAAGAACGGGAAAGTTTGCAGTGGTGGTTTTTAATTAAAAGACCTTGAGCGTGTGAATTAATACAAATTATCGTAAAACACATTCAAAGGTAGAAGTCTTTGCCTTTTTCTTCTCCGCTAGGATGTTTGAGCTGACCTGCTGTCTGCCTCTTGAGAAGGACCTCAAGATCATGCTGTACGATCATGACATGGTGACAAAAGATGAGAAGATTGGAGAGACCATCATTGATTTGGAGAATCGTTTCTTGTCACGCTACGGTGCTTGCTGTGGCCTACCTCAGTCCTACTGTCTGTAAGAACTTCCGAACTCTTCATTTCTTCTTTTATTATTATTGTAAAAGTCTTATACTAAAGTCAGGAACAGAAAGTGAAAATTTTGTCTATTTCTAGAGGGTCAGGAGCCCAATGGATCGTCATTTTAAGATAATGATCTCCAATGATTTGTAAAATAAGGGTTGTAAACAAAATATACTTTGACCTTTAGCATTTGTAAAAAAAAAATTGACCTTTCACACCTTGCAGCATGTGTACAAATTTACAAAATGGTAAGTAAACAAAAGAAAATGTTTTTAAAACATTTAAAGGCTAAAATTTAAAACTGGCGAAGAACAGCCAAACTCTGCTAACAAGGTGAGGTTGAGAAAGAAAGCTTCTTGTCGTGGCAAGACTGAGCACAGCAACAAGATGCACTGTTGTTGTACATCATCAAGGTCTCTCCAAGAAAATTTTTTAAAGTTTCGAGATGTGTTCCTCAAGTTCTTTTGAAGAAGCTCAAAGAAACCTTCCGTGGGTGGGCAACCAAGGAAACTTCAAGACACATCAAGAGATCAAGTACCCTTTGAAATTGGAATGAGCTCAGATCTAGCAGACACCAGTGGGACCTCAATAGACCTGGATCTGAAGAGTTACAGCCAAAAAGTCCTCCATGCACAGGGACTGAAGTGCAGAAGCAACAGCAGCAGGTGCTCTGAACGGAGAGGTCAGAATGTTAATTACATGGTTGTAGCAGAAGGCAGTTTCTTCATGAAGAGTGGTACAAACATGTGTTTTTACAGGTAGCACAGAAACATTTTTTAGGGATTCTTGAACATTTTGGGGTGCTTTTCTGCAAATGGAGTTGGAGATTTGGTCAGAATTAAAGCTAAGAAAATCAAGCAGATACTTACCATCATGGAACACCCTGTGATTAGTCAAAAATGTATTCTGCAGCAGGATAATGGCCCAAAATATACGGCCAAATTCATTAAGAACAATCTTCAGCATGAAGAAGAACTAGGAGTGTGGGATTACATGAAGAGACAGAAGGATGTTAGAGCCACAAGAGATCTGTGGTTAGTTCTCTAAGTTATTTGGAATAAAGTTCTTCCAAACACACTGTGCGTGCAAGTCAACCTAGAAGAATTGCAACACAACATATTGATTTGATTCGTTTCTTTTGGGTTGTTGCCATTGATAAACAATTAAAACTTCCATTTTTGAAAGCGTCGCCCTTTATTCACAAGTGCATAAATCTTTGCAAAGTGCTGTATTGTGTCTTTAAATAATTTCTAAACACAGAGAGTTTTCAATCTTAAAAGCTGTTTACTCATTGGCAGCTCCCACTATGTGATTGGTTGCTACAGATAGATACGATTAAACTGTGTAGAATTAAATTGTCATGTAAGTAAAAAAGTGTGCATGACTGACCGTTAGTGGTGAAAACTCACATATTGTGTGTTTGAAGCCAACGTGACAATGTTTTTTTTTTGTTTACAAAGTAAACAAGTTTTGATTAAAAAGCTTTAACCGTACAAAAATGCTAGCATGTCATCATAGATATCTATACGTAGATACCTCGTGAAATGAATCAGCCGCCATCTTAGCACAAGGCAAGTGACGTCAATGTACTGCACTGGTTAAAGGAAGCCGAGGTCTACCAGCGAATAAAATAAATGTAACTCATTTAAATTTTTGTGTTTTTTTTTTTTTTTATTAGAAATGTCAGATTTACCGGTACTCATTTAATATACATTTACATCAGCTTAACATGTATGAAAAAATAAAAAATAGATAAACATGGGGCAAATACAAGTAAATAAATAGAAAAAATACTCACAAATAAAATGCATATATAATTTTTTACAATGTATTTTTTACTCTTTTACTTTACAATTCTGTATCTATGCATTCATGCAATATGTATACGTTTTACTATTATACAATAAAATAACCGGTGTCCAGTCAAAATGTGACAGGCCGCTACACGGTATCTACGTATACATGTCTAGCATGCCTTATACATAATATTAGCATAATATTTGCATCTTATTAGCATGTTGAGCATGATTTGCTATGTCAAAAACAATATGCTAACAGGAATCATTATCCAATTACCATGATGCTGGGTACCATGACACATACCATTGGTATGTTGGTAACTTTATCACACACTGTAATGGAAAAACATATTGAATCCTATGGTTCTGAGTTGCATCACAAACAGGAAGTTACATAACAACCAGGAAATGAAGTTGACTGAGGGATATACAAACAGGACTACCCCCTGCCCCCCCCCTCCTCCTTACGCCTTTGTCCCTCTCTCTCTATTTAGCATAATGAGTGTTTTAATGCTAAAAATGAAGCATTTTCTATGATACCTACTTCATAATAATGTTTTAATAACAACATTTAGCAAGATGCTTACACAAATTAGCTTACTGTTAGCATGACCCTGGCATTAAAGGAAGTATTTCCAGCAAGAAGCTGCTTAACAGACCTATTTTTATATTGCTGCTCACCCCTGAGATTGTCCATTATACGCAAACATTTCTTTATGTTTCGACTGAAGATCAGGAGTTAACCAATGGCGGGATCAACTAAAGCCATCGCAGTTACTTCACCGTTTCTGTGAAAGACGAAACTACAAACTACCCGTCTACAAGCAGGATAGAGTCTACTTCAGAGGACAGAAGTACACAGTTGCAGACCTTGGTTAGTATCCGAACACACATGCACATACGCAATTGAATAGTTGTTAATCTTGCGAATGCAATTTTCAAAGAGGCTCGACCTCTCAATACACATGAGATTGTACCTATAGTTAATCAAAACCATGAAACCCAGAGCTGGCCGGTGAAAAAAGCAAGTGGAAGCTTTTCTTTGGAGCTGCTGAAAGCATTAGTCACGAGTAAGGGCTAATCAAAGCAGCAAGCTGACTCCATCACATCTTCCGTCATTAAAAAGTGAGCTGAGCACGAGATCGGCTGTGGTTCTGTGAAAACACTGACAGAAAAAGAATAACGGCATGTGTCTCGGCTTGTGTCATACATCATATCTGTGTGTGTGGGATCACAGAGCTGTCGAGAGGGCGCTTGCCCGTTTTTACTTGAATGAGTTGATACTCTGCGTGAAGAAAAACAAGTCCGATATTGTAAAGGCGAAGGACCTGTGTAAACATGCTGCACCTCTGACACGCTCGTTCATTCACAGCAAATATATCAGGCCTTGCCACAGCTACTTGACGTCTCCTGTGTGTTAAAGTGTGCCCTTGGGGTGGGAAAGCAAAGTGATGCTTGTTGATTTCGCTGATGTGTAACCTCCATCAGATCCTCCCTACATTTCTGGCCTGACCTCTAAGCTCTTCAAGTCCCATGGCTGCCTTTCTACCAGTCAGATGTCACACAGGGCCTGCGAAAAGCCAAGACGTTTTCCCTTCTGTGATGCTTTGGGACATGGTCTGCGTCAGATTTATAGTGTACTAGAGTAGTAGCATGTTCAGCCAAGGTCAACACAGCCTCCCTCATCAGCGCCCTGCTCCTGTGGAATACTTTTGTTTGGGCCACGTTACCACGGAAACTCGGGCGTCAAAGCAATTATCACTTGAATACCGTTTCGGGCATTCGTGGCAGAAATTGTCTTCCTCCGCTTCAGACATTTTGCCAAATTTCTTCGCACTGTTTCCCTCAGGGACGTGACACGTGGATTTTAATCATAAACTCAACAGTAGGTGTTTATTTTCCCCCCCTTTTGCTGCCACTGTGCTCGGCCTCTTTGTGATTTCAAGGGGGAAACTCTTTTCTTAGATCAACAGCAGTGAAATCAACGCATCATCTGAGGAACAGGGAAAGATAAACATTCCAGTCTCTTTAAGTGAAATGCTTCACGGGCTTTTTCTTGCCTAATAAAATCCAAAGCCCAATTGCTCTTCATATCAAATCAAAGGTTACACAGTGGTTTCATTTCATGATTCTCTGAGCCTTTAGAAACACAAAGAGTGTCTATATTTTGCATCTTGTGAGGATGATTGCTTTGGCCTTCTGCTTGACATCAGATGAAGGGAAAGCTCTTAACCCTCATCTGGGACCGGTGATGGAGCGTCTGGCTCTGCTGGTGTTGAGGAGGCAGGCTCTGGTGCCGGAACACGTCGAGACGCGACCCCTCTACAGCCCCCTTCAGCCAGACATAGAACAGGTTACATCCCATATTATTATAAAGTGTATAATGATTTCTACAGATGTGTCTACTTGTGTCATGTGACCATCTTATAGAATAAGCTATAAAGGTAGCTTATTTTGTAGCCTGCTAATTTGTTTTCTGATTGGACTTTATGGAAAAGACCATGCAGAGTTGGAGAGCTCAAGACTGGTCTTGAGACTAATTTTCTATCGTTTCAATCTTGTCACCGTCTCGACTCTCTGTGGTCTTGGTATCGACTCGGTCTCAGTGCAGTGGTAGCCCGAGATACGAATGCTTCAAGTAACGAATCGTTCGAGATACGAAAGGTCTCGCAGGAAATTTTTTGCTTCGAGATATGAAAAGAAGTTCAAGATACGAACAACCACAAACAGTTCTGCTCTATGATCCGCTTGTTTAGTCTGATGTCGCGCTGCGCTTCCGGGTCCTGGCGCTCAATTCTCCCAGTGCAAAAAGTGCAAAAAGGGCTGATGCGCTTTAAAACACTTTAAATTAGTTTTAAATCAAACATTATGTATAGATTACCAATAATGTGCTGTAAAAAATGTTAAAGTCAAGGTGTCGTAAAAGAAATAACATTTATAACGTGGAGAGTGCTGTTCTGTAGTGCTCTCCAGTACGCTCGCAACTGTTTACACTTGGGCTTGAAACCATGTTGGTGTTAGTAATTCGTGAAATATCTCGAGAAAGTTAACTTTCATACATACCTCCGTAATGTTTTCTGCCATCCATTCCACCTCAGACACATCGGTTCGCTCAAGGTAAAGTTTCACATTTGTGTATATATTACGTATTCTGCGTGTGTTTTATTATCATTTATTACATTAACAATGTGTAGATTTAAGGATTGAAGAAACCTTACTAGATTTTTCTCTGGTTTTCCATTTTTTATCAACTTATACTGTTGTTTCTGAGAGCCTTTGCATGGATTAGGTGTTTTACATGTAAAACTTGCTTCGAGATACGAAATGTTCCAGATACGAAAGTCACCCTGGAACAAATTAATTTCATATCTCGGGATACCACTGTATAGTCTCGGGTCTCCTAGAACAAAATGCAAGCCACAAGCTCTTTCATTAAATAAAATGATTTTATAGGCCATTTCTCACACCTCCCATCAAATATACCTAACACACTTTATATAAAACCACAATTACATTTTGAAAATGCATAATGCACTAAAATGCATACGAATTTAAATGAGCAAGACTAAAAATATGGCTCTGGAAAAATACTACAAGTAGATGTTCTGTTGGATTTATGTGCTCAGTTGGGTCCGTCACTTCAGAGGCAATTGCTTTTCTCTCTCCTAAAAAACAATCTTGATTTCTTTTTGGTAGAAATTCCACCTTTTTTTTCGCTTTTTTGAGCCATAATTCACAACTCCCAAACACGGCAGGGAATGCTAAATTAAACGAATATTCATGAGCTGCTTGGCGTGTTTGGGGTGGAAACCCATACGTGATTTATAAAAGGAATATTGCTTGCAGGTGTGTGAACGAACGGTTTTAAAAATCTGATTGTCTGATTTTTTTAGTTGTTTATTTTGCTCAATTTGAACTTTCTGACGCACATTCAGCTTTAGTCAGGATTCTTTTAGAAATGAGACGGCTGGGTGTGTAAACTTTTGATCAGGGTCATTTGGAAAGTAAACACAGTTCCTTGATTTCCTTGACTTTTTTTACCCATAGTTAATTTCCCCCATGCCACTAACTATAAGTGGAAAAAAATGAATGAAGCTTACACACCCCCCACACATAGCCCTTCCTAGATGATGGAGTGTGACAAAAGCAAGAAAATACACAAAATTGTTACATATATGCAAATAATGTTACATGACCCATTTTTTTCAGCCATTCACTCAAAAAAATGTAGTTCCGATTGATTTATAGATATTTTCTTTGATATTTTTTTATGTGACATACAGCTATGAGACACCCTGGTAGTTTTCTAGTTATTTTTTTTTTTTTCAAACATTCAGGGGCGACTACAGATGTGGGTGGACCTGTTCCCTAAATCATTGGGCCCACCAGGACCGCCATTCAACATCAGCCCACGCAAAGCAAAAAAGTATGCTCGCCTTCTTAGTGTGTCTTTCTCAAAAGGCATGAAGACGCTAAACATGTCCTTGTTTTCCTCCCATAGGTTCTTCCTGCGCTGTATTATCTGGAACACCAGAGATGTCATCTTGGATGATGTCAGTGTTACCGGGGAGAAGATGAGTGACATTTATGTGAAAGGGTAAATCTTGGTGACATATGGGGGTTGATGGGTTCGTGAGGATAAGCGTTGGTTGGATTAAGTAGTACTTGTTTCCCATATCGTGGACATGTTGCTTGTCTGTTGCCACTGTGACCACTAGTAACAACGGCTTGCAAAAATGATCGATCACTAGCAACAAACAAACAGTGGCATAGCAACCATAGACCCAAGGTGTAGATCAATTACTGCTGAGCTGCATTGTCTTCTAACGTGTTGGAAATGATGTGTCGGGTAATTGTGAATGTTACTTTTTTCAACCTCAGCTGGATGCATGGCCACGAAGAGAACAAGCAGAAAACAGATGTGCACTATCGATCACTGGGTGGTGAAGGCAACTTTAATTGGCGCTTTCTCTTCCCTTTCCATTATTTACCTGCAGAACAGCTCTGTACTGTTGATAAGAAGGTGAGACCCAATTAACTTTTGGAGATTTAGTGGAAACCAACAACATGTCAATTGAGAAGAGCCTGACAGAAACGTTCTAAATAGATTCGTCTAGTCATTAGCAAATGATGCTAGGTCTGTCAACAGTTATTTTCATACTCCGGACAAAACCTGCTATCCTGAGGTGCATTTATACTTCATCATTTTTCAGGGGTGTTCCTGAAGCCGTTGTTTAAGCAAACATCCATAACTTGTGTAGAAAGAGTTTTACAAATGCTCTGTTTTAGGGATTTTGGGATTCAGGATGGTCACTTTCATGCTCCTTTCTTACAGCATAAAATCTAGTACTCACTAGTACAAACATTTTTTATATGTTTTTATATTTTTACAATTTGATATATTTACAATTTTATAGTCATCATTTTACATTATGTTAACTTTAAGCCACCATTAATGGCTTGTTAGCGACTGCTCTTTTTAATTGAGATTTGCACAAGTCTTGTATGGCCTCTCAGCAGGTGGCATTTGCTTTACAACCGATGCACTCCGCACCACTCAGGGTAACAGTAAAGATGAAGGTGTTGACAAAAATCAAAGAACAAGTAGATAAAATCATGGATCATCATTAAAAGAGCTAGAATTCAAGCTTAAGTTTTTGTAAAAAAATATAATGCTTTCATACCTTGACCAAAACGTTTAATTATTTTGCACTTTCCAACAGAAGAGAGAATCTTTTCTTCCCCATATTTTCATTCTGGATGGATACACTCAGACGTAAAGTCCAAGTCTGGTGTTTTGGTTTCAGACTTTACTCAAGTCACCAATCCAATACACCGATCCAATTTTATACCTCGATCGAAAACCATAGGCACCGACGAAGCTTCACATATTTGACATATTGAAAGAGTGGTGCCAACGAAAAAGAGTTTCACACTGCCATATTGGATCCGTTTTGATGACATGGGTAGGATGTAAAAGTGGCACTCATCTCACATTTTCATAGCACAGAGCCAACACTAGTAAACATATTAAAGGCCAATCCACACAATCCGAAATTTCTGTCCAAAGATTTATGCGACCACCATGGGCAAAGGGACCCTCTATCTTCCTTGTATCCACATTTTTGTCAAACGGCTCTCTATGATCAGCCACCAACTCAAATCTGAGATTGACTTTATTTATTTTAACGAACCCCAACATTCAATGGATTCTTAACGCTGTTTATCGCTTCCAAGCCAGATTTTTCGAAGCAGGCAATGACTTGCTTCCACTTATTGATCATGAACAACACAGTCCTGATTTGAACCAAGCTACCTCAGGGAAAAAAATTTGTGATGGGCAAGGCACTTAAAGTGGGGTTTTGGCAGACAAGAGGTCCACCCATAAAACTGAGAGTGTTGTCAAAATATTGATACAATTTGGCTCTGTTTCCTTGGTCACAATGTAAAAATGATTCAAAACATAGTGAAACAGATTCTCAAATGGAAGTGAAATCTTGCTTACAGTGTTTGTTTTGATTGAGCTGGATGCTGTTGTTAGGCAAGATGCATAAGGCATCGAATGCTATTCACCGCTGAACAACAGCAATGAAGTTCATTATACAGTCCATGATTGATCACGGCTACTGTATGGTGGGAATGCTGTCATTCCCAAGGAATCCTGTCTGGCGGTGGAGTGTCGCTAACACTCTTTACTCACTGGGATGCGTGTATGGCTCTCTTGCCTTCTGTCTCTCACTATCTTTCTAATTCTGCTTCGCACATTCACGCCATCATTTCCTCATGTCTTTCTCCGTCCTGCTTTGGGCTCTCGAGCTATTTCTGCGTCACTTGTTGGTGATAGAGATCCTTTCTGTGCTGGCAATTTGGTACAATCTCACTAAAACTTAAAGATAACTACTGTATGGCGGTCAATTATATTGCTTTAAGTATATGCCAATGTACTTAACTACCTACAATGTAAACTCAACATGAAATACAGTGCAAACATTTTAGGCATTTGTGACAAAATGTGGTAAACAAAGAATGCTTTAAAAAATGGTAAACATTTTTTCCACCAGATATCAAAACGCATGAACAAAAGATAAGTCAAAATCAATATTTGACTCGTTGCCTTCAAAACAGCTGCAGTTCTTCTGTGTACACTTGCACTGAAGGAATTCTGATGGGAGGTTTTTCCAAACATCTTGGAAAACTTCTGTGGATGTACTGTTTCTTTTTCACATCTGTCTCTTCATGTAAACCCTGACACTTTTGATGTCGAGATCAGGGATCAGGTTGACCTGAGATCAGGTGACCTTCCTGGAAGGAAATGCATGTTCCCCCCGTGCATGCGTGGATTTCTTCCGGGTACTCCGGTTTCTGCCAAAAACATGTGTTTAGGTTAATTCAATAATCTAAATTCCGCTTAGCTGTGAATGTGCGTGTGAGTTGCCCTCTGATGGACCCAATGTGCGCTGGAGACCAAAGTGACCCCGAAAGGGGATAATTAGTGGGTTAGAAGATGAATGAATTTGTTAAATTACCTGCATTTTAAATGTATCACTCATTCTGAATCTGTTGAGTGGATACACTCACTGGCCACTTTATTAGGTACACCTCTTTTTGACCTTAACCCTTCGTGGCTTAGATTCAACAAGGTACTGGAAACGTTCTTTTATTCATATTGACTTGATAGCATGACGAAGTTACTGCAGAATTGTCGGGACATCCGTGATGTGAATCTCCTGTTCCACCACATCCTAAAGATTCCTTATTGGATGGAGACCTGGTAACTGTGGAAAACATTTGAGTACAGTGAACTCTTTGTCATGTTCAAGAAACCAGTCTGAGATGATTTGTGCTTTATGACATGGCGCATTATCCTGCTGGAAGTAGCCATCGGAAGATGGGTACACTGTGGTTATAAAGGGACGGATACGAACAGCAACAATACTTAGGTACGGTATTTGCCACTAATGG
Source organism: Danionella cerebrum (assembly GCA_007224835.1). Lineage (NCBI taxonomy): Eukaryota > Metazoa > Chordata > Actinopteri > Cypriniformes > Danionidae > Danionella > Danionella cerebrum. The sequence goes on from SRMA01025549.1 coordinate 396,351, forward strand.
GCTCAAGAAAATATCCCCCACACCATTACATCACCACCATCATCCTAAACCATTGATACAATGCAAGATTGATCAATGCTTTTATGTTGTTAATTCCAAATTCTGACTCTACCATCCAAATGTTGCAGCAGAAATTGAGACCAGACAGTGTTTATTGAATTTTGGATTCTCTAATTTTAGTGCGAAGCGTAGCCTCAGTTTTCTGTTTTTAGCTGAAAGGAGTGGCACACGGTGTGGTCTTCTGGTGCTGTAGCCCATCTGCTTTGGGATTTGATGTTTAGTGCATTCAGAGATGCTCTTCAGCATCCCTTGATTGTATTGAGTGATTATTTGAGTTTCTATCGTCTGTCCATTCTCCTCTGACCTCTGCCATCCACAAGACATTTGTGTTCACTATATATTTTGTGCGTGAAAATCCTGGTAGATCAACAGTTTGATCAACAGAAAATTTCAGATCAGCCAACCATCCTATGTGTAGTCACTTAAATCACCTTTCTGACCCATTCTGATGCTCAGTGTGAATTTGACTTGACCGTGTGTGTACATGCCTAAATGCAATGTTATGTGATTGGCTGATTAGAAATTTGCGTTAATGAGCAGTTGGACAGGTGTACCTAATAAAGTGGCCAGTCAGCGTCATATTCTTTGGATCACTTTCTAAAATATCAAAAACACTAAAAATGTTCAGATTTCTGAAAGCACTCTAATATTGAATATGTAGGACCATTCTTAGGAAAATTTGGTGCAAAAATACACAAACTGCATATTAAAGAAAGACATTTTCTAATTATCAAATAAGTCATTTCTCTGTTTTTACCTTTGTTTCTTCAGGAGCACTTTTGGAGTGTGGATAAAGTTGAAACAAAACTTCCCCCTAAACTCACCATCCAAATCTGGGACAATGACAAGTTCTCTTTTGACGACTTTCTTGGTAAGACCAAACCTTAGCTATCATTCCTGGTGCTCAGCTCTCTTCCACAGCTCAGCAGATTCAGTCAAGTTAACCTTGGGCAGCACCGCAAAGCAGTTTTTCATCGTTTTTAGCCTTGAGATGACAGAACAAAAATGCTGTGTGGGACTGGACCACACTGATGGGACCATGTGTGCGGTTTATCATCATTAACCTAAAATACTGAACATTTCTGCTCTGTATATTTGCATGCTGTAACTGTACAGTGGCATGAACTTTACCACACTGTTGTGCAGCCATCCCAGCAGCATAAAGTCACTAAATACATCACAGAGACCACTAGTCCCCCATAATGTCTGTCCTGCTAATAATATTAATCTAGACTCTGCCTAATTCCCAGTGCGTCAGCAGAACTGGGAGATACATAAGCCTAGTGCTGACTCTTTAAACCCTGTTTAAAATACACCCATCTATGTACCATATGCTTGTATAGCAATTAGCATCTGACCACAAAGCGAAAACCTCAAAGCAAATGACAGCCTGCCGACAGCACAAAGACAGAAAGCTCACATTATTTGCTGACTACTATCTTTTCAGTTTTTTTTTAAATCAAATATCTTGTGTCTAATGCTTAGATATTCTTTTAATATCAGGTATTTTATAGTGGATTCATGTTTGTGTGTGTGACAGAAATTAACCATGGAATCTTTGAATTGAAGGCTCTTTGGAGATGGATCTCAACCATATGCTAAGTCCAGCAAAGTCTAACGAAAAGTGTGGTCTGGAAATGCTCTCTCAGTCCCAAGACAAGCTGGTGTCTTTGTTTGAGCAGAAGACTGTTAAAGGCTGGTGGCCATGTGTGTGTGAACGAGAAGACAAGAAGATCCTTGCTGTAAGAGTCACGAATAAAAATTCTAAGTATAAGATAATCACAGTTTATCTGCAATTACAGTTGCTCTGCTTTGTTTGTGGACATACAGTAGTATGCAAAGTATGGTGGCATGCTGTAAACTTTAACAACTAAACTAAGGAAAATATGAATTATATTAATGTTTGGTGCCACCAACTTTTGCCTTCGAACCCCATTCCCCACCCCTTATTTAGGGAACTGGGACGTATGTCGATAAACCATCTAGATACTTATCCACAGTGGGGGCCTACACTCATTCTGAGTAGGCTTGGTAGACATAAAGTCTGGTTTTCTCAGTGAGGCTGGAGTTTTTTTTACAAACAGTCACCTCCAGTGAGGTACCAAGAATATGTGTACCATCAGCCAAAGACTGGCATTAAGGCTGATCTTTAATCCTGATAAGGGCTTGTTTATTTCTATCCAAAGCAGCAAGTATTTACACATTTAAATGTAGCCTCCTGATCGAATAAACTAATGTACCTGTTTAAAATGCTTAAACTTAATTAAAAAAATCACATATTTCAGGGAAAGGTGGAAATGTCCTTGGAAATTTTGTCAGAGCAAGAGCAGGATGAAAGACCTGCAGGACTCGGCAGAGATGAGCCCAACATGAACCCCCATCTAGAAGAGCCACAGTAAGTCAACCATAGCTTGTACTGGTCTTGACCTCTGTGGAGTTTCATTAAATGCTAATAATGTCTCTCACATTTCTGCCTCTCTCCAGGCGTCCAGAGACCTCATTCGTTTGGTTCTCATCCCCATACAAAACATTCAGGTTTATAGTGTGGAGGCGGTTCAAGTGGCTCATTCTGGGTTTCTTCATAATGTTTTTCATCTTTCTCTTCTTTGGAGTCTTTCTCTATGCCTTTCCCGTAAGTATCCTTGTTAGTGGCTCGTGCTTGTAATGTTTTTAATGAAGCTGTTAGCTTGTGTGATCAACAAATGTGTGATCGTAGTTCAGGAATGTGGCATGAGCCCAATCCAGCACAGTCATGCACTTTGAAAGCTCTCCGCACACCCCTATGAAACAAGCACATTTGAGTTGAAACTTGTTTATTAGGCCTCGAGAACCGAAGGTGCGTAGAACATCCTGTATAGAGCATTATTGTTTTGCAGCTTTCAGTTCATTTTTAAGGGCTTAAATGTGCTCGAAAAGTCAGAGAATTTCACACACACTTCAAAACTGGTGGTTCAAAGAGAGAATGTGGCAAAATGGCTCTGTAGCGGCACCTAACGCGCTTCGGCTTATCTTGCACTCTCAGCTTGTTTTAGTGCAAATGAAATTCCATCAGCATGTGTAGGGGACCAAGACTTAGATATAATTAATACAAATCGTGTTTCCGAAATCATCAGGAAGTCGGCTACTTCACAAAAACTCCAATATTGTACTTTAATGAACTCCTGGAGACTTTAACTGTTAATTTGCAAACTCCGTTAAACGATGTGCGCATGCGGCTGTCAAACATCGAAATTTTCACATAAGTCACTCAAATTTACCATGCATGCTAAGTACATGTCTGAACACATCTATTTTGCATCCTAGTGCTTCAGGTATAGCACCACCTAGTGATAACATGACATATCCCTTCAGTTTTCTAATAATATTTCAGAGAGTGTTTGAAGTAGATGTTTGAAATTTGAAACACTTATGTAAGGAAAAAAAGTCAATTGGAGCGAGATTTCAAAACCGACAGGAAGTCATTTATTTATTTGTTTATCTTCTTATCCCCTTTTGGGGTCACGGACGGTCTACTTGTGCCCATCTCCAGTGCACTTCTGCGGGAGACAGAGATACACCCTTGGATAGGTCCAGGGGGATTTAGATTTTTTAATAAACCTGACACACGTTTTTGGGATTGTGGGGATTACCCAGGCAAGTACGGGGAGAACAAACAAACACCAGGAAGATCACCAGCAAGCCTTCTAACTGAAAGGTCACAGTGCTACCCACTGCACCATCGTGCCGTCTCGAAATGAAGTCAAATATACTTTAACAAACACCTCCTAGAGATGTCATGTGATCATTATGGAACTCTGGCAGTCTCTTCTAAAGTCTTCTGAGAGCTTGTGAAATGGTTAGTGCTTGGCGGTCTTCTGAATTTCTATGTTTCGCCATGAAGTTTCAGTTTTACAATCTCCGATCAGGATGAAACTTGCCAAGTCTGTTAAGATTCCATGTCTGAACACATCTATATAGCAACCTAAAGCGCCAGTTATAGCACCACACAGTGGTCACAAAGAATATCCATTTTTCTACTATTTCCCACTGTTTGAAGTACATGTTTGAAATGTGGAACACTTATGTAAGAGATCAAGTCCTACCAAAAAAGCCTATTGGTGCAAGTTTCCAAAATTGACAGGAAGTGGGTTATTTTGCAAAAACCTAATAAAAAGGTTCAGTTCTGAAGGCATGGGGGATGATATATTGCGAATCGTTTTTGACTATTTTTTCATTATTTAGGTTGCCTGTGTAGTTTAGAAATGACAACAGATGCAATTGTACATCTCCTAAATAAGGACTGGCTGTAATGTGTAGTGGAATAAACTGGCCACAGAGGTGCTAGAGCCCATTGATTGCTGCTTACAGCTTTAATTTGAGTTTTGCTGACTGAGTCATTGCAGACTGTGTTATTCTTTTACAGAACTATGCTGCTATGAAGATGGTTGGTCCCTTCAGTGCACCGAGCAAGGGAGCACAATGAGAATCAGCAAAAGATATAGACCCCAACATCCAGCCCAGGCCTCACCAAAACCCTGAAAAAGTCTGTTCTCTTCCTCCAGCTCTGTATTTGCCTGGCAGTTGCATCATGTTTGTGTGTTTCTCCACATGTATTACATGCCGAGTTCAAATCTGGCCCGTTCCTGAACTCTCTCTGCAATCTCTTGAACTCCCACTTGCGCTTTCATCTCTTGGTCTGTTTAATCTGTTTTCATGTTTCCTGTAAAAGCGGCTTCTGCCTTCACAGCCAGATGCTGCTTTCTTCTTCCTTCACATACACACAGCAAGAGAGAGCATCAAACAACCTCGAATCTGTTCTCTCCTCTTCATTCAGCATGGCTTGTCTTCAGGTTAAACCCTGATTTGTTCTTGTAGGAAACAAGGTCTACATATGTCTGTTATTATCCGAGCTCTCACTGTCCACTTCCAGCCCACCGCTGTGATTACCATATCACTTCAATATTTAGCTTTAATCCCCATTACATGGAGTCAGGGTCAAGTGTAGGTCGGCAGCATGTCTGAAGGTATTGATGTGTGGGGAATGTGGGCTGTGAACAAGAACAAGAGTTAAAAGTCTTGTTTATTTGTTACAAACACAATCTGGTGCCTTTTTGGGAGTCTCTGAAGTATGAGAACCAACAGACGCATCTGGAATAAGTTGCTAGAAGTCTAAACACGTCTGTTAAAGAGAGGTTAGAAATAAACAAACTGCTTGTTTTCTCTCTGTGACCAGGTCATGTTCCTTGTTACGTGAGTTTAAACAGAATCCGGTTTACACACAGGAAGAATATGGCTCAAAGTCATGCTTTTGAGTTATTTATTTGACGTGTTTCAGTTATTTACTTGGTAGGTGGTAAAATTATTGATGTTTAAAATTATAGAATTACGTGGATGTTTAAGGGATTTACAGACTCAACCAATCATTCCAGTCACTGCTCAGTCCCAGTCATTAGTCACTGTGCTCCAAACCATCAACCCATTCTCAATCCCCCCCAAGATGTTGTATACAGTTAAAGTTTAAACGTATCATTTTCTGTACTAGCTTGAAAGGGTTCTATGTGTATGTCTTCTGATCAATCCACTTTATACCAAACTGCTTGATGTTTACTCCCATTGTAAGTCGCTTTGGATAAAAGCGTCTGTTAAATACATAAATGTAAAGACTGAAGGCTTCTACACACCGATCTGTATCAAAAACCATGGTGCCAACTGGAGCTCACAAATCTGCCGTATCGGATTGGTTTTTCGCAAGGAGAATGGAAATTTGGTTCTTTTTTAGAGTCTTCAGAAAGCTCTTTTGTAATTAATGATGAACAGGCTACACTCGAAAAACCATAAGAATGTTGCACCACTGAACAAATCCCTCTGGCATGATTCATTTCTCTGGAGTCACATCAAAGATTCATTCAAAATTAACGAATAGCTCCTGAATGTGGCTTTTCCTAAAAGTGGCTTTGTATAGGAAACAGGAACGAAACTTTCCACAAATCGTCTATTTACTCCAAATTTTGTCAAACAGCTCCCTGTGATCAGTCACCAATAGTATAAACCGCTCGACATCCACGATTTTTTTTATATGTTCTTTGATTTCCTCGTGTGGCGCGGAGTGAATCTGTTGTTCCGCAAATCCAGAGGAAGCGTAATTGCATCAATATCTCCTCGAAGGACACCCTGTTGAGAATTCGGACCGGTGTGTAAAGGCCATACATTATTATCTCCCCAGTGAAGTTGTACATTTCAAAAATATTTCCCAAGTTGCGTTTAAAAGAGCAAGCAAATGTTTTGACATTATCCCTTTTCAGTGTTTTTCTGTCTGAGGCACCTATTGAATTCTTTGCTTTCCTTCCTCTTCTTCTTACATTTACACCATGTTTATGGTGGCCCTTGGATCCGTTTGCAATAAAGTAAAAAAAATGACCTTTTTCCAGAACAAATTAGGAATGTCTAACTTAAACCTGGTAGCACCACCACTATTCCAAAGTTCATGGCAATAGACCTACTGTCTAGAAATGGTATTTTAAAGTCTTCCTTTAATGTGATATAAATAGATTTTATTTAATTCAGATCCATATTTGCGTGTCGACAATTTGGGATTTTTTTTTGCATTTGCTGTACTTTGCCAAGACTTTAATATATATATGTTTTTTTTTCTTTTACAAAACTATTGGTTATCATAATCTTTTCAATATTATACATTTCTCTGATTGCATGATAATCACTTGCTCCACAAATTAGCATCTGGAGTATGTGCAGTAGGTAAAACGTATGCAAATGAATTCTAAATGGAGAAAAAGTTTACCTTCACTTCATAAATGGATCCTTTAGTCTAGTGAACTGAACAGGATCTCTAGTGGTGGTCAGTGTAATATTCCACTTACGGTTTGCATGATAAGGCCCTACTGAACCTACTGAGGATTCTATGTACTGAACCAAATGTACATGGACAGAAATGGTCATTGAAGAGTCTAAAGGACTAAATCCTCCTGACTCACATTACTTTCAACTGTTATCTTCTCAATAATCAGGAAATGTTAGAAGATCTGGGTAAATCCAGCTAATCCGAAGGATTTACAGCAGTGTTTACAAAAATTTGAGAAAGAAGTGATTAGTAAAATGAGAAGGATTTCAATTAAATCCGTAACAGGGAATGACAATTCCATGATTTTGTTTTTATTTGCATGGGGGTAAATGGAGGAAAATGTAAAGCATAAGGAATTTAATTGAAGAAAAAAAAACAATAATGGCCACCTTTGCTAAATATTTCACAGTGTATTAGACAAATTGACAATCAAGGAAACAATTGATATTTCAGAACAGTATCTTGTGTAAAATGCATGTGATCCAAATGCCTTAAACCTTCTTCTGAGATTCACTGTGTTAAACTGGTTTTGTTTGTGTCGCTGAACATTGTAATATGTCATTGGAAAAATAGAGACTTTTACAAAATCAAATGTTTTTTTTTGTTGTTTTGTCATTTTGATACTTGTGAATGGGAACATTTTTCAAAGACTGTATTCTATAGATGTTTTTTCATGGACTACCCATTGAACAGATTTAACCACACCAAAACAGAAATTATGGAAACCCATTTCCACAAGGTTAAAAACAAAATAATTATTCAAAATGTTGATATACAAAAGTCACAAAATTTTAAGATAAAAAGTCACCTAACTTAACCCCAACACTTAACTTTTTATCTCAACATTTTACTTTTTAAACCTTTTTTAACCTTGCAGAAATGGCCTTTAATATCCAGCCAGAAATTCCTGGAGCCAGGGGAATCGTTTTTGTACCAAATTACATTCAATTTTAAAGAACTGTAAAACGGTGCTAGTGTGCTCTTTTTTTTTAGCAATACACTATTTGTTTCCTTTAATTATTTGCTTTATTAAAATTATGTTTGGCTTAGGCTACATCTAAGGGTTTTATTCCACATAACAAAAAAAAAAAGTCAATTTATCGATTAATGTGGTGATTTAGTACAAGTTTACTCAAAATGGCAGATCAAATTGTGATTTCTTTGAAATGGAGCAGCCATTTGCTTTTTGTTTGTTTTGATTAGAGCAGTCTGTAGAATGGTGTCCATGAAAATTGGTTCAAGTATTCCATCATACAACTTTTGTCAAATTTCAGCATTAATCACATTCACCGCAAGCACATGATTAGGGTTTTTGCCACTCAATCTTCGACTTCCAGCTACCATGACATCATGTGCACACCTCCTATTCAGGTGATACAGTTGAATCAATAGATTATGATTCGAGAAAGCATAAGAGGTCATATGTGCACTTTTTGGTTCTTCCTCACAAGGAAAGAGGGAATGTCGGCCGTAAGGCACGCAATGTATGAAGAGGTTTATGTCTGGTGAGATTAACAACAAAGATCACATGCCACAGTACTACCCACTGCACTAACAGTACTAACACTGTTGCATAAGGTTAAATTGGACCCCTTTGACGACACCACAGACAGGGAGAAAGACAGGTCACGCCAAAGGTTGAACAGGAAATAGTAAAGGTTGAGTGGGACAAAAAGGTGTTTTTTGTCCATGGAAGGAATTCATAGCTTCTCATTATCTTGTTCTCTGGAGGGAGTTGTTTTGTCTCCAACAAAGGCCTTGGCCAAGGCCATGTTAAAGAAGCGAGGGTTGAATTTCACAGATATCTAATATCTAGCAGTTGTCTCCATTCTATTCAAAATCTGTTGCTAGAACCACAGTCTGACTCTTGACAGCTCTGTCCATGCTCTCCAGTAAGTTAGCTTAGCTTAGTTTTAACTCTGTTACACCAGTTTAAGGTTCAAACGCATAGGATTGATAACTTATAAGGTTGAAAACCTTTTATATCCCCTTTTCTATAGGATAAAAGGGATATCAAAAATTGCTCCAATCACAAAATCCCACATTCTAAAATCCCAACCATTCTATTCATTTAAAGTCAGTCAGATCTCTTGAAAAGTCCTCTGTTCTCTGACCTATTTGAGAACTTATGAAGTCGGGAAAGCGTTGACTGCAACAATTTTTCAACAGTCTTCTAGTTTTCCCCAATTACATGTCTGTTCCTCTCACTTTCACTAGATCTACACACTGGCACATGAATGTCTGGCTAGGTTTGACTATGTTGTTGCAGCTTCTATGAACTTCCAGTGCTCCTGAACACTGTCCACATTCGCCATGGCTGTCACCACTTTTGCTCTGGTTGTGTAGAAATATTGCCTGCTGAAGTCTTACATTTTTGCTCATACATGCCTTGACACATTTTCTGATTTCTTGGTCATTTTTCAGAATATATGTCTGATAACACAAACTCATTCTTCCATTCATAGATAGTTGTTTGGTGAAGCCATTTCTGTGTTTCTGTGCAACAACTGTGTTTATCATACTGACAACAGAAACTTAACCATCCTCCCCTGCCATCTGTTTGCTTGTAATCAGTGTATCTGCATAAAAGGTTTCTGGGCTTCTGAAAAAAAACATTGCCTCTTTTATCCAGTGATGCTGAACAATATGGAAAGCAAAAGAGATGTTAAAGGACCTATGGAAAGTTGAACTTTACCAAACAGGAAAGGGAAATAAAATCATATCCAAGGAACTGGGAATGCCAATCAGCATTTCAAACTCTGATTAAGAAGTGGAAAGTGATGGATTCTGTTGATTGCAGGAAGACAAACTAAAAAGTTCTGCTACAACTGCCAGAAAAAAATGTATGGGATGCAAAGAAAACCCCACAAATCACTTTGAAAAAATGTGGTGTGTCTGTTTCAAGGAGCCCAATAGAAAAATGGGTTGCATGTTTGAGTTGAAAAAAGCCATTACTACACAACTGCCACAAAGTAGCCCACGTACAATATACCAAACAGCTCAGAGACAAGCCTCCAAAACACAGGAGTGTGATATTTGGTTGAAATTAACCCAAAATTATACTCATAAACACCACATTTGGAGAAGAGCCATCAAGGCCTACGATGATGTTTTGGGGATGTGTGAGCTCTAAAAGCACAGGATACTTGTTCAAAATTGATGAATCCTGGCAGCTGTGCATGATATGTTATTGGACATTCCAACATGACAACGAGGCAAAACACAAAAGCCAGACAATCATAGGGCCGGTGCGGTGGGAGTGTTTCCGCCTAATCTTTGCTAAACACCGCCCCTAGATCAATGTACTTGTCGGGTACGCCCTTTAGGTCGGGCTTAGCAGCGGGTTGCTTAGAGGACGGTGAGGCAGCGGGCACATCAGGCTGGAGACAAGAGGAGTAGCAGCCCACCCCCCAGGCGATAATGCCGTTAGTTTGCCAGTTTATCTGAGGGTTATGTTTCCTAAACCAGGGGATTGCTAAGATCACGGGATGAAGGGCAGAGGATTTAACGACAAACTTTATAGATTCGTGGTGGTTGCCAGACACGGAGAGACTCACCATGCCAGTAGAACTGCCCCCGTCTGAGAGCTTCCGCCCATCGACGGCGAACACAGCGGTAGCCTCAGGAGATGGAAAGAGGGGCAGGCCGTTGGAGAGGGCAAAGTCCTGGTCCAGAGACCCGAGGAGAGAGGCAGTGGAGACCCCGTGGGGAACCACCACTGGCTGTAACAGAGATCGTGTTAGAGTAAAGAACATTCATCCGACAGAGGAGAGAGAGAGAGAGAGAGAGAGAGAGAGAGAGAGAGAGAGAGAGAGAGAGAGAGAGATTAGAGCGTATAGACGGCTGGTGTGGTTAACAAGCTGCAGCTCCAGATGATCAGTGCTAATGAGGGGTAATCTGGAGTGAGGGAGAAACAGGTGAAGGAATTCAACAATCACCCCAAGATCATGACATTTACCCTGTGTTCTTGCAAGATGACCCGTACATGTTTAAGGAAAGTATGGACTTATGCTCTCGTCATGGAATCATAGGCTTAACAGAACTTATTTTAATGTTTCTTGAGTGAGAACATGGAAAAAAAAAGGATTTGCTATAAAACCACATCTGCATGACTTCTCTGCTTTTGCCAGAAGCACCTCTAGCTGTTATCAAGCAAATCTTTCAATGGATTAATCATGGCAGAATTATAGGAACATCATGTAAACTTCAAGTACTGGATGTTTTTTTTTTTTTATTTTTTTTTATTATCGGCACGCCATACAAACTACCATTGAGGTGTAAATATACTGCTTTTTTTGAAACTTTGAAGGGTAAAAATCTTTCATGCACAAATTACACCAGAAATATTTTTATTCTTCACGAAATAGAATGCAAATGCAGCCTATTTCATCAGTTGGTTTTAAAAATAATAAATATTCCAAATATGTTGTTCCATTTAAAAGTTCTGCAGTGATTTTTGAAAATCGTTTAATTCTCAAAATATTTTATCAAAATGTAAAATTAACCATTTGTTTTTAACTTTTTTGACCAACGGGGAAATAAATGATAAAGAAACTAAATGGCTAATGTTTGCGCTCAAACTTTTATTTGTACTAGTGCTATTTAAAATATTTTGTAATGTTACCAATGTTACATCAAGCAACCTAAACCAAGCCCCATGTCTCTAGGGTTTTCCTAAGAAAAGATAGAGATTAGTCAAGTCATTTGCTGTGGTAAAAAGCCTGGTTGCTATGGAGGATGATAAAATGTGAATTAAACCAATGCTAGTGTCTTTAGCAATTTCCAAAGCTGAGTAAAAGATCTGGCAATTTGGTTGCTATGGTTGTTGCAACCAATACATGTCTGTTTGTTAGGTTGTTTAGAGTGTTTACTTTTATGAGCTGAATCATCATCACTGCCCCGGGTCACACCTGCTCATTTTCGGCCCCACCACGGTTCTTGTTCCAACCACACCCACAATCACACCTGGAAAATCCCATTGGCTGAAGTAGACTGATGTCCCGCCTACCAATTAACCCCCAACTCTACATAAGCCTACATCACCTTTCATGTGTCTGGAGTAGTTTATGATTTTCTTTATTTTGTTTTGGTTTTCATCATATGTTTTGAACTTTTCTTTTGTTTTGGTTGTAAATCAATTGTTAATGCGAGTTTGGAACTCTCTTTTCATGTTTGCCTGACCTAGTCCGGGCGTAACAATGGCAAACCATCTGGTTGCTATGGAGAAGTAAGGTGACATAAAATAATGTTGGCTTTGTCACTTTACCTTATTTAAACCTACCCCCATGCCTGTCATTAACCAAAGCTAGAGTTCTGAAAATTTGGTTGTTGAGGTAAACAGCTTTGATTAACCTACAACATATTTAATGTATAACATTTGTCTCCATCTTGACAATATTTTCATTGCTTTTTTACATTATTTTTAATGGCCATTATCTCAATAGTAAATATTTAACCCATTCACAGTGATTGGTAAACCTTTGCACAGACTGGTAATCTCCACAAGTAGTTCTCAGTTTGAGTTACAGTTTTATAAAGTTTAACCCCATATTAAGTCAATAAAACATTTTCCAGCATTCTCAGGTATTTCCCAGAATTCTTTTTGTTGTACTAGTCTGAAAAGAAAATTGGATGTCTTGGCAAAGTTTAGTTGTCTGAGGAAAAGACTAATAACAAGCCAATATTTTAAGAGTGATTCTTTGAACTTATCCCAGAATTTGGATTGCAATAATGAAACTTCTGCTTCAGGTTTAAACTCTCACCCACAAAAAAAAACAAAACACACAAGCTAATAGCTGGACCTACCACAGAGCCTGACTATGAGCCGCAGAAAACCAGAGAGGGTGGAAGGGGGGAAATGGGTGAGAAATCACATCAACATCTTTTGCATATTTAGTCGGGGTCAGAAGTGTTGAGCTACCGTTAGCCACATCCTTTGGCAAAGCCACTCATTTTGAGCTAAACTGAATTTAATTGAACAAAAGAGCTTTTGTGCTTGGCTAAAGATTCCAGAACATGGCATTTCTTTCAGAAGACACTGTAGCGGGCAACACCAAACATTCCATCAACATATGTTATCTATTGAAGATTATTTAGAATGATACAGAACATCTATGGTACAATTTTAACTCCAAGACCATGAGCTTGATCTTTAATTTCACATTGTAGAATTTGCATGCCACACCCTCGATGGGTATGAGGGCCCTGGTTGCAGCACAGACTTTTCTTATGATGCTGCAGAGTCGGAGACCAATACAATGCTACAGTATTCCTCAGAAATACCATTATACCATAATTCTGTGTAAATAGAGGCACAATTTTAATTTGTGAAATTCCATTTCAGTTGTTTACTTCAAAGTTATGTTGATTGTTTACTCTGGAAACTCTTCCACCCTGTTCGGGGTGAATCTGGCCTAAGCAACTCTGACAGGTACTTTTTCTGCCCCAAACTCCAGACCTTTGCTATGACAGCTTTTCCACTGTCATAAAAAAGAAAGAAACTGGTCATTTAAAATTACAGTCATGAGTTGTAAAAAGACAGCAATAAATTATAATTATTACAATTCAAACTCTGGAATCTGAATGGTAGAAACGTTTATATAACAACATGAACGACTTGATGGACGAGGCCTCTAAAGGAACATCGATCTTGGGCATGTGTACAGACCTCCGCTACTGTCTTCTTCATTACTGTTGTGATTGCATCAAGCCGTCTTCCCCATCTTGTGCCTTCTCTTTTCCCCATCATGACATCCTTTTCCAGTGATTTCTCATTTTTGTTTCCAAAGTAAGCGAGTCAGAGTTTGCAGGTCCTTCATTTGAGTGACATGTCTGCCTTGATTTCTTCCAAGATCGACTTGTTGGTTCTTCTAGCTGTCCTTGGTATTGATAGCATTCTTCTCAATCCGTCAAAAGACCAAACTTTGGAGAAGTCTAATTCTGGAACAGCTGCATTGTTCAACCTTGAAGTGTCACATTATTCTGTGCCGACGATAGCTTCTTGTTGAGCCTACAAGTGGGTTGATACGCCCATGCCCTTCAATGTGTTGTCTTGTTCTTTCCTGGTTCCACTGCAAACGCCACCTTCAGGGAGTAAGTGTCATTGCATCAATATTTCCTTGAACCAGATGAAAAGCACCCTGCTGAGAACCCATACAAAGATTTATGCGAATCTCAATTTGAATCGTAGTGTAGAGGCCTTAAAAGTCCCTTCATTGTATCTAACACGTAGGCCTTTTGGCTGGACAAACATGAGGCTGCTGCTTAAAATAGTTCTTGGTTTACGAGCCATGCTAATTTCATTTTTTGTTTCTCTAAATTATTTGTGACAGATTCTGTGACTCCTTTAGAAACAGATGACCTATGAACCTCATGAATTATAGTACCTCATAGTAATATATCAGATAACTGGAACCTGCATCACTTTCTGGTATTTTATCCTGTTGCTTTTTGAAGAGCATTTTGTTTCACATTTGTTTCCAGTTCTGAAAAAAGCAGTTCCTTCCAAATCCCTTTCACATATTCTTCACTTCTTTAAAAAAATAATAAAGTGCGGAACAGTTTCAGTGAAAACATGTCAAAAACAATACCTCTGGTTTTTATAGGGGCGATTATTATGTTCCATAAAATCAATTAATTTAGGATTTGTGTGCAACATTTGCCAAGCAGCCAGCCCACTTAATTTCCCCTCACTTTAGAGGAGGAAAATCCTTTTCCCTCATATTTATGTTCCCTTGTTCAGAATCATTAGTACTTGCTGAAGAGCAGAATGTTGAACCAGTAAAGACTGATTTTTCTCTTTAACCATTGGATGTGTGGACTACAGTTATTTTCATTGTTTGTTTTCATGCACACATTGATTGGTTAAAAAAAGCCAATATTGTTTTTAGAAAAACAGCGTCTGATGTTATAATTTCATTCAATGGCAATTATCAGGAATTATCAACCCATTTATATCATTAACGACATGTCTACTCCACCTGCTGACTGCATTTAGTAGGTGAGCTGGGCTTGACATGTTTCATAAACATATTTAGTACTATTGAGCTTTACCTAAGCCATTACTATTTACTCTAAACCAGTGACCCTGTCAATATGTAAAGGAAAAAACAAAAAATACATTCAGCAATGTGTACTTTACCATATTTTTGCATTTAAATTCACCAATTTCCCTTTTATAGTTAAGGTACTGTAAGAAGGACGTGTGCTGAGGCTCACCATGGATTGCACAATAAATCTGCAACAAGGCGGTATACGTCTATTTCATACAGGCCGCCATTTTTAGAAAAACAACCAGGCTCTGGTGAGATGAAATGCAGAATATTTGAAGAAAAGAAAGAATGATGGTGTCTTATTGTTGCGTACAATGCTATAGGCAAGCATTGTCATTGTCTGACCCTTACCTTCGATATTTAAATATATGTAATACACGTTACATTCTTAGTCTGAAAAATGTGGAATGCTCCCTCGGAGTTGATGTAGTGATCTTTCCCCAAGTGGTGGAGTTGAAGTATCTTGGGGTCTTGTTCACGAGTAAGGGGACAATGGAAAGAGAGATTGACAGACTGCACATTTGCAGTGATGCGGTCGATGGACTGTCGTGGTGAAGAAGGAGCTGCAAGGCAAAGCTCTCGATTTACAGGAATCTATGTTCCTACTCTTACCTATGGTAAGCTCGGGTCATGATCGGAAGAATGAGATTTTGGATACAGGCTGCTGAAATGAGTTTGCTCCACATGGTGACTGGGCGCTCTTTTAAAGATAGGGTGAGGTGATCGGAGCTAGGAGTAGAGCCACTGAGAGAAGCCAGCTGAGCTGCCTTGAGCATTTGTTTCAGATGCCTCACTCTGGGAAGAGAACATGGGGAAGACCTAGGACACCCTATGTCTCCCGGCTGTCCTGGGAACGCCTCAGTCTTGGCATCCCTGCTGATATTGCTCCCCTTCGATCAATATCGAAGGTTTTTCCCCTGAAGAAAAACCTTCGATATTGATGATTGGTAGCATTCAGTATAATGGTCAGTGGAACATTATTTCCTGCACAATCACTCTTTGGATATTTTTTGCAGCAGTTGCAGGTTGTTTACTACACCATGGTTGTTTACGTCTAAAGCATTGATTTTATTCTTAAGTAGGTGAAATATTGCTGTCTCTCTGTATGTCTGTATTAAAATGTTCAACCACTTTCTTAGCTGGTGTATATCAGTTTTTTTTTATGAAGAACTGCAAGAGTGTGGTGTGTTTCTTGTGTTGAGTATTTATAAAACGTTGGAGAAAAAGAACTATGTGAGGCATGCAGTTCTCCTGGCTCATGCTTGGGGGATTTCAAGAAAAAGGACTTTCAGTTAGGTTTGCAACAGACAATGGGTCTGGGACAGAAGGAGAGACTTTTAAAACTGAAGAAAGAAAAGGAACACTTCTACAAACAAATTATATATTCTTTTCTTCAGAAAGAGCGGCTTGAGGAGTTCACTTATACCCAAAGGCCAGTCGAGAATAATATTTGTGTTGGTTTGGGGAGGGGTTGTAAAATTTTAAACAATATTTTAACGGTTGTCAATCAAAAGGACAATAAGCTACTCTGTAGAGCTTCATAGGCTTATAAATCTGAGCTCTGCGCACATCACTGCTCTAAACCCATACCGATTTTGTTGGGAAAATTTAAGTAGGTGTTCAGTAGGTGGAGAATAGTGTGAAAATTTTGTTGATTTATTTACTTAATAAAGTTTTATTGATGTTAAATGAAATATATTTCTCTCAGTGTTTTTTGAGGAATGCTGTTAAAACAACAAGCCGTTTAAAATAACTTTTGGTTTGGTTTGGCTTCAGACACACTCTTAGATTTAACCATAATGATGGTAATAATATGAAACTTTTTAGACATCATCATCATAGCTTAATCTGTCATTTGAAGCTTAAGCACAAAATTCTATTTTGGTAAACACAAACCAGTTCTTTGGTTTTCATGCTGTTTTACATTCCATCCCTCGTAGACTTGTGCATACAATTCAAACTTGTCTTGTGCACCATCACTTTTGGTTTTCAAGAATCTTTGTGGTCATTATGACACCATGGGCTTCTGAAATGTTTAAAACTTTCTTGACAAGGGCATTCCTTTTTCTAAAAACAAGAGATGGGAAACCAAACCAGAAAGGACAGGGCAGACAATGTTATGATTCAAGAAAGAAAATAAATCATACATGTCTGGTCCCATTGAGTTGGAAATAAGTCCCCAAGAATGCTCCAAAATCTTGTCACCAGTTTGTCACAAAACAGGTCTAATTGCCACTCATCGCCGATTTTTCCATTAGTAGTTCCAAAAAAAGACCACTGAACATTTTGTCTTCTTACACGCTGTGCAAAAACCATTGAAAGTGAAGGTAATGTGCTCAACTGAGTCTGGCAGAGAACCTATGCCATTAGCATTGGTGCCAGTGTCAGGGTTCACACAAGTGTTCATAGTCCCAGCTACTGCCCTTTCTCAAAGTGGCACTCCTGTTTCTGAAACCAGACGCAAACAGCAGTTTATTAACAAGCCTGGCATTTATTAAAGCTCAGCACTGAGCCAAATCTTAATCAATCAGTTACAAGGCTGTAAATGCCCGCATGCACGCTAGACATATAAAGATTAGCCTGATCATTACAAAGAATCAAAAAGGAAATATTTTTTGTTTTTGCTGCATGTTTGACTTGGACCTTGAATTCTGAGGAAAAAGGAGACTTGCACACATTTCCAGTTGCTCTGTGGTTTTTGTTATAAATGGTAAAAATAATGAGAGGCTTTATTCTGACATTGAGTTTTGTAGTATTTATTGTGCATAAGAATTATGTTCTTGTAAAATGAGGGTTCACCCCCCAAAATTCTGTTAGTGTGGTCTCTCTTTCATGCTCTTCCAAACCTTTTTTTATATCTACACGATGATTCTGAAGCAGGACTATATCAAAATAATGTTAAAGTTCAGTAAAGAGATTATTATTCATCAATTCATTATTTTTCTTTACCAGTTTCTTTCTTTTCATGTGGTTCTGCTGATGCAGAATATCCAGCGCGCTTCAGGTTAAAGAACACCCTCGAAAGGTCTCTAGTCCATCCTAATAATATGAAATGGATAATTGGAGCATTTTACACCAACTCCTCATGTCTGTAAATTGGCTGCCAGTTAAATGAGTCTGGGGCCCTTTTTGCTACGTTATGTTTTGCTCTAATGAGTTACTGTATCTATATAACAGTTTTTTGTGGCAAAGCTTGATTTCATTTGTAGTACAATCCCAGCTTCTTCTTTTACAAATATTTTTTTCATTACATCACACAATAATTCCACAGCAAACCTGAAATTGTGCAAAAATACTATTTATTTTTTTCACGTCAAAAATCATTTTGTTTTATAACAAAAATAAAAAGTGTTGAAACAAAACAAAAATGCTTAAATCCCAAAAAAAAGCAAATACAAGGTCAAAACAATGTAAACATTGTTTGAGAAACCAGGCGACCCTGTCCTAAACCTTAGACACCATTCCAAGCACTTTTTGTTCCATTGTACTATTTTGTGCCAGAATTTACAAAAACAAGCCATCTCACAGGTCTTGTACTTTCAATATTCCTTTCTTCTTTTCTTCCCTGGATGGCACTAAATGCACCAATTTGGGATCTGTTAGACAAGCCTTTTCTCACATTTTAAATTGAATCACCTTGCAAACTATGTGTCGTAACTCCTGTAATGTTCATTTAAAATAAAATAAAATAACAAAACTAATAACCTTTTACATTATACTTCGAATCAAATTTAAAGAATAGCTGGAATAGTTGCATCCTACTTGGATTGTGGCTCGTCTAAAAAACAAGGTAAAAAAACTGCAGGATCATCCAAATAATTAGATTGTGCTTTTATGTATTAAGATCCCATCTGATGTCAAATATAGAGATCAGAAGTGTTAAAACATCCGCCACATGGATTTTTTTTTGTATTTACTGACTGATAACTGATAAAAAAGTGATATATATTTACACACATCTCTGTCTTCTGCAAAGCATAATACACATTAATTCAGTTTGTGTGTGGGTGCGTGTGCATGTGTGTGTACTCCTGCACTCAATCATCTCTCTCAATCACCCCCACACTTGTAACTAAGCTCATTTTCTCCTTGTTTTACTCAAAGAGAATTGAGTAATATTGAGTAATCCGAAAGCTCAGGCATGCGACCTCTCTAATCGGGTGACTCAAGTGGCATCACGTGCTGCAATATTAGTTCAGGTCCTTAAATTTCACCAATAGGCAGGAACGTCTGGTTGAGAATTGTGTCGGATGCACTGTGATCAAATCAATAGATTTTTTTCTTAGTGTGAAATGTCTACGTTGTGTACCTGGTTCCGCTCCGGTTTCCTGTACTGTTTGCCTTGTTTTGGAGACCTCTGCTACACTCCGCTCTGGTAATCCTTCACCACTTAACTCCCTCCTGTCTCTAAATGTGGTGGTTCATTATGTATATTTCCTTGCGGCAACCACTGCCTGACCAGTGATTAGCATTGACTCTTCCCAAATAAAGAATGATATACTTCTGTATAAATACATGTAAATACACCTAATTTTACAGTAACCCTGCCTCCTCTCCTTTCATATTTAATTATTTAATGATTTATTGGAATTATAGATTTTTTACTAGCTCTCTTCTTAAAAAGCACAACTGTGTCTGAATTGTAAACACACTAAAGGAGAATGACTTTGAGCACCACCTTCTGTGACTTTGTGAGCATGTTCAGACTCTCAAAAATGTGCAGAATATTACTTTAAGCAATTGCAAGAGTGTAGAGAACAAAACACCTTCATGTTCTGGTGAAGTTGGCCTTTTATAATTTTTGTAAAGAAAGAGAGAGAGTGAGGTAGACTCACTTTGTAAATTAGGCAGGTAGGGGTACCAGTATTAGGAAAGTTACCCCTTTGTGAAGGAGTGAGCTCTTTATTGGGTGTGTATCTAGTAATAAAAAAAATACTTAGATATTCTCATTACTACCTCATTACCTCAATTCTGCCACACTCTCATATGGAAAAAGATCACAGTTTTGTGGAACCTGGTCCCCTCTAATCATTTAAGTTGACCAACCATAGTATTTACGTAAACAATTGTCATATATTTCTTAAAAAAAAATTATACTTTTTGGGTCATGTTTACTTAAAGAACTAAGATTGGTGACCTCAAATAGTTCTGGTTTACACAAAAGTTTTGAGTACTGTAAACTTTTTTATTTCCATTAAAGGGATCTTTTTATGAAATCACTGACTGACCAAAATGACTGAGAACCATATCCACTGAAGGGATTGGCTGCTATGGGAAATGCTGTATGTTCTTGAGGTTATGGTGACGGGCCACACAGGAAATTATTAATTAGACGGTGCATAGAACCCTTTTGTAATTGCTCAGAGGATTATTTTTTCACAGTTTAACACATTTTTGAGCGTCTAAACATGCTTGAAATGTCACAGAGTTTGGCACAAACACACCAGGACAGGTTAAAATTTACATTTGATTGCCGTTAAAAAAGTGGGAGTGGCAAAATGGCTAACACACCTAACACACTTCATCTTATAGTGTGCTAAAAGTTTGCTGTAGGCGAATGACTTTTGGCACACACATGTTGGGTACCAAGACATAAATATTCGTAATATAGATCGCGTTTTCAAACTCAACAGGAAGTCGGCTTTTTCACAAAAATCTCTTTTATATGTTCAACTCTACACTCTACAAGTCTTATCTTAAAGCATATGGGATGTAAAATTGCAAAACTCCGTTAAGCAATATGCTCACAGCATACGTCTAAATTTCTGCCACCCACAGGCAACATGGAATATCCCATTTTCTGCTGTTTTTAACTGCTATTGCTACTGACATTTAGGAAAACGTATTTAAGGAACCACGACCCACAAAAAAGTAGTTTGGGGTGAGCTTCAAAAACCTACAGAAAGTCACTTATTTTGAATTTTCATGTGAAACCTAGTACAATTCCAAGCCTTGTACTTCAACAAACTTCTAGAGATTTCATGTGATCGCCTTTAAACTCTGGCAGTTTCATTTAAATGCTTCTGCATTTAGATTGCTAAGCTTTTTTGGTAGTCTGATGAATTTCGACGTCTGGGATCAAACTTGCCATATGTTTTAAGACTTGATGTGTAAACATATCTATATTGTAAACTATGGCTCCAGTTATGATGATTTCTCACTTCATATATAATAATATATATGATAGAAGATAATAGAAGATAGAATATATCTTAGAATAGAATATATCTTCTAATTTAGAGCTGGTCATAGTGCAACAAATTTCCCAAAGGGTGACGACACCCGAGGTGCTCGAGGTCTTTGATCGCTGGTTGCAGCTTTAAATAATTTTTTTTGTTATCTTTTATTTGAAAAAATGTCATATTCACTCTATTATGACAGAAGTTTTAGAAAGAAAAGAATATTTTTAACAGACAATATTAGGAGTCAACACGAAGCCTGCTCTGTACAATATGTGATGACCTGTTCTTTAATGAGGCATATCCTGAGGGCCAGTCTGTGAAAAAAAAAAACTGGTCCGCGGTGCAAAAAAAGTTAGGGAACGCTGATCTAAATAATGGTCTATTTAATTGTTTGCAATTATGTATCCCAGTCCTCACATCCACTGACTTTAAATTATTCAGTGCTGCAGCCTGGAGATGAGTTTTCATTTTTTTCAGGCCTCCTGTCTGAAGTAAGAAGGATAGCTACTGTGTCTACTAGACCTCCCAGTTTTCTCTCAGTGAGAAGTAGTGAAATATTAGCACGGTTGTAAATTTGTCAAATGAAACCACAAGCTTGTCTGATCTCCAGGTTTATAATAAAATAAAGCATTCATATTTCAGGCCATTGAGAGGTTTTCACATAAATGCACCATAAAACTATTCCTGCACCAACCGCAAAATCGAGAGTAGAAAACATCTCCTTGTTTGATCCTAGAGATGAAGCGTATCTGATTTCTCACGATAAGTTAACAATACAAGATAAATATTAGGGAAATTGGTTTGAAAATGCGATTTAAGGCACACGATGGCTATTAAAGATAACCAGTAATATAACAGTATGGAAGAAAAATACTTGAATTCATGTTCTCAGTAGCTGGAAATCCAAAGCACCCCGCTTGGAGGCCCTGCTATTAGCTTACGACCAAAACAAACAGCCAGGGGGAAAAATCACCTTTGTAAAAATGTCAAACGAAGACTGCCAAGAAGAACGGTTCAGCTGTTATCACAATAAATCACACACGAAACTTGGAGGAGAGAGCGTACATAAGCGCTGCCTTTGTTTTCTATTCCACTTAGAAGGGTCGTGCCTCTGGAGGAAAATTAACATTGAGATATTGCTTCGAGTGCATGTACTGTATGTTTACGTGTTCCAGTGTGTTCAAGGGAGACAATTAAATGCGCTGGTGACCAATAATTATTTAGTCCTCCGCTGTTCACAGAGCTATATATGTGGACACTAGACAGGTGAGCCTGAGGGTTTTTCTGTGTCTGCATGCACTCTGGCCAAAACTAGGTGATGGATGGGTCATGTACTGAGTGATGAGACCCCGAGGATGTCTGGGTTATAAAGTGTTGTTTTCCTAACTCTGTCCCGGGCCTCTGCTTGCATGTATGTTTAGGGTCAAAACAAGTGCAGATCATTCATTGTTTTCTCCATTTTTAATTTTAAAAGGGCAAGTCAGACATTTTATTTACAACTTTACACAAACCAAAAGGGAGCAATGTTTTTTTTCTCTGAGATGAAATGATAGACTGTGATGTAGTGCTTCATAAAGGCTGATGCAATAAGCGAATAAATCATGCAAACAACAACATTTCCACAGAATATACAAACCAGGGCACATTTAATTTGGTTTAATTATGGTAAACACTAGGTTCCTTTAGCAAAATGTGATTCTTTTTCAAAAGAGCCATTGACTCATTCTCCTCATGGAGAGCATAAACACAATAAAAAAGGGTAAAAAATTTAATTTATGATTGAAAAATAAATGCATGTATTCATAAATAAATAAATGTTTGAATAAAATAAAAAATTACTATATATTTATTGTTAAATATAAATATAAATCGATTAAATCTTTTGCTTCTAATGATGACAAGATAGGATCATTTTAACGATTTAGATCTTTGAGTCTCGTTCGGCAAAATGAACAAATCTTTTTCGAGTCATTTCGTTCATTTTAGCCAAACATATCTGCTATATTGAATCACACTACAAAAAAAACTCCCCCATGTGGTGGCTTTTAAGCAGAACAGGACAAGGTTAAAAATGATTGTATTATGTTTAAATAATTCTTGCTTACTTTCTATGAATCATCTAAACATTTCAATTATCATTATTGTTTTCTTATATATATATATATATATATATATATATATATATATATTTGTATATACAGTGATCTAAAAGATCATGACAGGAAGCAGCCAGACAGTAAAGGAACCCATGATGTCCTCAGAGGAAATGACCGGAGTGGAGGTGACTAGCTTGGGTGTGTCCTAATCCACTGGAGCATATGGAAAGACATTTGAACCCTAAAGAGACACTGAGCAGACGTGGAGATCCAAGAAGGCTAGGAGCTATCATGGAGAGTCAGGGTGCGCGGACCGTAGATATATAAATTGTGGATGATCTTTTTTTACAGAGCGAAATGGACAAAAGGAGAGTTCTGATTGGGTGACAAATTCAGTGAGGTGATTGCAGGTGAATGGTCTTCATTGCTGGCTGTATCCCTTCTGGGGACACTGTATCCCTGATACAAAGGTTAGAGAAAAATGCCTCTGATTCATTTCTTACTATCTGTTCAGACCAAGCCATTATAAAATTGCTCACCCTGGATTCTCCACCTCCTACTCATGATTTATTTGGCAAAAGATAACCAAAACAAACAAGAGCAGGGTTATATTCCATCATTCCAGCATGTTATGTGCGATTTAGATTTGCAAGAACGTAGCTACAAATGAAGATATGTTTAACACACTCTATGATGGGATCTCCATTTGGCTGAACTGCATTTCCCCAGGTCACTGTTCCTTGTGGGAAGCAGAGATTGAATGGAGGATCACACATAAGGCCAGTCATATAACAAACTTCCCCTTTTAATTGCTCACAATTTGTAAAACTGATCAGTCCACATTAATATACATTTTTCAAAATTGTCTGTATTAGTACCTTTTAATCTTCATTAGTTTTAAAATTGTTTGTGAACAAGGAAAGTTAAGAAATGGTTTTGTTGTCTGGATTTTGCAAAAAGTGAACCTTGTTATGACCCAAAATTGTCTTTATTGTGAAAAGCCAAGTCTGTATTGATGACTAATGCAAACTTCTCAAGAGATGTGATGCCAAGATCCAGTTCTGCATGTCTTCATTCAGTTCTTTTTTACTTCAGTCAAATTCTTTTGTTTACAGGTTGAAATCACACCCTTAATGTTTAAAGAAAACCAGTCGTCAAAACTCAACCAAACCCATCATTTTTCTATAGAATATTTGATTAATTGCCATCTTCCTTCAACTTTGAACCACAAAGGATGTCCTTGGAAGAATGATTTATGGTCTTTCTTTTTTGTCATCCTCCCTCAGCCAATGACCGAATGCCTCTCTCAGATGGTCTCTCCTTCAAACAACATGAATGTATGTGTTGATACTCCTCCTGAGGGTCCTGGAAAGGTTTGATCAAGTCAGATGTAGCATTGTTTTTGTGTTTATTGTGCTTTCAAGAGCTGAACCGCTATTTATAAAATTAAAATAAAAGTGCAGCCAATGATTAGGTACAGATTTGTTCAAAATAAGCTACTTGGTGAAGTATGATTAATTTGATTGTACTGGCTTTTTAAGTTTATAGAAAATTTCAGCTAACACGCCATTATGAATGATAATTTATCAAACCATTCATATGAGCCAATAGCTACCTGCTCTAACTAATGTTCACTTCACACTGTGTAGGTGGGAACCTCTGCTTTCACATCGCCAAGTCAACTGATTTTTTGTGAAAGTATGACTGCCCTATGAGGGGGTCCATAAGTGGATACAAATACGAGTTTCAATCATGGATGAAGGTTTCAGCTGTGTTCAGCTGAACTTTAATTATTGAATATAATTCTTATCTGACTCCATACTTTTAAAACAGGTCATTGTTTATCTTTATCATTAGCTTTGATTGAGTAAACTATGTATTAATAATTGTTAATAACTATAGAAATACACTTAATGTTATCATCAACCCTCTTGTGCATTAGTGAAGAGATTGAACATCTCAATTTATCAACAAATAGTATGTTATATAGTGAACAGGTAAAACAATACCAAGAAACTACATGATCTGAAGGGTCTAAGCGTTTCAGACCACAAGCTTTTCATTGGACGAATAGGAGCTTAACTCTTCCCGCCTTCTGACTAAATACTCTTCCAATCCAAGTCCACTCCCACAGAAGGGTCTAGTTGAAATGAAAATCAGACAGCATGTTCGAGAGTTCACATAACCATTAAGGTGCGTCTTTCATAGGCAGACACCTTTGTTGATTAAAGGAATCACATTTGTTAATTGTAATCCTTTTAGGATCTTTTGCAACACAAAGAAGTCCCCACTGCCTTAAAATCCTTGCACAGACTGGAACCTAACAAGCAGGTTTAATTTGTGCATGGGACTACTGAAAAAAAGAGTGTAAATATACTGGTTTGAGGTGAGGTTAAAGTTAATGGTTTAGTAAAAATGCTAAAAGCACAAAAAACACGCACACCATTTAAACGTGAAATATGCCAAAAATCACATTTCAAAGCTAATGTGTATTCTGCGTTTACTGACATAGTACAAAATATTTTGTTCATTCATTCATTTTCTAACCCGCTTATTCCTTTTCGGGGTCACGGGGGTCTGCTGGTGCCTATCTCCAGCGCACATTGGCGAGAGTAGGGGTACACCCTGGACAGGAAGCCAGTCCAAGAATAAAAAAGTATCCAATTGATAAGCTGCTAGTTACTATTTCTAATCCAAATGATAAAAATAAACTTTTTTAAATTTTTAGAGCCTCTATACACTTCCTTTTGAAAGTCACTGATCAGTCCTGTGCAGTTACAGGCATGTTATGAATCCCTTCCCAAAATTTATGGAAGCAACTAAATGGCCAAGATACTGACTAAAGTTAATCTAGTAAGCCAACGCACAGGGTGTGTTTATTTAAAAAATGATACGGCATAAAAAGATTTTAATGATACTGCATAAAAATGATACCACATAAAGGAGTCCCCCGGATGCCCTCACCCCGTTTGGTCCGGTGGCATCTGGATTCCCGGGCTGGAGGCGTGGGATAACGGCATCTGGCTCTGTCTACGATCCCTGGCCTCCAAGGTCCACTGCATCGACCCTGGCCGGAATGTTGTCGGCTCAATGGCCTGTACACTCTCTTTTGCTACAAGCCTGGAAACGGCACCAAAGGTCATGTAGGTGGGGCAGCTCCACTGTGGTGCATAACGAGGAGTGGCTCTTCTCTCCTTCATCCAGCTCTGTCAGGTGTTTTATGCATGCGCTGGTGAGAATTTGAATATCCGTTATCCATGAATATTCCAGACACAGACTGATATAACTTGGCAGGAACCTCATAAAACTACAGTCCAGCTGTTATTTAGTATGCCATCAGCATCCACCCCACCCCACCCCCACTCCCTGCACATTCCGCCTTCCACCATACGACCACCTTTACACATGCTAATGATAGGCAAAAGAGTAGCCAGTTAGCAGCATCTTTGCTAAAAGATGCCCACAAAAGTCTCCTAGTTATAAACACTTGTGTTGCATATCAGATTTTGAAAAACAATCCAACATTTTGTCTTCCAGCATGAGAATGACCTAATGCAAACCTCACTTATGGTGAAGAAATACCTCCAAATGAGCAATGTGAGTGCCTTGCACAAATCCCAGCCTTCAATTGAGATCTGCTCAAGAAAAATAGCCCATTATTTCCAGGAGCCATGGTTGAGATCTACAATATTTGATTAAAGGCACAAGCAAAAAGGAGAGAGGAAGAATCTATAAAAAATGTGTTTATAAAATCTCTTGTTACACAACTTAAATACATGCAATTTCAGAAGGGGGAACTGTACATCAAAAGTGCATAAAAAATCTGACCCTCGTGTATTTAAATGAATCATCCACCAATAATATCATTGGTCCAATTTTGACACTTCAAATGCTCTCTCTCTCTTTCTTCCCCTAGTTCAGACCTATTTTTGAGTCATGACCCTCTACTCTCTAATTATTTAATTACTTTATTATTTTAGGGATTTGCAAGCATCTGGTTCTCATGGAGGGTAGTTATCTCGAGGGGCTTGATCTCTTTATTGGTACATGGGCTTTGAATCCCACGCCTTCACTCAGGAGAGGCTGGAGGTGAGAAATGTGAACCCAGGAGAAGTAGAAAAAACACATTTGTTGTTATTCTGTGACTAACTTTATTTATGCTATTAATTATCCTCTCCACTGCTGCCTCTAAAATGTAACAATATGTGCAGAGACTTATCTGTTGCGAAAGTATTTCATGTATGTGATAAACATTTATTATTTAGTGCGGTAGTTACACTCCATCTGGAATTTAACTCTCTGACACCCTCAGCATTCTCGTAAACAATCAACAAGAACAAACTGTACCTTCATTAGTGGTTGGAGTCTGTCAGCACTTATTTTTACTGTTGTTTTAGCATTCTTCTTTTTATTCATCTCTCGTTAATATGCTTGGTAAAATCCATCTGATAAAATGGAATGCCAACAGGCAGTAGTTAGTGTATTTAAAAAAAATCATAGGCTCGCAGAGTTCGTACGATTATTTGTAGGAATCATCCAAAGCAGCTTTAATGATGTAAGAATTCATCCTAACACCTGAATATCCTGCAAAGGACAGGAGACTCTTAGGCGTGTTGAAGATCTGAGTGTCCTGCAGAGAGGAACTGCTGACCCTGCTGTGAACCATGATCTGGGTTTGATTTAAAACGTTCCTTTAAATCTTGCTCACTAACAATGTGCTCAAGGGTTGTCCTACAAAAAACAATTTTCTCAGCCTTCCCCGTTGAGTTCAAAACAACAACCAGAGGGGCAAAAGAGTGATGTAAAAAAAGCAAAAGGCATTTTACACATGAAAGTATTCAGTGCTGGGTGGCATGTATCATGGGAGGTTTTTTGAAGAATTTACGAAAGCTGTTTAAACTTGAAAACCAAAACTGATGCAGAATCAAGATTTATCTATCTATTAGAGTGTTTTAAGATTGGCAGTTTGTAACTTTTGATGGAACAGTAAAGCTACAGTTTGGTTCATTTTAATTGCTGCCTAGTAGCATGGGCACGAGTGGTATGAACATACTAAGCAAGCTGATAAGGATTCAGGATTAGAAGTCTCTGCATGCAACGCTACATGTGCCAATGACGCTGGCTATTTTGAATTAGGTAGAAATGACACAAACCACCTATTGTTTAATTTCTATTTCAAGAAAGTTATTAATTGTATATTTTAGGTTTTAAACAAACATTTAGAGCTCAAACACACAATTTGCAAGGTAATTCAACTTAACATGTGAAAAAAATGCACAATCGTCTTTCAGTTTCATTTTACAGACCTCAAATCTGTGCCATCTATTGGTGAAAAGAAGGCATAACCAATTACAAGACCTGTGATATGGCTTGTGCTTTTTAAAGTTGGTTTTTGGGGGGTTTATGAATTTTTATTTTTTCCAAATCTTTACATTTTTTTTCTAATAAAAAAAGAAGCTGTGGTTCTGCTAAAAAAGGTTATTTATTAGATCAAAATGTAAAGTGGTCAAAAAGGCTCAAAAAGGACTTCTAAGAGGGTCTCTTGGAGCAAGTATTACCAGATGGGTTCTTGTATATGCTGCATGGTCCCGGTGAGTGTCCGGGTACAGCATGCACTATCAGGGAGTGGTGGAAGACAAGCAAACGGTGGAGATTATTAACTCCCCGCGCACATAGAGAAGATAGCCAGCGTAGGAGTCCGTTAAGTATCCACAGGGAACAACATAGTGACAGAGAAAGCCAATGAGAGAGGTCACATTAACGATAGAGAACCTTGTCGACCAACCAACCTTGACAAAGGAAACCTATGAGCTTGATGTTGATGAATGACCCCGGGCTTCTGGGAGTTGGAGTTTATATAGGGGAGAATGCTGAAGATGATTAGGAAGAGGATACTGGTTCCCGATGAGTTTATTTATTGTAGGAAACAGGATTGCAGGTAACACATTTCAAAGCTGTGTTGGTTGTTATTGTATTATTAATGATCTAAATGTAGTTTCCATGTGATTCAGCATCAGACTGAGGTTCATACATGATCCGTCATGTTTTAACCCCCTCTATTGTAATCACTTACAATGTTACTTTAAAAAGATTTAAATACTTGCTTGATATTTCAAACAAATTACTCAGATTTGTGCCTATTTGTTACTTTTTTAAAACGAGGCTGAATCTAGTCACTCTAATGTTTGCTGTGAGAGAGTATTCTTATTTTCCTATATCTGGCGCATAGTGTCCAAAACATGTCATATAGTCTTTAATATTTAATCGGTCACCAATTAGAGAAAACTATTGATATCATACGATTGAGAAGCCCTGCTGAAGGGTTCCCGAGTGATTTTGGTTCAATATATAATGAAATTCTCTTAAAAATCATAATTTGTTTCCAATGCATTAAGTCAAATTTGGAAAAAGAAACACTTTTTAAAATTAGTATAAAAATGCATGTTGATTTTTTAAATATTCTCTGCATTATTTGACTTTTTTGATTCAGGCAATTAGTTTCTAAACCACTTTTTTTTTTTTTCAAAATGTCCACAAAATTACTTCAAGATGATCCAATAAAGACTAAAGAATCTAATTAGGTCTGTGGCTTCATTTACCAGAATCACATTAGCCAGTGAAGACTTTAAACGGCAAACATGCTGTTTCATCATGCCCACAACAACATTTCCTACGAGCTGCGAGGATTTGAGGGATTGAGCATAATCAGTCTTCAGAGGAGCCTTTTAAAAACCAAACTAGACTAAGAATGGAGATGGGTTTGCGTGGAGAGAAATGAGACTATATTTCGCAATGCTAGCAACATCTGCAGTCAATGAAGCATTAAACTTGAACTTTCCAGAAACCCCACAGAGAGAGTACAGCAAAAGAAAGGGTTAGGAGAGGCACGAGTAAGCAACCTTCTTCTCTTGACTGTTTATGTTCTGGTTGTGGTGCAGTTATGCATGCTGCATGCATTTATTATCTGCACATCTTTCATTATCTTGATTCTATTGAAACATTTGTATTTATTCATTCTTTGTTTTACTCTGTGTTCCAAACGGTATAATTTCCAGTCATTTTAGCATGTGTTGTGCATTTTATTCATACAGATGTTTCTCTCTCATTCATACAAGTGATCTGGTTAACTTTCAAAGATGAGCAAGGGATGTTTTTATAGAGTTTCAGGGGTATTATTAAATACTTATTTTTGTTGACTGCGCCCGTTCTCTCTCACTTTCAGATCACTGGCTTTATTTAGAAAAAGATTGCTAAGATGAATACTTCTAGGTTGTTCTGGGATGGCAGTTGTTTGTCCATCCAACTGAATTTAAGCCAGATTTGCTTTTGGGAGGGAAGATTTAGATGCAATTAGAACCATTTGTGGCAGTTTGACATTAAGTATGAGGGGATGAGGGAGGAAGTGGGTTTGGCGAAGATATAAAGCTGAGTGTCGTCGGTGTTGCAATGGAAGTTTAAAGTTAGCAACCTAATGTGAGAATGTAAATAAGCAATAGTATAGGGCCAAGAGCAGATCCCTGGGGAACCCCAAATGTAACTGGAGCATGTAACCGGTGGTGAGACTTAATTTAGACAAACAGCAAGCGATGTGATGGATTAATGGATTTAAACCAACTGAGTGCGATTCCAATAATGCCAATGGTCTCTGGTCTAGCCAGCAGGATGTGATGTTCAAGCAGATCAAGCAATACCAGTATTAATTTCAGACCAGAGTCACCAGCAAGCAACAGATCATGCTTGATTTTTTTAAATGGCAGAGGGCAGAAACCATATTGGAAGCGCTCATTAAGGTTATTGTCATTTAAAAAGCCATGTACTGTATTTTTTTTACTGTATTTCTGTAACATTTTTGAAAGAAATAGAGCAGTAGATTTCCAGGTTTCTTAAGTACAGGTAAGGGAATAATAGATGTGATGAGATCAAGTTAGGCTGGAAGACCATGCTTGACCAGACTAGTTAGAGGAGAATCCAATGGACAGGCTGCTGGTTTGGACTTCAGAATGAGAGAATTAATGATGTCAGAACATGGAAAAGAGAAAACACTAGAATATTAAGCTGAGGATGATCCCCAGAGAGAGATTTTATTGTATTTATTCTCATTAATACCACATCTATAGTTATGGGGTGGCACAGAGTGAGACGTTGTGACACCGCAAAGAAACATGCGCGACAGGATATTACCGGTAGTTTTTGAAAAGTCTCTAGCTGCAGGATCATTTTGGAGGGAGTGGCATTAATTATGCTTTTATACTGTTTAACCAAGTATTTGATCTCGAATTGCAGCAGTCTGTTAACAGTAGCGCCACTCCCTATACGCAGAATATGCATTCTGTATAGGGCACCAACTGCCAGAGGGGGCACCATTATCCCATTTGCTCAGAAGAAAAAAAATGCTCATTTTTTTAAAATGTTAATAGTTATGTATTAATAATAAGTGACTATTGCTAAATATGCATGTATCTATCTTTATATTATATTTCTAAACAGATTTTAATTATAGTATTATATAATACGAGCTAAATCCTACGGTCCACCTTAAAATGACGTAACTCATTCGGCATGTGTTCACTCTGCTGAAGGGGATGTGCGTGGTTTCCTGTTCACGCCAGGCTTGTGATTAATAGTCATGCGTTTGAAGATTCTATGCATGGTTTCTTATTCATGGCAGGTTCACTGTTTCATTTTCAAGTGTTGAACGGTGTGTATGCTGTTATGAAGTTGAATATTTCGCAATGCACTCACTCTCTCTCATTTTAACAGTTAAAATGGAAATGTGTTGTTTTAAATTACACATGTTTTGTACTTTCATATCTGTTAAGAAACATGAAATATTTAAATATGGTTTCATTTATGGAATCTATTAACCCCTGGACGACTAGAATACTTATTTAGATTACGTGTTAATTGTGTTTGAGGTCTCTTTCTTGTTTTCTCTTATAGATGTGTTCAGAAACTTTTTACATCATTATAGCAAGTATTATTGACGGTCAGAATCCACAATTTTGCAATATTTTACTGGAGAATTTTTGAGTCATTCCATCCTAAACTTGAACTTGGTAAAAAAAAAAAAAAACACATTTAGTGTTGGGTACACACAAAAAGGGTGTTGGGTAAATCTTGATGTTTCATTTCTCATTGTCTCTTATGGATGCATATTTTGTAGGGCATCACAGTACATTTCCCGTAGGGCACTCACATGGCCAGAAGGGCCTCTGTCTGTTAGTGTGATGGGTCTATTTTTCTTGTGGAAAAATTGATCCACCACCATGTCCGCACCTCTGGTATTCCTATTGTCATGTTGTGCAGGTGCAGATTTTGGTTTCCCCATAAAGTGATGATGATGATGGTGATAGAATTGCAGTTGGCAAAAAGCTAACAATATAACTCTATTGGGGTGCTAACTAGCTGAGCTGAAATGAGTTTGACAACTCTACGTTTAGGTTAAACGCCAAACAGAAGAACATGGAAGCAGCTTAAAGTAGAATGTTCGAGTGTGTCTATCATACAGAAGTACTCTGTTGAATGTTACAACATGTATCTGATTTTTTGCATTCATAATAAAAGTTTTTGGATCAGACTCAAAAGCAAAGAAGCTGATCGGGACATTTCTAATGAATAAGGTAAAAGAAAAAGTTAAATTACGTTTATGATTACCATTGTATGATTTTATACAGGTTTCTTCTCACTAAAAACTTTATAAAGAGGCATAGCATAAACAGCTTTTTTGTTGGTTTTTCCATTACATTAATTTCCATTCCATTATGGTGTTCCGTGTGTGTGTTTTTTTTTTAAATGAATCTTCCCAGTAGACTTTCTGTCTGATCTTAGATTTTTTTAAGATGAGAAGAACCAGCACCACAGGCCTGACATTATCTTCAAGGCTAGCAGGTTACTACTATCTGTCATCAAGACAAGTGTTTTTGATGAAGGGTCTGTGGTATAGCTCGACTGAATCAAAGGACTTTTTAAAAAAGACACAACTATAGACTCTAGCATGATTTGACCAAAAGGCTGCTTCTGGTTCAAACAAGCATCTTGGAGGCTACTGTACCCTGCTTTCTTCATTTCCATATCCTTCGATACTGAAACAGGAGGAGAAAAATAAATAAGCCAGAGCTCTTAAGGATTAGGTCATTGGCGCTTTGACCTCCAGCCAGCTCTAATGTTGTGTTGTGGTTTCATTACTGATCCAATGAGAGCCATGTGAATGAAACATTCCTTCCATTTACTTCTCTTGTCATCCATTCCTGAGCGCACTCTAAACATGGAACGTTAATCCAGTGTTGCATTACTTTGCTGGTAATCTCTCAACAATTATTAGAGAGTCTGAAAACTTTATGTAAACAGAAAATTGTAAAGGATGATTATTTTGTCTCGTAAAAGCCAACATTGCTTTGGACGTAAAAAAAATTCTAAACGCATCTTGTCCAGGAACGTTTGAGCAACAACCCCCAACAACCATACAAACTGGTCTAACTCAGATTTCTATACCTTTTCAAACTGGTAGCACTAAAGGAATTCTGGAAAATCGCTAGGTTTGCTGAAAAATGTTCTATTGACTTGGGTCAATGGGTCAAAACAATGGGTCAAACTTTGTAGAACTGTAACTCAATCCTCATAGAAACCACATTTGTGGAGGATATCAGTCAGTGCAACAACCTAACAAGCGCTGTGCAAAAGTATTTGAAACCCGGAGGAGTTGAAATTTACCATTGACTTATAATGACTATTGAAAATTGAGATGAGAAATGCAAACGAAAATATCTTTAAGATGAAACACCACAGGGAAAGAGGGTTTGTTTATGTTAATTTCTTTATGACCTCTGACACTAACTTATTACCCTAGCAACCAGATTTTCTGAACTCTATCTCAGATTTGGTAGGGGGTTAGTTTAAATAACTTAAAGAGACAAAGGGAACGTTATGTAAATGATTCCCCCATAGCAACTAGACGTTTACCTAGCAATAAATTGAGCATTTTACTATCTCAGTTAATAGAGCTCATAGAGACATGGAGGATGGTTCATTTAGTTAGATGGTTAATTAGCCTTTTTTTTCCGACCACTTTTTAGTTTCTTATGCGCTAGCTTCTAAATATTACCATTGTTTTCCTTCTGTGTGTGTCTATCATTTTGTTGAGCCTGCACAGTAAAATTCTAAGAGTTAAATTAACTCTACTCGGAGTATATTTGGTCCTAATCTATATAGAGTTAAACCGACTCTGAGAAAGAGTAATTTAATAATCTATTTTCTTCATGTTTTTCCAAATCTGCATGGAAAATGCAAACTAAATATTAACTATTCAGAGAGGGACCAAGTCCACTCCAGAAAGAGTAAAAACAGACACAAATAGACTGTTTAGTTCAAATAGACTTATTTAAATAACGTCTAGGTTACTTGCGTAACCCCACGTTCCCTGAATAGGGAACGGAGACGTTAGTCGGGATTAGACCGACTGAATGGGAGCGAATCACAGTGAGAGCGACTGACGAACATATCAACGGGCAAATGAATTTGCAGGCGTAGGTGATTGATTAGCAATCAGCCGGGTATAAAGCCGGGCGTGCCTAAGCCTCCAGTATGGAATTTTCCGAGGAGCTGGACCTACTTACCTCCCAGCTTACCTCAGATCCATGACTTCCAGGGCATGGCGAAGGGTAACGTCTCCGTTCCCTATTCAGGGAACGTGGGGTTACGCAAGTAACCTAGACGTTCCCTTTCAGTCGGTCCCAGAGACGTTAGTCGGGATTAGACCGACTGAATGGGAGCCTCTTTAAAGGGCCATGCCCGAAGTCCATCCAGACAGGTCGGCACTAAACCCAAGAGAGGGGTTAGTAAGAGGCTGTTAGTACCTGAATGGGAACTCCTTCTGCCCCTGCCCGGAATACTCATTGACGGGGAAGTCGTCCAACACTGAGAGCTTCTGCTGTACTTGGTTGATGCTGGCGACCAGAAGGAGGCACCCCTCGACCCGCAGGGAGGAGTGGCGGAGATCGCGTCGAGGCCCGAAGGGCTACCAGCGGGTCATCGTTCTGCAAGAGAGAGGAAGGTCCCGGAAGGGGACGGATGGGACCTTGGGGATGAATCCGGGCCTGGGTCTGATGGTAACCAGAGAATCACCAGGGCCGAATTCCAGGCAGGATTCGTCGGCGGACAGTGCCTGGAGATCTCCCAACCTCTTAATTGAGGCCAAAGCAAGCAGGAGTGCGGTCTTCCGTGAGAGGACACACGGCTCTGCCAAATGCCAGGGCTCAAAAGGTGACTTCCGCAGCCCCGAAGGGCGACGGAGAGGTCCCAAGAGGAATGGAGGGTGGTCTAGGAGGCCGGAGGCGCCTAGCCCCTTGAGAAATCTCACCATAGTGCGTGGCTGCCCACTAATTTCCCTTCAACCCGGAGGTGGAAGGAGAAATAGCGGCGGCGTAGACCTAGAGGGACGATGGGGACAGCCCCCGATCGAACCTCTCCTGGAGAAGGTCAACACGACTCAGATGGGGCATGTCCCGGGGTCTTCCTGGCGGGAAGAGCACCATTCGACGAACCGACCCCACTTGCCAGCGTGGCACACTCAATGGAGGGGGCTAACGCATGGTATAGGTAGTCACCGCGAGGGGTGGTAGAGGCTCGGGGTCCACTGCGGACAGATATGCCATACAAGTAGGGCCCAGAGGTCTGGCCGCGGGTGCCTGTATCCCCCCCCCTTGAGTCAGATCTGGACTCAGGGGGGATCGGCCAAGGGGGGGCTGTCACGAGCGCAGAGAGGTCTGGAGACCATACTCTGTTCGGCCAGAAGAGGGCGAAAAGAGTAGCCCGCGCTCGTCCCCCCTGACCATGCACAGAGGTTGTGCTAGGAGGCTTCACTGGGGAAAACGCACATAAGCGTTTGTTCCTGGGCCAGCAGTGAGCCGACCCATCTGTCCCGAGAGGAGCCAGGGACAGGAATAGGAGCTGGCAATGGGTATTCACACGGGAGGCAGCAGGTACCTGGGCCTCGCCGAAGATGTCCCAAATCTGCTAAACAGCCCGAGGATGGAGTCGCCAATCTCCTGTCGAGGGGTGGAATCTGGATGGCGGAACCGCGATCCTGTTACACTCCGCAGGGATATGAAGGCTCGAGCGACGGAAGTCGCTCTAACTCCAGAGGAGCAGCTGTTGGGCGAGGTAGTGCAGGAAGCGGGAGGGTACACCGCCCTGGTCTTGGAGGCATCGGTGGTGACCACCACACGGTTGGGGTGGCTCGAAAGAGGCACCCCAGACCTCAGAAGCACTCCGTCTTCCAGACCTTCAGGTAAGGGAGCATGTCTGCCGTGGGCAGACGTAGCGCTCCCTGACGGCATGCCCAACTCGGAACTCGCGAGAGAAGCCATTGCTGCAGTGGTCACATACGCAGGAGCCAGAGTCGAATGACTGGGGCTGCGGCTGACATATGCCCCAGGAGCCTCTGAATTAACTTCAGTCTGACCACTGGTCGAGAGGACACCGCGAAGAGTGCGGTCAGCAAGGCCCTGGTGCGTTCTACCGATAATCGCGCCAGCATGCTCTCGGAGTTCAGCTCCATCCCGAGAAAAGAGATGACTCTCACGGGGGTGAGGTGGCTCTTTTCCCAGTTGACCTTCAGACCCAAACGGTTTAAGTGCGAAAGCACCTTGCCCTGGTGTCGGATCAACTGGTCTCTGGACGAGGCTATGAGAAGCCAGTCGTCGAGGTAATCCAGGATCCGAATGCCTGCCCGGCGGAGCGGGGCTAGCGCGGCCCTGACAACCTTCGTAAAGGTGCGAGGGGATAGGGCAAGACCGAAGGGTAGGACCTTGTACTGGTAAGCATGGCCCTGGAAACAGAACCTTAGAAAGGGTCTGTGCCTTGGAACCACTTCTACCTGGAAGTGCGCGTCCTTCAGGTCGATTGTTGCGAACCAATCTCCAGGACGGATGCATGGTAGAATGCAGCGGACCGTCAGCATCTTGAACGGGTACTTGGCCAGGTGCCGGTTTAGACGCCTCAAATCCAAGATTGGTCGCAGCCCGCCTGCTTTCTTGGGGACCAGGAAGAATGGGCTGTAAAACCCTCGTTCCATATCGGCTGGGGGTACCGGCTCGGTCGCACCTTTTGTTAAAAGGGCATCGATCTCCTCTCGCAGGAGTGAGGCGCCTGTTCGTGGAACAGGAGTGTGAAGCACACCTCGAAACCTGGGGGCGGACACGAACTGAATCGTGTAGCCCTGCCGGATTGTCCGGACCTTCCACTGTGAGACCCCGGGAAGCTTCCGCCAGGCTTCCAGGTAAGCTGACAGGGGGTGTGGTCGGGACGTGCCGATGGTCCCCATGGCGGGGCCGCCCGGAGGCGGACTTGTGGGCAGAATCACCAGGGAAGGACCCTGGGAGATGGTCAGATGAGGGCAGGGGTGGTGTGCCCCCGCGCTCTCTGACATGGCCAGCGGGGCTCGGGCCCATGTCGGGATCTTCGTCGGAGACCGAGGAAGAGGAACCCCAGACCGTCGGGCATGCGAGACCGCTATTCTCGGGTAGGAAGTGAGTTCTATATTTGACACAATAGGTGCCGCCGTCCCGGAGGATGGCAGCGAGGAGTGTGTGATGGACCCCCCCCCCCCCCTGGGGGAGCTGGGTCGATGACCAGACCCAAAGAAGAGCTCGTTTCCTCCCGAGTCGCCAACCTCAGGGGAGCTTCACTAGAAACCCTCGCCTGCTTTCGAAAACCTCAGAGGTTGGCTCCGTCTTCCGCATGCAGGGGTTTTCCCCGGACCAGAGGTCGAAGGAGTAAACCAAGGCAGGAGACTTACTCTTTGGCAGCGAACCGGCGGAGAGGGTTCCGGTCCAGAAGCAACGCCTGCTGCTTCTGGCGTGGAACTATACCCAGACCCTCCGCCTGCCTCCTGATCGTGGAGACCTTTGACGAAAATCTCCACGGCGACGCCAAAGAGGCCATCCGGGGAGACAGGCGCGTACGGAAGCCGAAAATCGGTCCTCGGGACGCAATTGAAGCCTGCTCGAACCACAGATGGCGTTCCTGGACCACAAGCGTGGACATCGCGTGACCGATGTTCAGCACGGCTGATCTTGTAGCCCGCGGCGACAATCAGCGGCTGAAAGCGAGTCTCAGAGAGACTGCTGGTCACCACCACCCTGGTGCATGACACGGAGGACCTGTAAGGTCACCATAGCATGCAATAATGCAGCAGATTTACCTGCAGCTGAATAAGCTCTCATCATCAGGACTGATGAAACCTCCCAGCTTTGGCGGGGACACCCGAACGAGACCGTCAAGCAGCAGTGCTGTCGGGGTAAGCACCGCGACAACCTACCCACTCGGGGAATCGAAGAGTAACCCGTATCTGCTGCATTAACCAGAGTGGTGAAGAGGGAGGAGCTCAATCCCCTGACAGGCAGGGGAGCCTGCCAGAATTAGTGAGCTCCTCGTGCTTCTCGGTGAGAAAAAGGCACTAGCGGTATGCGGGGAACCTGTCCCGGCGCCTGCCTAGCCACCAATTCTCCAGCAGTGACAGCATCGACTCGGGGGGGAGGAGTCACCTCCCGCCGATCGAGGCTGCGGCTGTGAGAGCACCGCGAACGCCTCCGGCTCCAGCTCGGCTGCAATCCCGAAGGAGGCAGGCCGAACTGGAGAACCGAAAGCCGCGCCCCTTCCGATGCTGCGTGGGAGAGCAGATTGTTTACAGGATCATACGAGATACCGGGCGACACCGAAGCGCCGTCCGATTCACCCGCAGACCAGACGGGAAGCACGCTCGGTGTTTGGGGATGACGCGAGGAATCACCTGACGCCGATCTACCCAAAACTTCCGCGTGCGACTCAGCAGAGTGCTGCAATGCAAACACTCGCGCTTCACGAGAGCCGCGTCGGTGTGCTGGAAACCAAACACATCGCGCAACTCCCGTGACCGTCTTTTCAACGAGAAGCCCACAACAGCCAGGAATAGTGCACGTTTTGCTCATCGTGTCGTGAAAAATGGACAGGATACTGAGAAAGCGGCTGAATCACTGGACAGGCTTGCCTGAGAAGATCTTCGAGGTGCTGGCTGTTGGTTGCATGCTATTCTGAGCTAGCAGAGGTCACACCAAAAGAGCCAAGAGGTAAGCAACCTGCTGATCTTTCAAGCTAGAAGCGTCAAAGTTCAGGAGAGAGAGTCTCACTCAGTCAGCTCCGAAGGAAAATTGCATACTGGAGGCTTAGGCACGCCCGGCTTTATACCCGGCTGATTGCTAATCAATCACCTACGCCTGCAAATTAATTTGCCCGTTGATATGTTCGTCAGTCGCTCTCACGGTGATTCGCTCCCATTCAGTCGGTCTAATCCCGACTAACGTCTCCGGGACCGACTGAAAGGGAACTCTCCTTCAGAGTTGGTTTAACTCTATATAGAGTGAGACCAAATACACTCTGAGTAGAGTTAATTTAACTCTTAGGATTTTACTGTGTGCTTCTAATGCGCTCTAATTATATAGTCACATGGCTGTACAGTGGTACCTCGAAATACAAATGCTTCAAGTTATGAAATGTTTGAGATACAAAAGGTCTCGCGGGAAATATTTTGCTTCGAGATACAAAAAAATTCCAAGATACGAAAAACACCAACATTTCTGCTCTATTATCCGCTTGTTAAGTCTGACATCACGCTGCCCTTTCAATTCCTTACACTCCATTCTCCCGTGGCAGACAGTGCAAAAAGGGGCTGATACACTTTAAAACATTTTAAATCAAGCGAAACATTATGTATAGATTACCAATAATGTGCTATAACAAATGTTAGTAAAGGTGTCGTAAAAGAAATAATGTTTATAACGTGGAAAGTGCTGTTCTATAGCGCAAGTTAGAGAAACCCTGTGATGCGTTTTCAGTAGCGCTCTCTGCAGTATGCTCGGTACTGTCTACGTATGTGTTTGAAACCGTGTTGCTGTTCATAATTCAAGAAATATCTTGAGAAAGTTAACTTTCATACATACCTCTGTAATATTTTCTGCCATCCATTCCACCTCCTCCGACACATCGCTTCACTCAAGGTAAGGTTTCACATTTGTGTACATATTACGTATTTTTCTTGTGTTTTGTTCTGTTTTATTATCATTTATAACATTAACATAGTGTAGATTTAAGGATTAAAGAAATCTTACTTGATTTTTCTCTGGTTTTCCATTTTTTTCATCTACTTATACAGTTGTTTCTGAGAGCCGTTGCACGGATTAGGCGTTTTACATGTAAAACTTGCTTCGTGATACGAAATGTTCGAGATACGAAAGCCACCCTGGAACAGATTATTTTCATATCTCAGGGTACCACTGTATGTATATATATATATATATATATATACTCACATATATATATATATAAATATATATATATATATATATATATATATATATATACACACAGAGAAAAAAACATTTCTTGAATCCTTAAATCTTCTTCTTTTCCTTTCGGCTGTTCCCAGTTTAGGGGTCGCCACAGCGAATCATCTGTTTCCACCTAACTCTGTCCTCAGTATCTACTCTTGCATCAACTAACTTCATGTCCTCTTTCAGCACATCCATATATCTCGTCTTTGGCCGTCCTCTTGACCTCTTGCCTGGCATCTCCATCTCAAACATCCTTCTACCAATATAATCACTATCCCTCCTCTGCACATGTCCAAACCATCTCAATCTGGCCTGTCTGACTTTGTCTCCAAAACAACCAACCTGAGCTGTCCATCTGATGTGCTCATTCCTAACCTTGTCCATCCTCGTCACTCCTAAACTAAACCTCAATGTGGCAGCCGACACGTGGGGCCAAGGAGAATTAAATTTGGAAAGGCCAACTATAGTAGTAGCATCCGGTCTCGGTTAATAACTTCGATAACGCCACCCCAGGAATTTCACCTGGAGAGTCTCAGTAAGGCACGCAGATCATTCACTCGATTAAAGGGGTAGAAGGCAGGACACGGAAAACGAAGTACCAAGCAAAAATACACTTTATTAATTACTCACAACTTTAAAAAGGCAAGGTTCCTATAGAAGGGAGTCTGTGCTGGACACGCTGAAAACCTTTAGGGGGTTGCTGGGCCTGATGCTGGACCACAGGAGCCAGGGGTGCCCCAGGAGTGGGGGGATACGTACTCAGACCACACGCCACTCACCGTGAACACATGAAATGGCCTCCCCCGTTTTACACCAGGGGAGGAAAGACATTACAATTTCCCGTGGTTCACCACCGCCCAAGGTGCACGCTAGTATCCCACCACTTCCAGGTCCCAGCTCCTGTACACAGCCAAACACAGGGTTAACCCAGCAGTTACTACACCCACAATAGCAATGCCCTTCCCAGCACTCTAGCTGTTTGCAATGGAGTTGATTCCATACATAATAATCCAACAGTAAATATTTACATAAATTTATATACACACACACTAAATACAATACACACCATCAACCACTTAATTTAATTAAAACTAACTCACTCACCCTTGCACTGGCGCCAAGCATTCATACCACACTCACAAGCACACCTTATGTTAAAAATAAGCTTTCGCTAACATACACGCACACACACTAATATTCACTATTGCGCTTCAAGATCTAGTATTGCACGTAATTCTCCTCAAAATGGGGATTTCCAGGGATAAACACGCTTTCGAAATCAAACTACTATTGCACTTCGCACATAACCTGTATTGCACATGTCCCAACGGCAGCGTCCCCCTCTGGGAAAATGAGCCACTCGGTGAACGGAATCGCACGCCAACCCGGAAGACTCCAAAAGACGGCGACTGAAGGTGAGGATGGAGTGTAGTGTTCTCGGAGGAAAATGATTCGGGGAAGAAAAGAGCAGATCCAAGTCATCCGCACTGCTCTCCAGCAGTGCTCACGAAAACGGCCAATGGACACAGAACGCACACACTATTTACTCCAATTGCAGAGAGTCATCCGTGCACGGAGAGCTCCTCCAGCACTGAGTGCTCACGGAGCACAACGAGCTGCGAGCGCACAAAGGCAGCTCCAATCGCGACCAAAGCTTGTAGGGCCTGAACGCCGCACCGGAACGAGCGCGGTCAGCTGGAAATGACGCATCACCCAAACACTCTCAGAACGCCCTAAATACTAACGCGCTGCTCTGCGATAGGGCAGCGCAACTGTCACTCACTGTTTAATAATCAGACGCCGACCTATGACAGGACACCGTCATTCATACGGTTACATCAACATCCTCATCTCTGCTACTTCCATCTCTGCCTCTTGTCTCTTCTTTACTGCCACAGTCTCCAACCCATACATCATAGCTGGTCTCACTACTGTTCTGTACACCTTTCCTTTGATTCTTGCTGACACTCTTCTGTCACACAACACCCCTGACACTTTTCTCCACCCACTCCAACCTGCCTGCACTCGTCTCTTCACCTCTTTTCCACACTCCCCGTCACACTGGACTGTTGACCCCAAATACCTAAACTCCTGCACCTTCTTGACCTCAGCCCCCTGTAACCTCACTGTTCTATTTCCCTCCCTCTCGTTCAAACACATGTATTCTGTCTTGCTGCGACTGACTTTCATTCCTCTTTTTTTCTAGAGCAGACCTCCAACTTTCCAGGTGTTCCTCCATCTGCTCTCTGCTCTCACTACAGATCACAATGTCATCTGCAAACCTCATCTGTCAACCTGTCCATCACCATAGCAAATAAGAAGGAATTAAAAGCCGATCCTTGATGTAGCCCCACCTCCACCTTAAACTCCTCTGTCTGACCTACAGCACATCTCACTGCTGTCTTACTCCTCTCATACCTGCTTGTTTGGTTTTTGGCATGTTTTACGCTTGATGCCCTTCC
The DNA here is from genome assembly GCA_007224835.1 of Danionella cerebrum. Lineage (NCBI taxonomy): Eukaryota > Metazoa > Chordata > Actinopteri > Cypriniformes > Danionidae > Danionella > Danionella cerebrum. The sequence goes on from SRMA01025549.1 coordinate 439,403, forward strand.
TGACGCAATCCTCTCTATTTATCCGGGCTTGGGCATGGCACAGAAGTCACTGGCTTGAAACCCCTTAAATCAACACATTGTTAATATGATAAATGCTAAAAAAAAGAATAAAACACATGCAAATTACATAATATGTCCATAAATGTGAAACCTTACCTTGCAAGTGAGGCAACGTGTAGAAGGAGATGGCAAGAAACTTTACAGCACTACGTACGAGTACGATCTGACCAATAGGAGAGCAGAAATGTTTTTGTTTTTCGTGTGTCACATTCTATCAATAAAAATTAATTTGTGTGGTCCCAACTTCTCTTAATTTCTATAATTTCTCTTGGCTGAAAAACTTTGTGTCATTGTCCTACAATATTCAATATTAAAGCCTCAATGCACTGTCATGTAAACATCTCTCCAAGGCCTTCAGTGACAGAATAGATAGCTTCATTTACAGTGGCAAATATAAGAAAACATCAGTATTTCTCCGTCCTCTGATAATCACTATTAACATGGTAAGGTCTACAAACATGAATACATTTGTTTTTGAATTCGATAATGTAATTCATTTTACATTTATGACAGAAAAAGTAAAACTGAGCTCCAATTGCTGCTGTTCAACCAGATGACTTTTAGTACTTCTGTAAAGAATGTCTGGATATAACCTCATTGTGTGAATCTTGGGCGTTCTGATATGCAAATCTTCCTGCATGAAAATGAGTGTGTAGTATTTTATTTACAACTTGGCAGGCTTATTCTCAAGGTGTGACACTTGAAGTTTGAGCAATCTACCTGTGTTTCTGGCTTTTTAAGCATCTCTGTATAATTCCATCTCTACATTTACACAGAGTATTGACTTGAACTGCAAAGTATTGGCAGTTATTAAAACATGGAAAGTGAGAAACGTCCCTACTGCAGGCTCGGCAGCAAAAGCACAATGCACTGTAAAAAACCTCCTGTTCAACTTTCACCATCTCTGGAGTGCTAACATTATACAAAGAACTCCATGCTCTCACTGATCAAAGAGGTGTTTTGAATTGATATAATATGGCTGTAATGAAAGCCCCTTGTCATGAGCCATCTTGATCTCACTCGGGAGGTATGTAGATGTATGCCAAGATGATGAGTGATGTGAAGTTGATTTTCCCAGGTGTCATGGACACACATGGGCATTGAGGAGAGATCTAAGGGAAGCAGAGAGGTTAATCTTTTCTTATTAGCCTGCTATTAGCTCAAGAACAGGCCAGAGGCAGAAAAGGTTGAAGTTTTCAGATTTCACACTGTCAGTTAAGACAGGTCAAGTCAGCTTAGTGTATTAGTGCTTTACACATCGCAACGCTGAATAAATAGCTTGACAATAAAAAAATAACATAAAAAGACAAGATCAACATTTTCACCTTTGGGAGATTTTACCAAAAGTGATAAACTGTTCAAGGAAGTTCTTCCCTGTGTTAAACTCATTATCTTTGGCCGTACTTTACCGTCTGAGCACTTTCTAAGTAGAAGTGAACTCATACATCTAGACTTTATATAATTATTGAGATCTTGGCACGTTCCTTGTTCAAAGAGTGACATGGCTTTTTCTAAAAAAAAACCCAAAGCATATTTTTACTCTTTTACAATGTACTTCTGATATTTCGATGTTAGAAAGAAACATCATTTAATTTGGCATGCAAATCCCACTTGTTATGATAGCATATCAAACCATTTTGTCTTTCTGTTTCATTTTCTAATTCTATTGAATATTTTATTTTATTTAATTTTATTTTTTTTACACCATTTTCCCTTTGACATTTGATTTTTTTTCTCCCGATATGGTCAACCAACTTTAAACTACTAATAATGTAATTTTAAACCTCAACAACAAAAGCAAGGATTGGTTTTGCGGTTTGGCCCTAATGGAATTGTCTCTCCAGGCATTGTTTGGTTATACCAGGGTGACCATATTTCTGATTCCCAAAAAAAAGGTCAGTCGGCACGGCCTCGAGACACAAATTCAGACAGGCTTCTCGAAGGTTGATGAACCTGCTTTTTTCTGCTTCAATGGTGCAAAAAAAAACTTAATAAATAATATGAAATATGTAAATAAAGTAAATGAAATAATGTTCTAAAAATGAACTTTCCTGTTAGAAAATCCAGCTTCAATAAATTTTCTCTATAGTAACTGTAATATGAGAAATAATAGAAGAGTCTCACAAAGATACTGACTTCACAAACATAAAGGATCTTTACTTTTTATCTTTAGTTGTCTTCTTCATCCTGTGAGAAGCAGACCCGTCCACAAGGCAGCCGTATTGTGTGGAAAGCACCGTTCAATTTACATACACTCATAATGGTCCCATGAAAAAGAGTGAACACTGGACCTTTTCCCGCACGGACTGGATGTAAAAAGTGGACTTGTCCGGGCAAAAAAGGATGATTGGTTACCCTGGTTATACTGTTGGAAGCTTGGCTTAAGGAGAGCTCAAAAGGTGCATAAACCAGCTTTATTGCATCTGCTATACTGATTTAAAAATTTTAATGATTTGGAAGTACTACCCAAGGTATAATTTGTTCAGATTATTTGTTTGGTATGTTTTGTCGCTCAGTGATTAAAAAAAAACCCTATTTGGTATACATTTCAGAAATATAAAACCTTTAGCTAGGTCTTAAAATAAATGTTAAAATCTGTAGCAACTATTAATTATTAATATTTCAGAAGTGGTAGTAATCAGTTTTAGCAACCAGTTGCAATGACACACACAAGCTTTATTATATTTTTAATGGTTAGTTAGGGTGTGAATTGGGACCAGTTTCACCAGGAGGATGAAGTCTTTCAGCAGAGCGTTCAGTGAACCGCAAGTAAGTGAATCCACAGATCTCAGGAGGATAGAAGATGTTGCAGCCAGACACAGAATCAATGAGGTAAGCATAAGATACAAATATTCCAGAGAAAATGATTGGTCCATTTTGGGATCTCAGATAAGGCTTGTTAGGGTAGATTAATGAGAGCTTTTGTCTCAGAGCCGTGGACTGGTTCCCTGAGACTAATAAACATCAAGGTAAAAGCTAAAAAAAAAAGAGTTTTGAGGACCCTAAAAAGATCTACGTTTTGCAAAGAAAAGTGCTCAACTTTAATTTGTTTGGATATTTTATTTTTGTAATAACTGATAGCTCCAACTCAACAATAAAAATTTTTCTGAAGTGAACAAAACTGTATCTTTCTGGAATCTAGGTCATAGCCATGCTACACTTACCAATCATCATCTCTTTCCTGGAATTCTACGCTCAAGCATTCATTTTCAATTTGGGTGACATCTGAAATGCATGTTTGATAAAGGAAAGTCTGAATTCTGTAACCCTAAAGTTGTATGTCTTTACTTGTACAACTGTTTATATTTTGCTTGGCAGTTGCATATATTATTTTTTCCTGTGACTCAGTTGGTAAAGCATTGCGCTAACAACGCAAAGTTAATGGGTTCATGTCCCAGAGAAAGCAAGAACTGTGCTCATTCTTTCAAATGTAAGTCACTTTGGATAAAAGTGTCTGCCAAATGCATAAATGTAAATGGCATTCAAACAATTACATTGAAAAGGATTACATTGGTAGGAGTCATAGATATGTACATGTAGGGCGCTTTGTTAAAAAGTTGGCACCAATTCTAATAAATTAAAAGTCACTCTGTGGCTTTCTGGAAAAGGTGTTGGGCAGGCCAGACGAGTGTGGCTCCAGGTAGTGTACTGGGAGTACTCCGGGGTGCCTTCACCCGCACTTAGTCCAGAGGCGTGTGGGATTTTGTTGTGCTGGTCCATCCAATGGATGCATTTTTCTGTAAACAAAAGCTCTAGCATGTCAACGAGCTCACTAGCTCCCCACAATTCCGTTATTTCTTTATTTGTAAAATGTAGTGTGCACTAAAGGACCCCAACATTGCTTCAAATCAAAAACATAACGAAAAACAACCTTGCACACACAACACTCAAAAATGGTAATTAAAAAAATTAAATATTTTGTGTTTTTGATTTGCAATAGTGTTGGGCGTGCAATGTTGAATTGAATTGAGCACTAACGCATTTTATCCACTGAGAAATGGAAGTCAGCCTTATACTTTCCCAGGAAAAAAAATCTGGTGAGGGTCAGTGATGGGTCAACTCTATACCCATGTCCTCATCAGCACTCCATTAACAGTCTATGCGTACGTGTGTGCAGGGTCAGCAATAGGCCATGTCTAAACCAAAAGCCGCTGTGGTCAAACGCAGGTCACTAGACTCATTAACGTGTGCTCAATCTCAAAATTGTAATATGCTTAACAACTATGGTTATGCAATAGCCAACAGCACTCTCAAAACATGTTTTAAATGTTGCTGACAGTAAATCCATATGGTAAATGCCTTCAGAGATCTCTAAAGAGTTCAGACCTGACTGGCCTCTGCAGGCTGCGTGGTCAGGTTAAACTGCTGAACTTGTGCTGAACATTTTTACGGCACTGCCACCAACCTTGCTGTGCCTGTAAATCTGACAGAAAATTTGTTTGGCCTTTGACCCATGGGTGTCCCTCATGAGGCTCATGCAGCCAGGGTCTGTAAAAGCTATCACAGAGAGGAACTCTCTCTCTCTCTCTCTCTCTCTCTCTCTCTAATGAGAGACTGGGACTGTTTGACTTGAGCTGTAAATCTGGATCCCCCCTCTTGCACACATACAAATACATGCACACATCACCACTATCCTCTGGCAGAATTTCACAGGCCTCGGTGCTCTGAAATAATGACTTGTGTTCTCACAGTAAATACTGGCTGTAGCTCTGTTGTGGTGAGTTTTGCACTTTTCACCCTGTTCTCATTAGAAAAAACGACAGCGAGATGAGGGAGGGGATGAAACAGTTTGTTTGAAGAGGTCAAGAGGTCATATTTTTGGAAGCCTGCAGCCACGATTTTGGGGTCAGAGAAATTGGTTAATTTTTAACAACTGTTGCGGTAACTCCAATTGTGTTGTCATAATGCCAGTTAGAGCGCTTGACCTCTGATCTGTGCGCTCGATAGAAAGGGCAGGTTTCTGTCTAAATAGGAAGTGGCTTTTTACAATCAGAGCCAATGTTTAGTGTATTTTTCATAGACTGGGCTCATAAACTTTGGTGTTATGGGAAGCAATGCGGCATTTGTAAGCGCTCACTGCATGCAATGTTAACTGTGGTCATAAATTTCAGAGAAAAATATACAAAAGGATTTCGAGGCCATGTACAGGATGGAACTTTGTTGTGTGGGCAAAGGTCTCTGACCTTGATGCTGAGTGTTCTTCCAAAAGCACACACTCTTTGGATTGACAGAGATTTTACTGAAAATGACCCTTGTTTTACAGTGGTGGGAAATAGTTTTCTCACACATGTCTGGAGCAAAGTGACACATGTATAAAATTTCTCCTTTTTCCCCACGCCTGATATGTACTTTTGTTACTGTTGATAATGTGTTTTAACTTCCTGCCATGTAAGGCTGAAAACAACAGTCGTTCATGTCAATCTTTGATATCAAATCTTTTGGAATTAATTAACACATTGCTTCTAAATACACTCCGTTCTTTGTTGGTTTTAGCTTCAGTTTCACATCTCAGAGTTTTGACTAAGCCCTCAGCCTTTTCGATTTCGCTTTTCGAAAGTTCTCAGTGCGATGGTAAAAGTTACATTTGTCATTCTGGCACAAATCTCCCATGGGGGTGGGGATGACAGTAGTTCACACTCATTGGCTATTAAACTTTTGATTGGCACCTCTTTTCATTATTTTCCCTATTTCGGTTTTATTTTTCATACCAGTTTTGTAGAACCATCCTTGTGGAGGTTACCAGTCTATGCAAGAACATTATTATAATGGCCATTGAAAACAACTAAACCAAAACAAGGCTGTGGAAATATCATCAGAGAGAAATGGGGATTTGATTAGGTTAATCATAAGAACATATAACAATTTTCACTGACAGCTCCTTAGCAACCAATTTGTTTACCCTAGCAACTCAGGTTTGGTAAATGATAGAGATGCGGGGGTTTGTTTATTTTACTCATAGAGACATGAGAAACATTACATTTACATTTATACAACCCACATCCTCTACCAACTGAGCCGCAGGAAAGCTGTGACATTATAGTATGTCACTGACCCCTCCATAGCTACCAGGTTTTTACCATAGCAACCAACTTGGCATATCTATATCTTTGGCTCAGGAAAATTAATGAGAAATGAGGGTTTGATTATGTCACTCATTGTGATATTGGCTTTAAACTGCACTTTTACAAGCCAACATCAAACCATTTAGTTACAATTGTCATTGAAAAAAAACTAGCTAGGCTTTCTTTACAATACTACCTAATATCATTACCATTTCAAATTCTCATAATCAACACAAAATAATTGGCCAAATATAATTTCATTGTAAATCCTGTAAAAAGGCAATTTCAATCACCACAGAGATGACTATACTTTTGCATTTAGCATTGACCTTAACCCTAATGATGAAAGTCCAACTTACCAGACACTTCTGTTTCTGTAGAATGGTGTCCATGAATAAAGTAGGCTTTTTGCCAGCCCGTAGGTACTGTGATGTCATGTGCAAATATCACTTTTTACTGGAGTTTCCTCAGTAAATGATCCTAGAACAGATTAACATTTAAGAAATGGTAATTTAAACTAAACTACTTGTTTAGCCACTTAAGTTTGAGGCTGTTTAGATCCTGAACCATGATTTACAATCCACTGAATTGCCAGCACATTATTATAAGAAATATCCGGTGTACTTCCAGGAGCTTGCATGCTCCTACTTTCACCCCGTGTAACCTTGAATCTGTCAAACGGCTATCATTTTTGACAGACAATAACATTTCCTGGCTCATTTGAGGATGGATGTGCTTGGGTGGTCAGGGACTTCTGTGAATCTTACTCCAGTAATCTGTAGAATGCTGGACCGCAGGCTGCACGAAACCGCTGACAGGGCTCAGGAACCAAATTCGGTTCCTAACCAGTCCAAACCAGAAACTGAGCCCAACGGCAGCAGTATTTGTTGACCTAAGTAATTCTGATATGGATTATTGTAATGCAGTAAGACAGGAACCCATACAGTTCTTATATAAGAAACACATTTCAACCTAATATTGTGACTGTTTTGAAGACAAACCTATAGTACCTTAGTAAAGGGCCATTTGGTCATTAGAAGTTTACTTGAGTAGACACTGTAGTGACCTTTGTAAAGTCAACTGGAAAGTGGTTGAGATCAGGTCATGGGTAAAATGAGATTTGTAATGAGCTTGTTTAAAGATGAAATAGTAAGAATTCCCATGGCTTGGTGTTATTTGACGGGCGTTTGTTCCATCTCCTGACATTTGACATTTTGCTATATTGTTTTGAGTGCCTTGGTGATGAGTGAAAAAAAAAACGCTAAATGGAAAGGTCAACAAAGAAACAAAGAGAAGTCTGATGAGGAAAGCAGTAAAGTGACATCACACCCCCACAAGGGTTTTGCAGTCCTGTTAAAATGACAAGAAAGAAAGAAAGAAAGAAAGAAAGAAAGAAAGAAAGAAAGAAAGAAAGAAAGAAAGAAAGAAAGAAAGAAAGAAAGAAAGAAAGAAAGAAAGAAAGAAGAGAAAGAAAGAAAGAAAGAAAGAAAGAAAGAAAGAAAGAAAGAAAGAAAGAAAGAAAGAAAGAAAGAACGAAAGAAAGAACGAAAGAAAGAAAGTCTTTCTGGGCCCCACTTACTGTCAGAGAGTTTCTTATAAAAGCTCCATCCACAAATGAATGGTTAAAAGTGCTACCATGTGGCATAGTCTGGTGACATCTCCTTTGCTAAGCCACAAAAAGTAAAACATGCTTATGTGCTAGATCTAGTTAACTCTCCAGCATCTCACAAACAACAATGCATAGCGTTGGAAAACATCACAGATCTTGTACTTCCAAGGGTTATCTCTTCTTTGTACATCTAGATGGCACTGATGGCACCGATTTTGGGTCTGTGCAAAGAAACTGAAAGACAGTTTTCATTTTAAATTATGTGTCATAACTTCAAAAATGTTCAGGTTAAAGCAAAATAAAACATTTACATTAATAACCTAATCATATATTTGGAATCAAAATTAAACAATAAATGGGTCGTGTCTTTCCTACTCAATTCAAACAACCCACAGAGACTTCTAAGGGTTAAAATTCTTAAGTTATTATTCTGCAGTAAGAAACCTCAATTCAATCCAAACTTTACTGAGTGAAACATTTTGAACCCTTCACCCTGAAATGATTCAAACAAACCGATGAAGAGGCACAGAAAACAGAAATGCCACAGGCTTTTATTTTCTGTGATGGGTCTCCCATGATGGCTTTCCCTTACCCCTCACTCTAAAACTCTGAATTGGTTATATATCCAATAAACTTAGCAAAGACCCAAGGTTTCTGGTACAAACAAATAAATATATATTCTTTTAATAGTGTTTGTACAATGTGACAAAATTGGCAGAAACACATGGATTGCATTTTAACTTGTAAATACTTAAATACATTATATTTTACATGTTAACTGATTTCCTCTTCTTTTTATCTGTATGCTGCAAAAGCTTACAAAATTATCAAGATTGTTATTTTACAGAACATGGGAGTGACCAGTGCTCCTTCTACAGCCTTAAAATAAATAATTGATCACTAGAACACCTTTTAATTATTAAGATGGCTTTTTTCCTCTAGTAGACAAATTAATTTTGTCCACAGTCTGTTCATGGTTTGGCTAAAGCCACACTTTCCAGTTTAAATGCCATGGAAAATCTCTTCAGCTCTGAGAGGCAAATGATACTTAGGGAATACGTGGGGAAAGTTACAGGGTAGAGGAAAATGACCTGTAAGAAAACAAAGAGCTTGTCCTTTTTTGGCATTAGGCTCCCCAATTGATGTTCTATTTGTCTTTGAAGTGGTAGGTTTTCACTGAACTCCCCTAAAGGCATAGAGATTTTTGTGGGCCTTCTTGTTCAAAATGAAGCTGCACTTTAAGGGAAAGCCTGTGCAGGCTCTCCTGGTGCCCTAGACAGCCACCCCAGTGGTTTGTGGTAGAGTGCCATGGTAGTGAAACCGCAGTGAGTACTCCTGCTACCACATAGTTTCTGGCCAGACTGAAACATTACAGTCTGGAGACGTTTGCCAGCCTCTGCAAGACAGCCTTCATGAGATCAGCACCGAAAGCAAGGGATCACAAAGCCCGCCATGGAAGCCATTTATGAATATGCGACGCCATGGCACACAGCAGGATCTGGTTTGGTACTATTTTAAGATGAAAACTTGAGGAGACACATTAGAAATGTCAAAGTTTATGTGTAGTGTTTTTGAATGCCATTCATATCATGCTGTGGCTTGAACATGAGGTCAGTTTGAATGCAAATCAAGAGTAAAAATAAAGCAAACTGTGCTATTTGAATCCTTTAATTCAATTATTCATTTATAAACCTGTTCCTCATCTGAACTGAACATAATTATACTAAATAAGGAAACTGTTCTGCTGTCAACTTTCCCCAGGTCCCCAGTTCATTGTGCCAGAGCCAAAGTAAATGATTTAAAACTCAAATTAAAATTTCCAGCTCCAGATGTTTTGAAGATTTCCTTTAAAATGTCATGAATGTGTCACATTTTCTTAGTTAAGGGAGATGTGTTATGTAGAAGGACAGAACTCAAATACAGAGGTAGCTGTTCAAAAATGTTTTTTTTTTCTAAACAAATATTAAGAAATATTATTAATAAGTCTCCCATGGGAATATAAGTAATATCACCAAACGCCATTTCTCTATGCTTTTACATTGCTAAGATAGTGCTATGCCAAAGATGGTTGTTATTGTAAACAGTCAGGTTGCTATGGATAGGATATAAAATAGTATTCCCTTTATATATGAGTTTTATATACCAACCTCCAGTCTTTATCATTTACCAAAGCTGAGATAGAGTTCAGAAAATTAGGTTGCTAGGGCAAACCATTAGGTTGCTAGGGAACCAAATTTGAATTTGTTACTATGATTAGCATAAACATACCCCCATTTTACTATGATGTTTCATCTTGAAGATATTTTCGTAGACTTTCTCATCTAATTTTATGGCCCAATTATCAGTGGAAATTTGTAACCCCTTCCAGAGCCTCAAATACCTTTGGGGTTGGTATGTTCTTGACTGATAACCTCCACAACTGTGATCTGTTTGAAGTTTCTATGAGGTTCTCAGTTTGAGTTACAGTTTTACAAAATGTGACCCCATATTAAGTCCCAAAATTCATAGTGATTTCCCAGAATTCCTTTAGTGGTACCAGATTTAGCAACCAGAGTCAGACCAGTTTGGATATCTTGCCAAAGTTTGAAGGTTGTAGCTCGAGTGGTCTAGGAGGAGATTCCTTTAGAATATTTTGTTCTTTGACAATTTTATAAACCACTTCTGGAAGGCACATAAGTCTTAAAATGCTTACCAAACAAAACCATTCCAAACTTGACGCAAGAGGGTTACTATGAAGGAGACACTATAAGGCAAACTATGTCCACCACATGCCGGAGTAGGTTGCCTTATAGTGTCTCCTTTGAACAGTTTTGTTATATCCAGGGGAGAGAACACCTGGTGTGGTGTTTCCTCTTCTGGATGAAATCTGTGAATTCATGTAGTTATTTATTTTTCCTACGGACCAATTTCCATTGATTATATCGGGACAGGGGGGTGTTAAAAGGAAAGTGGGAAGTGGATAAGAGATGTTGTAAGAATACCTACCTGAACATACCATATAAGTGACTCTTCAGAAAGGAACATAATTCATAATACAATGTGTTTTGTAAGAGAGAGCCACTTAAAATAGTACAATTAAGTACTATTTGTTCAAACTGGATCTAAATTATTTCAATGTCTGCATGAACTCTTAGTTTGACCTCTTTTTGTGGTTTGTGCATGAAAGAGATTAAATAGAGCATAATTCATCTTTCATTTCTTTCCCTCACCTTCTGCACACTCTGAAAGACTGAAAACATTTTTCTTAGGTTTAGCTAAATCTAACCAAAATATTTCAAAATACTATCAACAACAATGATTTAAGGTTCAGCTAATGTTTGTTGCGTGGGGTTAGCATGACAACCAGCCTCCTTGAGTTCATCTCGAGTCAAAATACTTTTGTTATGTCATCTTGCCAGATTCAGATCAAAATCACATGTGCTTGTGATTATTTTGGGAGATTAGGTAAGCCTTGAGCTGCTGTGTTACTCAAGAGCGATGACTCTTTACAAGCTTGGGTCTAAACACATTTATCACATTGTTAAACAAAGTCAGAGCAAAAACATAATTTTAATCAGATTTATTCTTTGTACACACCAAGGCTGACCCTTAAATTAAAAGTCAAATTTATATAACGACCTTAAAGGCAACTTAAAAAATGTTCTATATAGAACCAAATCTGGTTATTTCGCTCGTAGTCATGGAGAAACTTTTAACACTTTTGCCATTTAACACTTATTTTAAAAAGTGTCATTAAGAACCATCCTTAAAATTTGTTAAACTTTGGCATGATATTTATGACCAGCATCTGTAATACAACACATTTAAAACAACAAAGAGCTACTTACAGATAGAACCACAAGTAACAAAAACTTCTTTCTTCTTTCTTTCTTTACACTAACAAAGTGCTATAACAGTACTCCAAAAACCAGAACCAAAAGGAGCTTAAGGGTTTTTTAAATGGAACAACTCCCAGATAGCACCTTCAAACCTGCAAAGAACCGGTGAAGAAGTAAAAAGAGCTTGAGGGGTTCTTTAAAGGGAACGTGTGCTATATGGTACAGTGGTACCCCAAGATACGAAACTAATCCATTCCAGGGTGACGTTCGGACCTCGAACATTTCATATCTCGAAGCAAGTTTTACATGTAATCCGTGCAACAACTCTCAGTTGATAAAAAAAAGGAAAACCAGAGAAAAATCTAGTAACGTTTCTTCAATCCTTAAATCTACACATTGTTAATGTAATAAATGATAACAAAACAGAAACTCTATGTGAAACACAAGTGTGAAACTCTACCTTGAGAGTGAAGCTATGTGTCGGAGGAGGTGGAACGGACAGCAGAAAACATTACGGCACCACGTATGAAAGTTAACTTTCTCAAGATATTTCACGAATTATGAACACAAACACAGTTTCAAGCACAAGGGGAGAAATACTGAGCGTGTGAGAAGGGGTGGAGAGAGTGCGTCACATGGTTTCTCTAACTTCCCATGTTCTAAATGTCATTTTTTCACAACACCTTGACTCTAAATGTTTATATAGTTCATTATTGGTAATCTATACATAATGTTTTGCTCGATTTAAAACTGATTTTAAGGCGTATTAGCCCTTTAAAGCATACTTTCTTCAAAGGGAGAAAGGAGCGCCAGGACGATGACATAAAGGAAAAACAAGTGGACAAACAAGTGGAAATGTTTGTTATTGTTCGTATTTTTCTTCATATCTCGAAGCAAAAAATTTCCCACGAGACCTTTCGTATCTTGAACATTTCGTAACTCGAAGCATTCGTATCTCGCGGTACCACTGTACCTTCAAATCTGCAAACAACCAGCGAAGAACCAAAAAGCGCTTAAGGGGTTCTTTAAAGAAAACACGTGCTATATAGTACCTTCAAAACTGCAAAGAAAAAAGAGCTAAAAAAACTTTTTTAAGAGTATAGGCATTAACAGAGTCAAAGCCTTAAATGGAGAACATGGTTGATATATTTAAAAAAATGTATGTAAATGGCTTCTCAGTTTTTTTTTTCTTTTAAGTCCTAGTTAAGTCTATATTTGGGGTTGTATTTAAATTTCTGTATTTCTGTGAACTTATGTAGTACCTGATATTAACTTAGTTTAATGTTCCAATACATTTCCATCCGCTCCACCAGAGAAAATATTATGGCTCTGCTTCATATTTCTCACATGATTGGTTTTTTCTAAAAATGCATGTCTGTTTCTGCAAGTATGGCCTACTGTTTTCATGGTCTAGAACAAATTTCCTTCACGTCACGTTGAGCCTCGACACAAAATCATAATTCAATATTCTCTTGTGTATGTCTATGTGAGTGTGTGTGTCGCTGTCTCTGGAAGTTAAGTGAAATGGGCTTTTTGAACAAAGGCAACATTCAGATGGTGCCATGGAGACGATTGCTGTTGAGAATGTTAAGTCACCGACGCTGGAAAACTTTTGAGATCCAGCGCAGAGAGGCGGGGATGTGGGATTTGGTGGAGTCTGCTATACACTGATAAAGCAAGAAAGGTAAACTCATGGAGATCCATAACACATCAAAACACTGACAACTTATTATACATTTAAACTGAAAAATGTTTACATATCTCCTGCATGTCTCAAAATAGATTCTCTCAGCAGAAAAATGCTTCCTAATTTATCATAGAGTGGGTAAAAAAGAAAAGAGCATTCCACAATTTAAGAGTTCACTCTTTCATAGACTTAATCCAGTCACAGCATTTCTGTTGGCCCAAAAACCCAGATACAGAAAACCCTCTCAGGAATCAATATTTTTAAAGTGTTACAACACCCCTCTGTCTCAGCAGGGTACATTCATACCTATTTGAAAAAAAAACACAGGGAAAGGAGGCTTGGTCAGCAATAAGTTAAAGAGATAGCAAGAAGTGGGGTTGCATAAAAAGAGGAGTGCAGATACACAGATCATTCAAGTGTCAGTCATTCACTTCTGCAAGATGGAGAGCGACAAAGTCTTTAATGAGAGCAACATAGAAGTGGAGAAATGCCCAGATGATTCTGCACGATCTCTGGTGATCATTGTTGACAGCGGGAGCACAATCAAACAGCTGCAGTTATTTAAAGTTTCAGGTTACAGACGTCAGTAGACAGAGACCAGTGTACATGTGATTTAACTCAATAAAGTGTTCAAGGGTGTTGTGACCCTTTAAAGTGTTAGGAAGGAGTGGGTGGTTGGTTGATGTGGATCATTTGACAGTCAACACATGAACTTTTTGGTTTTTGATTTAGATTTTTCTAAAAAGTTTCTAAAACTTTCCATTTTCTACAGATAAACCAACAAAAATAAAAACTCACAGGACAGACTTTTTTTGGTGAGTTTTCTCTTGTGTAAGTAATTACTCAGAGATCAGTTAAAACAGCAAAAGCAGTTTTATTTATTAAATGCATTAGTGCATTAGTTCTAATGCTTTTATTTCCACAATAAAAGCATTATTTGCATTTCTTTCTTTCTTTCTTTCTCTCTTTCTGTGCTCATCACCAACCTTTCTCTCCACTTCAAGCTTTAAACAAGACATGTTTGCGGCTGTGTAATATATACACAAATATCATATAGGTACACAAAAGAAAAAGGAATTGACATAAAGAAAATATATACTTCCAAACTAATTGCTCTAACGAAATAAAGGAAAAAAAGACAAAGTTTGGGTCATTTGTAATAGTTTATGAGGTGAACATAAACATAAAAGTAGTACCTTAATAAAAAATAAATGTATGTTAGGGTAAATGATTACATGATGTCTATGGGCATGAATAAGTGTGCTCCTTTGTGTGGCTGTCTCCATGGCTCCATGGCTGTCTGATCAGTGAAAACAATTTAAAAAAAACCTGGCAACAGCTAAAGGTGAGGGATCTAAATTAATAAGCAGATACACATTATGCTTTGGACAAGGTATGAAAACATTAGATATTTCACAAAAACGTAAGCATGAATATAAGATTTGTGGCTGATTCAGAGCACTAATGGCATCAGATGAAGAGAGCATCTGCTACCATGCCATTACATAGCAGCAAACAGATATTTGAAATGGCTGGTTCCCCTGGGAATCCATGGGACATCAAGGAATAAAGTACACAGTCTTACAACTGGGTCCACTTCCTGCCCTGGTACAGAAGAAATAAAATGATCTTGTGTTGCATAGAACACCCCTGTATCAATGGCTGATCTGGGGATGAAGTGAGAGAAAGTCTTGGTGTGGCCTCCATCTTCCCCTGACTCAGTTCAATTCTATTGAGAACCTTTGGAGCATCCTTCAGCAAAAGATTTATGAGGATGAGGGTCAAACAGTAGTTTTTGGAGACTAAAATAAAATTCTAAAATCAAAAATTCAAGAAGAAATCTACCAAATTCACAAGTTCAATAGACAGAATACTAGTGAAGCTGCTTTCATAAAAGGATCCTATGTTAAAATGTTACGTGTGAAGTGAAAATGTTTAAAAATAGTAAAGATGTTGTTTAAAGTATGCTTAAAATGCCTTTTGATTTCAGTAAATGCCGCTTATATGACTAATAATCATTTTCAGTGCTTTACAACCTATTAAGTGTTTTGAAACATACTGTTTGTAATCATTTTAATGCAGTGCATTTTAGTTCTTTTTATTTTGAAGAAAAACACTTTATATTTAGGTGGTTTGTAAAAAAAAATGTAACAAACAGTGTACTCTTTGTAGCTGATAACTTGAGACTTGTTTATATCAATTATTTTGCTAAATGATAAAAAAAATAACTTGCATAATAATTCATAACGCATATTTCTAAATGGAATATGGGAAATATTATTAGATGGAAATGTGTGCCAGTCTGAAGAGCATTTTTGGAATGTCTCCAGGTTCCTGTGTATTTTCACTGCACCAACCAGGTGTCACAACCCTCGGGCGATATAGCAGCAGGGGATTCAGAAGCAGGGGCCCAATGCTTGAACAGACATCCCAGACTGATCCCCTTCTGGTGGGCAACAGAGGCCAACGGAAGTACCACCCTCTGTGCCTCCACACTGTACACCCCTCCCCGGACCCCCAAACTATGTCCACATTGGATCCTGGGTTCCCTCAGGGTGTGAGGGGCAATTAAGCTCAGTACAGATGCCTTTTCTTAGGGTAAAAAACACCCTAGTACCCACAAAAACGGGCCCCTGCCGTGTACGGTATTTATATGCTACCTCAAACACGTACACATATGCAGACACATTCTTGAGTAAGTAGATTCTCATAGAGTGGCCCACATTTTCCCTGCCTCTCACACCTGGAACCAATGTGTGAACAACCAAATGAAGGAAGGTACGAAAGAATTAATGAAGGAGCACATGAACAGACGTGTAATGAGTAACTCTATTCAGCTTTATTAAAATCTACACGTGTGCAGAGAAACATAATTAAAGCAGCGCTGTGTGGTTAAAGGGGCTTTTCTCAGACGATCAACTGAGTCGCTTCAATGACTAATTGATCAAATTTGGAATAAACTCTCAATCTGAATGTACATGCAAGGCCATGAGATTTACTTACATGACCCTAAATAGAGATTTTAGCAATTGTGTCATTTAGCTTTTTGTGGTTTTCAGAAGATTGGAATAACTTGTAATGGGTGTTATTGAAGAGGATCGGAATTCAAAGTTTAAGACCATTTAACAGAATATGCAGGTTTATTTAGCTTAAACATGAGTCATCTCACCAAACCACTGCCATGAAAGAGAGAAAGTGGGGGAGGGGAGGAGAGGGGGAAGTCATAGATTTTCTAGAGCTAACTAGGTTACGCTACTTTATTTGAGCAGTTTGTAACTTCCTGTTATGTTGTATTTCCTGTTTGTGCTGTATTTCCTGTTTGAGCTAAAAAATGAATCAGGAAATATGGGCCAAAATCAACCTAAACATCTTTGCTTTTGATAGATCACCAGAATTTAGAAAAAAATTGATTGGAGTTAAATATGTAATGTCAGTCGGGCATTTCAAAGAATGTTGGAATGTTTAGAACGTACAAATATCTCTAATGTCTCACCTCAAATCTGAACAAAATGAACTTTTTCATTAGGTTAGGACACGAAGACTGGCCATGCCTATTCGGAATCTAGAGCCATTTGTTTTTGGTCATTGTCAAGCATTTCCCTCCACAAACCATTTCCAATGGGCTTACTGAGGGAAGGATGTTCTCCTTCAAGATTTTTCATCTATCATCCCTTTGATGTGGTAGGTTGTCATGTTCCCTTGGCAGAAAAACGTTTCCACTGTGATTTGGAGTTCATAGGCAGTATTTCTCCTTCGAAAATCACAAGGGGGTTAAACAGGTAAATAGGTTTTTTTGGTCTCATATCAAGGCAAGACTCTTGAGGGGGGGGGGAGGGAGGGGGGAAACATGGAGAGATATTTGACACGGAAATCCATTTAAACAAGGAATGCTTCTAAAAACAGAAATAGAAGATCAAGAAAATAGTGGCCTCAGTTGTGGTGATCAAAAGTTGCTGGTTCCATCCACTGCTCCATTGGAAGTTGAAAGCGAGGTGAAAGATCAAACCATCTATGACAAGCCCAATGCCATAATGCCATTGAGCAAGGCACCAGATTCCCCAACTGCTCCCTAGGTGCAGCACCCACTGCTCCATGTGTAGGTTCTGTGTATGCACTTGGATGGGTTAAATGCAGAGGTCAAATTCCTAGTATAGGTCTCTCCACACATTATTTAATACATAGAGAATTTTGCTTACTACAAAGAGCTACCATTAAGCATATTTCACCCTCTTTTCCTACTTTGCACTACTATGACATCCTGGGGGCCTCGTGCATGTCAATATGATGTAGGCATCAAATCAGAAATGAGAATCAACCCCTGCAGGGTCAATGCGGACTTGTAGTCCCCAATAACATCAATAAACCACCCAGTTTCCTTAAGACAAAACTCTGTCAATATCAACAGGAATCATAAACAAAACATATCATGATATTTGCATTTGTTCTGTTTTGTACATAGTAGCGTTTAAAAGTGTTAAGGGCGTGACTCCCAGGCTACCAATTATCCCATTATCTTACGCTTTTATACATGTTGAACCTGACTCCCCCCTTCTGCCTCATCACCTCAGTTGGTGGAGTTTAACACGGATGCACCAATTCTAGAACGCTACTTCTGTACCTGTCACTTGTGCTGATAGTAAAAGGCACAGTAGAGGGCAAAGGGGCATAGAACCATATTGTGTTTGCTCAGAGTTTTGTTTCATAGTTTTTGAGGGTCTAAACATGCTCGAAAAGTCACCAAATTTAGTACGTCTGAATTTTTTAGTACAAAAATTTACGTCTGAATGATGATTGAAAGTGTGTTGTTTTAAAATGGCTCTATAGCAGTAGTAATAGTTCAGGTGTCCTAAAAAAATTCCGTTTATAAAGTGGAAACTGCTGAAACGAAAGCTAAAGTTTTCTTTAAAAACTTACATTACAGAACAGCACATTCCACTTTATAAAAGTAATTTTTTAAGGATTGAAGAAAAAGTTTTTCTCTGGTTATCCCTTTTTGTCAATTTACAGTGAACCCTCGTTTATCATGGTAGATAGGTTCCAGAACTGGCCGCGATAGCTGAAAATCCTCGAAGTAGGGACACCATATTTACAGTATTTATTTAACAGGTATTCAGACTTTTACCCTCCCTTTACATAGTACTGTTAACAAACCAACCCTTTACAGTAATGTACAGATATCTACAATACGTACATACAGTACACAGGCACAAATGATAAGTAATAAAACAGTAAGTGAACACAAAAAAAAAAATAGAACGATTTTTTTATGGTGCGTACTGTACAATTGTGCAGTATTTTACTCACCACGATAGAAATTTGCGGAAAATCCGCAATATAATTTCTCTTATAAAATACGTAACGTAATGGAAGAAATCCGCGAAGTGATAATCGAACAGTGAAGTAGCGAGGGTTCACTGTCTACTGTATTTCAAGAGCCATTGCATGGATTAGGCATTCTACATGTAAAACTTGCTTTGACATACAAAAAATTCGAGACATGAACACCACCCTGGAATGGATTAATTTCGTATCTCGAGGTACCACTGTAATATGGAAAATACATGACAGGAAGTTGTTAAGAACTTGCAACGTCTGATCAGGTTAAAGTATGCAATGCATGTTAAGAGTCAATGTCTGAAGGTGTTTTATACTGTTATTTCAGACTGTGTGTTAAGGATATGTTTGAAATTTGGAACACTTTTGTAAAGGACCAAGACCAAAAACAAAATTCAAAAAATTACCAAATTTCCCCCTAAACAGTAAGTTGTTATAACTCAGCCATAAAAAATCGGATCATTCCCAAACTCACCAAGTATGTTGCCGGTCCCATCTACATAGCAATATACAGTATCACTTATAGCGCCACCTGGTGGTCATGAGAGATTATTTTCTGTTTTTCATTTTTTTTGCCGTATGTTTCTGAAATGATAACAGTTTTTGCTTGAATACATCTCCTAATTTAGGATTGCTCATAATGCATAATTTATCTTGCAAAGTGAACGTCCATTAGTTTTCTAGTGCTGATAAAGCAGAGAAAAGGGAATAATGAGGCTTTTGAAATGCTTTTGTTATTTATTTGCAATATTGAACCTTACTGGTATTGTACTTGCAAAGTATATGCACATTTTGTGTAATTTTTCTAGTTTTGGAAAAGCACGGAAAAAGGAATATTCATGATTTTGATGTCTATTAAAGTTTAACATGAGCTTTTTTGTCTGCAGTGGACTGGCGACCTGTCCAGGGAGTATTCCCGCCTCTCAATGTGCGCTGGAGATATAGGCACCGGCAGACCCCCATGACCCCAAAAATGGAAGAAACGGGTTGGAAAATGAATGAACGAGTCATTTTGTCACATTTTCCTCCAAAGGGGGGAATGACAGCACCACTGAACTTTTGGAGCCAGTCATTTAGAGGTTCATTGGTAAACTAAAGATGAGAAATCACATTAAAGTGGAATTTGCCTGTGTAATGGTCTAGTAGTTTATGAAGAAAGAAGGTCAACTGGATGTTCTTATTTTAGTTGAGAGCATGTGTGTAACCTCTTCAAACTTTAAATTTGTTTTTTTTTTAATTGGAAAAATAGGTTTCAATTTCTGAAATCATTAGCATGCTTTTAAAGTTCCACAGGCTGCAATATTTAACTCATATATTTTTCCACTCTAATGATAATGGAAGAGTGGAAAAGGAGCAGGTCAGAGGTCACAGTCTCCAGTGTAATTCTCCGTGGTTTATTCTCTGGATTTAAGTGCTTGTATTATCGTATTGTGGCCGTTCATTCTCCCCTCAATGGCCTTTAAGAGTAACCAGAGCCAAAGAGAGGACAGTGGGCAGGCCGAAACAAACACTTTGACTCAAAAGCTGAACTAGAGAGAAAGACGCTCAATGGAAGGGGAAGGGCCCAGCAAATGGGGCTGTTTAGAAAGTGGGGTAGTTAGTAGATAAAAACTGTCTCCAGACTGTAAAATGATCCCTCCTCTTCTTCTACACTCCCCCTTTCTTTTGGCCTCCCTCTTTTTCAACAGAAGAAGCACTGGTTTATCTTTGTGCCCTTAATTGAGCTCGGAGACAGCGAGCCACTCAAGACCCCAGATGCCTTTCTACAGTTCATTCATCTCTCTTGTCTTTCTTTCTGTCTATCTCTGTGACCCTTGTGCTCCTGACGACTCACTTTCTTTTCTTCCGCTCTCCCTGGGCTCCAAGCCATGAATCTCTCTCCTGTCTTCAATCAATCGCTCATTTTGCCTTTTGTGAGGTTTCTTGGTATTCTCTGTGGTGCCACACCTCTTACGTTGGAGAAAGACACACACATTCACATATCAGAAGAACAAGAGATGGAGATAGTGTTTGCGTGTGATGCACCTGTCTGAACATGGGAAACTGAGGTGTGACTCTGTAGGTTCACCAAGAGGTTGATGCACTCAAACCCGACTACATAAAGGAGGAATGGAGTCGAGGAAAAAATTAACTGAGCCAAATGAAAAGGTAAGATTTGCAAGGTAAATTTAAATGTGTATTTTGTGTCATAATATGTTGGTTGAGGTATATATTGCTCTGTGCAAATTCTCTTCGCATGCCTTAAGGCCTCTACACACTGATCAGAATTACTGGTACGAACATGGGAGTCATGGGACCTCACACACCTAACCGAAAGACTTTCGGATTGCTTTTTTCACATGAGAACGACCATCGCACATTTTCAAAAATTTTTCTGTGTTCTTTGATTTCTTCTCCGTCATTGTCTTTGTCTTTCCTGTTTCAGTGCAGTGCACCTGTTGTACCTCAAATGCCATCTTCAGGCAGGGATGTGCGTCATCCTCAACCCAGACAAAAAGAACCCTGCTGAGAAGCCATTATTTTGAATCTCAGTTCCGATTCGCTCTTTTTTAACGAGTCTGTAATGTGACTCCGTAGGAACGAGTCGTGTCAGAGATGGATTCCTTCAGTGGCGCATGTGCAACATGCAACTTGTGGCTTTCCGAGCATAACCTGCTCAACATTAATGAGAAAAGAAGTAAAGGACCCGAAGGACTCTAAAAAAGAACTAATCTTTTCTGTTTCCGGGTCATATTGGATTGGTTAACATTACAGAGTGGTCAAGAGCCAGAATCGGAAAAGACCAGTTCTTTTTCCAAGTCTTGCAAAAACACTGAAAAATATTTTCAAAACCGAGATCTTTGTGTCTTGCCCAAATATATCACATTAGATATATTTTCA
Source organism: Danionella cerebrum (assembly GCA_007224835.1). NCBI lineage: Eukaryota > Metazoa > Chordata > Actinopteri > Cypriniformes > Danionidae > Danionella > Danionella cerebrum. The sequence goes on from SRMA01025549.1 coordinate 460,853, forward strand.
TGATAAGGGGGTGCACATGGATATAATGATGCTCAGAAAACTTCTCTTACTAAAAGCTTTAGACCCTTCCTCCCTGTCAAAAAAATAGGAAATTCTAATAACTTTCTAACTTCAATCAGTTTAGATTGTAATACACTTAAGAAAACCAGAGTAACACAAGGACCTTGGTTAAGACACTCCAATCCAATAAAAAGTGAGTTACTTTGAAATATATTTCAGAAACTATTAAAATCAGAAATATAAATCAAATGAATATTTTATGTGACGATGGGAAAACAAGATGAGGGAGAAACAAGAGAGACATGACAGAAAAAACTACACACTGTTTCGAATTGAGATTTAGTCGGACCAATCTTCGGTTCTTTATCTGGGTCGTGAAAATATTGATGCGATGATACTAACCCTAACCCTGCCTGAAGATGACTGCATGAGGAAACAGGGAAGAAGAAGACAACGGCAGAGAAGAAATCAAAGAATACACAGAAGGAATCGTGGATGTCAAGCAGTTTATACTGTTGGTTTGATAGAAATTAGGTGAAAAAAGGGGATTTGTGGTCCTGTATTTTTTCCTGTTTCCTGGGTGAAGTCTCTACAAAAATGTTGAATGGGCGTCCCCTTGCCTTTTAGTAAATTTCACTTATGTGTACATATACTTTAAATTATTAATAGCTTTGTCTTAGACATTGTTTTATTTAAAAAGGCAACTGCACATGAATCAGATATATGATGTATGAATAGCATATAGTATATAGATATTTATGGATAGTAATTATATATTAGAAACAATTTTTTTTTTGTTTTATTGAGCTAGGCTCACAACTATGAAAAATGAAGATCATTTTGATTGACAAAAACAAGCTGGGAAACGTTAGATAACCATGACATTTAAATGTTGAATAAATCTCATATTTACATGTTTTCATACTGAAAGAAAGATGCGGGAGTTACATGAATATTGAGGTCTGGATCTCTTTGACAGGGGTTGTAAGTTCTTGACTTAGTCTGTTACATTTCTCCATCACCTGACAAAATGGCATCATCTCTCCTCAAGGCAGAGGTTGTTGTGGCCTTTTATTTTGCTCTTTCAGGTGTAAAGTGTACTTTTTCACACTGTGTATTGTTAATCCAACACTATGGGAGTTATTCTCATTTTACACTACCTTTTTTACACTGGTGATTTTTTTTTGTTTGTTTACAAAGTTTTGTAAACGTTACAGAATTATAAACGTTTAAACGCTATAAATGCTCATCATCTTACCAGGTCACATCTTTTTTCTTTAGAGACCTGACTCAAGAGGGAATCTCCACAAAAATAGTCTCTCTTTTTGATTAGAACGATAAGAGACTAAAAGGAGAGGAATGTTAAACTTTCCCTTTTCCCCTTTTTTTCTGTCAGATGAGGCCAGAGGATGAGCTGGCTGAATAGTATGACTGTTTGATAAGATTTCATGTGGGAAATCTGTTACCCCCTCAGGTACACATGATGGGCTACCCAGTTAAGAAGAAACATGTGCGATCATGGCTGAAAAGCAAGTGGTTGAAAAAGAGAAGCGGTAATTGTCCATCTTATGTGTGAAGTGCTAATTTAAGTGAAAGGAAAGGTCAGATAATAATCTAAAGTCACTGCATTTAAATGGACAACCTTTCCATGAACTCACTCGTGGGTTTGAGATTGGCTCTGAGCTTGACCTCTTGAATGGTCTGGGAGCTGAGTAGGTCCCATCTCGTAATACAAACGCTCCCCTCAGTTTTTCCAGGTCTTTAAGTGAGGGAGATTCTGAACAAAAGCCACATCACCTTCGGGATCCTCGTATATCCCTTCAGCTCCTGAGTGAGGCTTTTAAAAACACTACTTTGGGGCCTGTTGTGGTCAACTAACATGAAAATGAATGTACTTCAGCTTCAATCACCATTAGGAAGACTCAGCTTTGTAAACTCGTGTTCACGTGTAGATTCAGTAAATATGTAAACCAAAGCAGTTGAAAGCTCTTTATGAGTCCTGTTTTGTAACTGTGTGCTATCCCATGTGAGTTCCTACACTGAGGCTACAGTAATTGTTGAAAGTCTAATTAGCTGCCCAAATGTAGATCAAAACTACATCATTTTTTTAGACTGTAGGGAAAAAACTACCCTTTAAGCTCATTCAGGACACTGAAATAATAATTATTTGAAATGTGCTGATTTGAATGTGTACATTGGTCCCACGTGATCAGAACGTGTCTTCAGTGAGATTAGCATAAAAATAATGTTAGTTGGCAACGTGTGACCCATGTACACATTATGTCCAGTCAGAGAGCCATTGGTGTTGGTACCCAAACCGAACACTGCTCAAACTGAAAACACTCACCTGCACAACTGGTATAAAAGACTCCATCTCCCAGAATGCACTGTCCGTAATCGAATGTATTCCCTGTGTTACTGCCTGGACTCCTCACTGGCTATTTTTTGGGAATGCTCCATAAGTTCACCTCCCTGTGCTCCTTACCTATACTCCACTCTCTCACCAGACTCTCACAAACACCTGAAGAGCTGGTGTGACATCTCCATCACTGGCCTGAAGACCGAGTTGGGTCTGCCTGCTAGCCCCCTAGCCAGTGCGCTCCCCGATTCATATCTGGTGGACGAAACTCACCAGGGAAGACCTTCCTGTATGGATTTCCTTCTCACCTGGATACTTACCTGGGTTCTCATGGACTCTGGAGCACTACAACCAGATCATTTAGCACTATTAGCATCCACAGCTTTACACGCCAAGCCTTTCAGTAAAACTCCATTACTCTTTGTCGTTGTCCTGTTGTGTGTGTGTCATCAGGGAGAATGTGACAGATAGGGTCTACAAGAAACTCGTTAGCACCAAGTTTGCTGTTAGCTAATATCTCCTCCAGCACATCCCTGTGATTCTCAATGGCATCAAAGTCAGGATTCTATGGTGCCCAATCCACATGTAAAAATATGCTCACAGATGAATGGCAGATGAATCCTGGCATTGTGATCTTATACCTGCATATACCCATGCCATCAGGGATTATTCAGTAACCTGGTTATTAAGTACATTCAGGTCGTCCGCGGACCAAATCCTTTATGCTCATCCTGTTGCTGAACCTAGACCTGAGCAACTACAGCAACTCCATAATATGCCAACACCCCCACAGGCTTGTACAGCAGGCACTAGGCATGTAGGGTCTCTCCTACCCTGATGCACCCATTACTCTGGAACTGCGATCATCTGGACTCATCAGACCACATGACCCTTTTCCATTGCTTCAAAGCAAAATGAAACCTTTTTATCCAGTTAGCAGATTACAGATTAGTGGCTCTTACCATTAAAAATAGCCCTTAGTTCCACTGGTGCTTATCTTTGATGTGATTTCACCAAATGTTTAAGTGATTGTTGTTTTTTCTGGCCAAATTTCTTCGCTTAAAATGATCTGTTCACTATCCTTGCAGCTTTTAACAATGCTTTTAGACACTTTAATAATCATAACCCTCCTAAGATGTTTTCTGTTTGAAGAATGAGAATGATTGGACAATTCTTGAACAGACTACAATCTTTCCACAACCACGGGATGAGTTGTTTAAGAAATGCGAGGCAAGAAAGATAACCACCCATGCAGTAATTAACCAATAGGAAGCTCTAACCTAAATCTTATGATGAGAAATGTTATCATAAAATTTCTAGTTCTATATGGAAAGGGTGAAGGCATTCCAAATTGTGCAAGTTACTTCCCAACTGTAATACACTCCAGATTACTTGCTACTGTGAACTAAAAGTAATACCTTACCTTACAATATTAATGTCTCAGCACTGAAATATGTTTCACTACTCATATATTACTTGAGTGACTTTCACCAAAATAACTTAACATTCTAAAATGACAAAATGTACTGCATTTGAAGTACAAATGTACTGGAATACGGAATATATTCCTAATTTCTCATTTATATTGTTTACACTCTCAAACTTATTGATGTGTTTAACTTCTATTTTAAGAAAAACAGATATCCAGAATGGCAGCAACTCGCCGATAACCAAGCTCTGCTGTCTTTGTTGGTTGAAAGCCAGGTGCAAGTCACTCAAACGGAGGGACAGTGGAAACAGCCAATCACGTAAAACCTTGGAAGGGGGCATTCCCTGCCTTTTCAAAGTTCAGGGGCATGCCTTCCCTAAACGATGTCTGCACATGAGTGTACCGGTGTGTTCTCAGTGCTGGGAGAAATAATGTTAGCGATAGAGGCAAGGTGTACTTCAAGTAAACTGAGATGACATGCAGATTGATGTGACCACATCTAGCGTGTCACTGTAGTCAAAGAAGTCTTTGCTGCAAAAAATATAGCTCCTCTGGGGAAGCTGGAGTATTTTATTTACATCTTACATGTTTTTGTCATGTTACTGGCACATGTTTATCCTCAAGGTTTGCGTAGAACTTTCACAGTCTGTTTTTGTTGCTATTAAAAATTGTAAGCATTACAGCCATTAAACTCCTCTGTCAATATATATTGACATTCAGAGAATTGTCTGTTTCCCTAATGAAGTCCCAAGCTGCAATTGTGAACACCCCTCTGCTCTCTTGCTTTAATGACGAAGAATGGATTTGATGGAGCCAATAAAAGTAATAGGATTGATGCTGTTCTCAGTGGGGCAGTGCTGCCCTCTCAACCGGACTTGCTTCCTTTCTTTCTCTCATCCCCACTGTGAGGTCAGTTGTCCTTTAGATCACTGGCTAATCTTATCACAGAAATTGAGTTGACAAGCTTCTTCAACAGAAAGAAATATGTGTATTGATTTTCTGAATCAGAGCTTTGAGGCTGTTCAAAAAAAAAAAAAATAAAAAAAATAAGATCCACTGGAGCTGTAAACAATATATGCAGACATCACTTTTCCAGTTCAAGATTGAATTTATGGCCAGTCTGTTATGGTGGTTGAAGTGCTTTGATTAACTTCGGCAAGAGTACAATAGCAAAGCATGGCTCAGACCTCGGAGGATCAGATGACAAGACTCTCTTTCCTCTGTTTATAGCAGTTTATTTTAATTGAATTGAATATTTAAATATTATTAGGTCCTGCGATGGACTGGCGACCTGTCCAGGGTATACTTCTGCCTCTGGGTCAGTGTGCGCTGGAGATAGGCACCGGCAGACCCCATGACGAAATAAGCGGGTTGGAAAATGAACGGATGAAAGAATTAATGCATATTAAAGAGGCATAGAAAGTGTATCAATGAAGAAAACTATTTTACAACTAATCCACAGAGAGTTTAACAGCCACATTCAAAGTTTCAAATGCTGTAGTGCTGCTGAATAGATTTTCTTTATTATTTCATTCATTCATCTTTTATCTTCCTAAGAAACTTAATTAACCTTTAGAAGTCTTTAGCCTTCACTAAACATTTTTTACTGCTTTACAAATTACTCTTATACATGTCCTTCTCAAAAAATTAGCATACTGTGATAAAGTTCATTATATGTTGTAATGTACTGATAACCAGAGTTCCACTAGAAGTCAAATTTGGGGTGAGTGTTGAAAGCTGGTGAGCAAGTCACCAGTTTCCCCCACTATGGCTACCCACCACTGAGCACAAATTCCTGGCATGGATCACTTTCATCTTTTCAACAAAGCCAAGTGGAAGAAATAGAAAGGGAAACTCTCTGATTGGCCAAAGTCTGCATATCCATGTGTCTTTGCTTAAGGTTTGCAAAAAGATACAAAATATAACATTTCTGAGATTTCCAGATACCTAATAACCTCCATAAAAGATTTGTGGAGGAACCACATGAGTCTTTAATGGATGGATTATAAGTAAGAATCTAATTGAAACATGAGAGTATATGTAATATTCATAAAATCTTCAATATAATATGTCAAATACACCAATCTGCACATTTTAAACTCTGTTCTGTGGCAATAACATTAATTGATCAATTGAAAATTCACCCGGATCATCCTGGTCGTTCATTTCTTGTACCTACATGCCTATGTGTTGTATTTTGGAACAATGGGTGGTATATACAAAGGTAGAGAAGCTTTTGGGAGCCTTTCGTCTATGGTCAGCAAGTACTTTACAGTGCATTGAAGCAAGCCCCTCCAGATGCTTTCTTGAAAATGTGGTCTTGCCTCTCTGTCTGCGAGCCATACATGTGCCCTTTTTACCTCTGGCTGAGCAGTAAATAGTCATAGAGTAGACTTTCAAAAGAAAATGCTGGGTCTTGATCAAAGAAAACACAAATCTTTTTTTTCTGTTGTGCCAAATATCAATTCAGTAGAACACACAGAGAGTGAAATATGCATGAACGAATGCTTTCAAAGTTTCTCCCTGGTTCTAAAACTTCACTTGCTGAACCCATATACCCTGGCTCTTGTGGTTCTCATTGTGGTTTTGCACAGGGTAAATAGAAAGCTGAGCCAAAATGGTTTCATCACTATGAAAATGAAAGTTATTGGAATAGACATGTCTCCTTTGAGACTTCTATTACAACATTATACTCTGGAGATTATACGTTTTGATGTTAAAAACATGGTCCAAAACAATAGATCACAAATTGCTTTGATCCATATCGGTGCTCTCCAAATCATTGCACATGAGATTCCACATTTTGGCTTTGGAAAACAAAATGCTCTCTGACATACACACTTTACAAGGGTCCTGTCATGCCCTATTCCACAAAATATGATTTTTTTAAATGTTTAATGTCACCATAATCTGAATCAATTTTTATGAGGGTCCGTACAAAACCAAAGCTTACTTTACAGAAGAGGGCGGAGATTTAGACCAACTACGGCTGCAAATGACCACCGCAGATATACCATATTTTTCGGCTCATAAGACGCACCGGCACATAAGACGCACCCAATTTTTAAAGAGGAAAATCCAGAAAAAAAAAGATTCTGAACCAAATACTGTTGTAAAATATTTTATATCAACTGTGTAAAAGTTAACAGCCAAACATGTAACATGAACAGACAGTAAACAGTAAAAGTAACAAAAAAAAGGCTGTAATGTTTTTCTTTGCCCCCACTCATCACTCTAAAGTCCACCATTCGTTATCACCATCACTGTTCCAGTGCAACATTGTCACTACATTACTAATAATAGCTAGTAAAATGGTCACTACATTACTAATAATAGCCAGTAACATTGTCACTACATTACTAATAATAGCCAGTAACATTGTCACCACATTACTAATAATAGCCAGTAACATTGTCACTACATTACTAATAATAGCCAGTAACATTGTCACCACATTACTAATAATAGCTAGTAACATTGTCACTACATTACTAATAATGGCCAGTAACATTGTCACTACATTACTAATAATAGCCAGTAACATTGTCACTACATTACTAATAATAGCCAGTAACATTGTCACTACATTACTAATAATAATAATAGCCAGTACATTGTCACTACATTACTAATAATAGCTAGTAACATTGTCACTACATTACTAATAATAGCCAGTAACATTGTCACTACATTACTAATAATAGCCAGTAACATTGTCACTACATCATTAATAATAGCCAGTAACATTGTCACTACATTACTAATAATAGCCAGTAACATTGTCACTACATTACAAATAATAGCCAGTAACATTGTCACTACATTACTAATAATAGCCAGCAACATTGTCACTACATTACTAATAATAGCCAGTAACATTGTCACTACATTACTAATAATAGCTAGTAAGACTGTCACCACATTACTAATAATAGCTAGTAACATTGTCACTACATTACTAATAATAGCCAGTAACATTGTCACTACATTACTAATAATAGCCAGTAACATTGTCACTACATTACTAATAATAGCAAGTAACATTGTCACTACATTACTAATAATAGCAAGTAACATTGTCACTACATTACTAATAATAGCTAGTAAGATTGTCACTACATTACTGATAATAGCCAGTAACATTGTCACTACATTACTAATAATAGCCAGTAACATTGTCACTACATTACTAATAATAGCTAGTAACATTGTCACTACATTACTAATACTAGCTAGTAACATTGTCACTACATTACTAATAATAGCCAGTAACATTGTCACTACATTACTAATAATAGCTAGTAACATTGTCACCACATTACTAATAATAGCTAGTAACATTGTCACTACATTACTAATAATACCAGTAACATTGTCACTACATTACTAATAATAGCTAGTAACATTGTCACTACACTACTAATAATAGCCAGTAACATTGTCACTACATTACTAATAATAGCCAGTAACATTGTCACTACATTACTAATAATAGCCAGCAACACTGTCACTACATTACTAATAATAGCCAGTAACATTGTCACTACATTACTAATAATAGCCAGTAACATTGTCACTACATTACTAATAATAGCTAGTAACACTGTCACCACATTACTAATAATAGCCAGTAACATTGTCACTACATTACTAATAATAGCCAGTAACATTGTCACTACATTACTAATAATAGCTAGTAACATTGTCACCACATCACTAATAATAGCTAGTAACATTGTCACCACATTACTAACAATAGCTAGTAACATTGTCACTACATTACTAATAATAGCCAGTAACATTGTCACTACATTACTAATAATAGCCAGTAACATTGTCACTACATTACTAATAATAGCCAGTAACATCGTCACTACATTACTACTAATAGCTAGTAACATTGTCACTACATTACTAATAATAGCTAGTAACATTGTCACTACATTACTAATAATAGCCAGTAACATTGTCACTACATTACTAATAATAGCCAGTAACATTGCCACTACATTACTAATAATAGCCAGTAACATTGTCACTACATTACTAATAATAGCTAGTAAGATTGCCCCCACATTAGTAATAATACAGTGGTTCTCAAACTTTAGTCGAGCCCCCCTTTAAACCTTTAAAAGAATCTGGGCACCCCCAGATGTAAAATAATAATTATTTAATAATTAATTAATAACTATTTTAATGTAAAATAAATGTAACTACTCCTTAATGTTAAATAACTCATTATTTATACCTTATTCAAGTGACAATTCGGTTGCATGTGAGATGTACCGTTGAGAGATGATTTGAGTTTATTTAAGAAGAGTTTCAGTCATTGAGAGCGTTTTGTTTTCCTCACGCGAGCAAGAGAGAGAGATAGAGAGAGAGCGCGCGCTGTGCATCTGTGCACCTTTCATTTTTGTCAGCTTATGAAAACCCACATAACTCCATTAATGAAGGATCAAACTGTCCAAGTTTGTGAAACTGTCCAAGTGAATGCTTAGCGGAAACAAATCCCTCACAGACTGAAGACGATGCAGATCGATAATCATCTTATCGTCAGGCTCAAAAACTATTAGCTGTGCCCATTTCACATCTTGAAATGTATTTTAGTGTGAGAAATTGGGTTTGTAGCGTGAGAGATCACTCAAATGCGAGAGTCTAACGTTCAATGTGTGGTCTGTAGTTTCGCTCGTGAGTACGGATGCGGAAGCACTGCACCGCTGCGGCATTGTGGGAAATGTAGTTTTCCCCCCGTTTTCGTTACAACCGCGCTAAGGCAGAGATGGGCGATGACGTCAGCGCGCAGCGCTGGGTGTACAAATATGGCCGCGGCTTCGGCCTAGCTCCGGAGCTCTTACGCCTCTCATACGGCCGTGACCGGACTTCGCTCTGCTCTCAGTTTTGGGGAAGAAAAAGTGCGTCTTATGAGCCGAAAAATACGGTAATTGCTTTTATTTAAAATTTCTTAATGACTTTCATTTAGCTGGTTTTGGGTCAGAAGTTTCTCTATGGGTTGAAATCTAGGCTGCTAAACATTAATAAAATGTACTCCTCTTGATTCTTTCAGCACTTACAATAGGTCTCAATGTAAAAGAATTTTCTGGTCTGTTCGCACATTTCTGACAATCTCTGTTGGTGTTTTGTGGTGGAATTTTTTTTTTCCGTTGAGGATTTGTCTTCCATTTGTGTTCGAATGCAATATTACAAGAACAACAAAAGAATTTAAGAGCAGGGGGAAACTGTAGAGCGCAGTCCTTGGCATTTTGGTCTACAAATTCCCATAGTTCCCTCTTAGCCACCAGAAAATGGAATGACAGAATGTGATGTCCTTATTGTGATGAAAAGATAAAGGAAAAATCATGTGCTTCATATTATAATAGTAATATGCAACTGCGTGCTTAGACGTTTGGGTCTGTTACTGTCTATCAAGAGTTCTGAGTTCTATCAAGACCCATTTCTAATCTTTTTTTTTTTTTTGTCTAAAATACTACAGAAAGCAGTTATAGCTCAGCTAAGCTCCATCCTGAAAAATATCCTGATCTTTATGAAGAGTTTCAATCAGTTTTTAGACTGCACCACAGCACAGAGACTCCTTTAGTTAATTTCTCTCCTCCATCTGACCAAGGGAATATCTCCCTCTTGTTTTTTTTTTTTGGTTTTTTTTTTAATAGTTACCACCAAAATTGTTGAAATATTACTACAGTTGTCTTTTGATTTCTTTTCCGACCAAACTGATTTGTTTTGAAGGAAAATTTGAGAGGACATTGCTCATGCAAAACGAAGGCATGGCATGTTGTTTTTGCTGTGTCGCTATGGAGTTTGCAAAGGTGTTTTTCCAAGTCCAGTATGAGCAAATGTAATTGTGCAGCTAGGCTTGAATTTGGGTTAGGATTGAAATAGATGGTTTAGCTGCATCATAAAGTGTTAAAGCGGCAGATAACAGGCTGCCTTTCTATTTATAGCTTTCCATTCTGCATTCATTTTAGTTTCTCTTCCGTCATTCTGTGGAATGGATGTTTTTGAGATCTTTATCTTGTTTACAATGCACCTTAATTGAGGCGTTTTGTGAATGAGCGAATGCGTCATCTGTGTGCAGATTGAACAGTGAAGTACCCAGTGGTGAATGTCTAAGAGATGAGATGATCTGGCTTCAGCAGAACCTTTCTAAACTGGGTTCTCCAGTCGTTCTCTGTCACAACGATCTGCTCTGTAAGAACATCATCTACAAACAAAAGGAAGGTGAGTCCCCCAAACCCAACAGTCTCCTTCAGAGTTTGAATTTGTTTCCCCAAGCTCCCCTGTCTAAGGTAGGCTTCAGTTTAGTGTTCTCACCTCTGAAATACAGTTTGGATGTCCTTTGCTAAAGGATGGTAAAATGGTAGATTCCGCAAGGGCTCCAGAGAAGCCACGCTTTTCTAGTAAATGTGTTTTTCTAGTTTAGAAATCAAATGCAAATTGATGTTTGTGTTTGCTTTGAGAAATGTTGCTGTGATGTTTACTGTCTTCATGATGTAGAGACTGGTGATTGTCTGCCGCTTCCTGACCTGAACAGGATGGAGAGTGTGTGCCAGTATGACTCCAGTCATTCCTGTTATGCTCAACTTTTATCCGCATTTCTGTGAATCAGGACGTGTTTTTATAAACACTTTTACTAGACCTTCAGAATTATGCTACATATCAACGACACAAAGTAGACAATCCGCTCAAGTAGGAATGTGTAAACAGGGCTGTTCTTATCAATGAAAAAAAAAAGTGTAATGATAGACAATGCTCACGATACATTAAAACCATAAGTTTTACGAGACTATTTTGTTACCAACAACTGTTGGTAAACTGCCATTGGAAAGGTAAAGAAAATTGATGGTTAATTGTTAGCTTAGAACATCAGAGTCTAGTTTAATATGTATTCGATTTATTGTAATATATGTATTGTAATATCATCCAGCCTCTAGGTGGCAGTGTTTTAAGTTTGTATGAAACATGAAAGCGTCACAACACCAGGAAGAGTGTTTTTTTATTATTTTTTTTCTAAATATCTGTACAGTGGGGGTGGTCAGCCATGAAATAATGAGGAAAAAAAATAGCCATGAACTAACCGCTAGCGTGAGGAGATGTGAGCAAAAACAATATCACAAAACATATTTTTTCATATCAATCGGTTTCAATAATTATCATGATATAGGTCAACCTTTATTTTTGTTAAATATAAAGGCATATTTTGCTCCTGAGTGAAAACATGACAAATACGTCTCAGACGGCTCAATCGAGGTAGAACACAGATAAACACATGCACTGCAAAAATAAACACTCTTGTAACAAGAATGCAAAAAAATCAGGTGAAGCTTTGTTTTTATATATTGTTTATAGCATATGTGGATTAATCGGATTGGACAAGGGACATTAACATTGCTGAATATTTATTCACTAAAATAATACTCATAAATCGATATTCAAACTCCGTTCCCACTACTTCAGAGCCGAGTGCTCCATCCACCACACCACAGGTCTCGACTGAGAGATTACAGTTTATAAAAACCTAGCTGTAAAACTACGTTTATTAAAAATAAGCAAAATAATCTATATTGTACAAGCCTAAACTACAAAATTCGTTTTATAATAAAGTTTTTGCTTTGCTTAGATTTATTGTTGAAAGTAAAGTAAACGGTTTAGGTTACAGTCTTCGGCAGACAGAGACCAATGTATTCATGGTAATATCTCCCAAAAAGTTTTGGGGTGTTGTGACCTTTTCAAGAAAACAGACTCTTTTATACATAGTTTTATAAAATTCTTTCTGTTTCTCGTAAAAAGTTTTGTGTGCTTATTTACATGGAGACACTTCTAGATGATATCTCCTAGTAACTCCTCGATACGCATCTTGACATTTTTGTATTGTGATGTAGTGCTACACCCCCAGCATTTTACTGTAGCGATATCATGAAAGCTTAAAAGATTCTGTTGTCTATTAGTTACGATTGATGTAGTATTATTTTTCTAGGGAAGCGGAAAATATACAAGTAATAAAAACGAATTAGCTTCAGCTTTTTAATGCATTAGTGAGTCATTTAATTTGGAGAGGGAGAAATGCTCCACTTTAAAAATGAATAGTACTAATCTGCATAACAGGAATGACCTGTTTGAAGCAGTATGAGCATGAGAAGATGTCTGCAGCTCTGCCACCGCAGATGTTTGATAAAGTTGTTCCTGCCTTTCACATTGTCCTCTTTTGAGGCGGCACCAGTCAAACCAATTCTCACCAGCTCGTATCAGTAGCCCTGAAGGTATCAGCTGCCTCGAAAAGTAGTCCTCAGAGCAGTAAATGATTCAACAACACGCGATTAGAGTTTGGAACGCTGCTCGGAGGACTGCGTTTGAAGGCAGCTGTGACCTTGGCACTTGTTTCTAGATGAACTTTGAGAGAGAGAGAGAGGAAGGAGGTTCTGTTTTTTTTTCAGAAAAAAGGACAAGTCACTTCCTCTATCGCATAGGCTGAGGGGTTAGAGGAAGTTTTTCACAGTAAAATATTAAAATCGTTCACATCCTTGCTGCCCCCCCCCCTATCTGTCCCTTAGCAGACGAGAGCGAGAGCGGGAGCGTTATGCAATAATTCAGCTTTGTGGCGCTACACCTGTGTTTTGTTTTTTCTTCCTCGTCCGCACGAAGTAAATGTGAGTCCCACAGGCTCGACCTGCACAGGAAGCCATCGTGGCATTTGCATAGACCCAGTAATCTCGGGGCCTCATTGGTTGCTCCCTGGACCAATGGGGATGCTGTAAGATAGGGGAGTGCGTTTATGAGATGAGCCGTGTTTGTTCTTAAAGGGGGAGGTGCCCAGTGGCCTCTCTGCAGTGAAGCTGTGTGTGTTCTGTGACAGATGTGAGTTTGCCCAAATCTCTTCATCTGCTGCACAGGGCTATAGCCACTGACTGGAGGTGTTCAGTGTGTCCCGCTAGGACGCCACCGGGTCCGGTAACCACCTCACGTGTCTTTTTCTGTAGACCAACACTTCTGTCCAATGTCAATCAAGCTTTTGTTTTTTTTTTTGTTTGTTTTTTTTTCCTCTACACATCATAAGCTCTAGAGCACTGGGAATGCAAAGCAACGTAAAGTCAGAGACACAGGCAGAGCTTAACAGATAATACATTACACATTTTTAGAGCGAGAGGAGTAAGGCTTTGTGTTCTGCACTCCACACTGTACACATCACCTGACTGACTGCGTCACTGCTTGCTAGTCTGCAGCTGCACAGTCCCAGCCACCGAGTGGCGCCATTGCCCATTTCCTGTGCTTTACCTCCTGTCTTTCCAACCCTGTGGTTTCACACAATCCATTTATGTTGCACTTTTTAAAACCGTAAACTCTAATAACCTCCACCTCACTTCCTCTATTTCTCTTACACTTATTTCCTCCTGTAGAGCAGAAAACATGTTTGTTTGCCACAAGACTCAGATTAATCTGATGTGTTGAACGTGCTCCAAAAACTCAGTTAAAGGTGCACTGTGTAATATATTGCCACTAGAGGGCGCATTTCTATAAAAAGTAATATGTTTTCACGTGTCACCAGCCAATGACTGGGCTCCTTTCCTTCATGACAAAAAGTACTAAAACCAATACAACTGACCTTTCACACCAAAATCTTACATATTGCACCTTTAAAAGTAATTAATTTTATTATGACACAGACTGCCAAGAATTTTAATTGCTTTCTCAATTAGTCAGATACACGCTAATTATAAAGTACAAGATTCTAGATACTGAAGAAAGAAAAGTAGCTATACCCAAGTTTAAAGAGATAGTGTTCGAGGGGGTTGGATGTGACTATTTATTTATTTATTTTTGGAAATAAAGCAAATGTTAAATATATACAAGACCCGATCCACTGCATAACTTGTGTACACTTTTCCCAGTGTCTTTAAATCTCATCTATTATCAAAGAAATGTACATAAATGTAAACAATAATCTATTTTTTAATGAAATTAAATCCATTTTCTAAAGAAATTAGTTTTAACAATACTAGACACAGCAGCACAGCTAACTATATAGAATAAAATAAATGCACAGTACTTGAAATGAACTATACTTGAAATGAACATCTATGGCAATCTGTGTCATGATAACATTGATTAAATCAACAATCTTATTTTTTCAGTGCATGAAGTTGGGGATTCGTCAATTAGAATTATGTTAAAACTTCATTCCTGTGTAACATTTCATTCACATAAAAATTTTCCCACATTTTGCAGATGCTTTTATCCAAAGCAACTTACGATTGGGGGGAAATTCCAATTATCAGAAGAAACCGTTTAATACACTTTGTTTGTAAAGTAGTTACTTGCAAAAAAATCCTTTCATTTCACTTGCACTGTTGCCAAATAGTGCTAAAAGTCACTAGATGATGCCATTTGCAGAAAGACCACACTGTTCATCCAGCCCCAAATGTTATTTTTGCAGTTTGTTTTTTTATTTTTGGGCAAAAGATTAAAAAAAAAGTATTGGACATGTTTCATTTTCTATTTAAATATGCACATTTAAATATAAAAACAAACACGTTAAGCCAAATAAAAAAATACTGTAAATAATAAGAAATGTATGAAGTAAAGGTGATGCATAAGGATAGACATATCTTCAGCATTTTTTCCTGTTTTAGTTAAATGTATATATATAAAAGAATTTTTAAAGTGTGAAAATGCTTAATTACTTTGTATTCAATGAAATTGTAATGGATAAGGAATATCTCAACATACAGCAAACTATCCTCATGAAAATATACATTTTCCAGTATTCCTTGTTTTTATTATCGAAAGCCACAACCTCAAATTACTTTTATTCTGAAAAAGATCGCTTTTTCAGATGGTGGGTGAATTGGGACGCAGTCTCGAGTCTCAATGTGGCGTATGAGCAAAACAAAAGTTGGCAGGAACCTGTGAAAAAGTCACTAGGGAGTCTGAAATATTGCCAGATCTAGTGACAAAACGTCGACTTGTTAAAAAATACAATTTCATTTGTTGTTTTGTTTAAGTAAGAAAATAAATATCTTTGTAAAACAAAGATAAGACTTCCCATGTTGGCCTTCATGTTAAACTGGATGAGGAATGCAAGCCAAGTGACTTGTTTAAGTGTTTTTAAAATAATGAAAATGCAGCACATTCCTTTGCTGCAAATGATTTCTCTAATTGAAGAATCACCTAAATGTAATCTTCCACACATGCATGCCGTAAGTGCTTGGTATCTCTTTCCTCCTCTCATTCCTCACATTTGTTTATTCTCTTGTCTTCCACCAGAATGCAAATCCTTACTCCTTTTCCTAGATGTGATTTAATCAGTCGTTTAACTTGCAGATAAGCCCATGTAGTGTTGGTTTGCTAGCACAGGCCATAGATTGTTACAGAACACGGGTTAAGAAGACGATGTGTGCTCCTTCTTCTAAACAAACACTTGTCTGTTTCCCTCCTGCAGGAAATGTCAAATTCATTGACTACGAATACGCTGGGTACAATTACCAAGCCTTTGACATTGGGAACCACTTCAATGAATTTGCAGGTAACGTGATTTGAGCAGAAATTGGTACAAAGCGGACGGAACCAGCTCAGCGAGGACTGAAGGGTTTAATGTGGGTGTGGCCTTTGTGTGATTGACAGGTCTGAACGAGGTGGATTATAGCCTGTATCCTGGTAGAGAGCTCCAGTTGCAGTGGCTCCAGGCTTATCTGGAGGCCTACAAAGAGTACAAATCACAGGGCACAGAGGTCTCCTGCGCGGAAGTGGAGCTGCTGTATGTACAAGTCAATCGCTTCGCTTTGGTGAGTCCAAACTGGATTTATCCAGAACCCTGACGCATTTCCATCCACCTGCACTCTGCCAAACTAAACATGGACTGGAGTTTTTTTTCAACGTAATTACTTTTTTAATGACGCACAGCCCAGTAGAGTGGAACATCTTGTGCAGTTGAAGTATTTAGTAGACAGAAGAGGACACTAAAGTATGAATAGTGATCAGTGAAGCAACCTTCAAATCCCGACTGGTAATTTATGAAGAATGTCTGCATGTGCACACAGGTCTGTCACCTGCTCTTTTTCAACCGTGCTGTTTACAGCCCAGTATCTTCACACACTTGCTGTTTTCTAAAAGATATGAACTCTTGACTCGGAGGCAGAAACAAACATACAAACTGAAAAACACTGAAGAGATAGAGACTTTATTATCAGCCGGCGGCCCCATGATTCTTTCTCACATGATGTGAAAGGAGCGTTTCAGTCTTTTATAGAAGTGTGCCACCTTTTAGAAGCTTTTACTTGGCTGTCAGAGGTCCAGAATCAACACAAATAACTTCCACGCAGTTGTCCTTTTCCTTTTTTTATGGCTTCACTGAAAAGCTCCAGTCAAATGTTTCCCAGCAACAATATAACATCAAATCCGTCTCGGTTGACTCAAGTTAAGGGGTTACAAGTGCAGAAAGCAGTATTTATTTTAAATTAAACACAGAAATAACCAGTTTTGCAAAGTGAAGAACATAATAGTTGCTGTACTTAAATATTTTACAGATGATTTTGTACTTGAGTATTTGTATTTGTATTGAAATTTTGTACTTTTATATAATTCATGCACGCTATGCTATTTGTTACTAAAAAGATTTTCATGAAGCTGTATATTCTGACGAATCACTGCTCCTTGTGCACCGTTATCACAGAACCCACGATGGAACTTCACATGCGTTTGAGAAATCATGAAAGCACTTCCTGTCTGTAGCAGAGGCAAAAACAAAGTCCATGATTCCTTTCTTTTGCCAACAAAAACTACACTTGCCATTTGATAAAGTTGTTATTGAAGCCCTGCTGGGGAAATTTGTGATGTCCCATGATCTCATTTCTGTCTATTGAGCTGTCCTTTCATTTCTGGATTTTATTAAAATATGTAAAAATGTCCGGCCCTGTGGTATAGTGCAGAGTTTCTTAACCTTTTTGACACTGGGGCCCAATTTTCCCTGTACAATGTGATTCAAGGCCCATTCAAATAACTTGTTAATGTTTATTGATCCACATTTTGTTTGATTTGTGTTTAATAATTAAATCAAGTCATTTTATGGTTTATTTATAAAGTAAAATCTTGTGTCTTCGTGTCTAAAGTAGAATCTTTATTTTTGTATAAATTTAGCCTTTGAAGAGGGACTTGCATAACTTTTGTCTTCATTTTTTTTGTTTTAAAACTTGGAATCAGGATCTCCCGTTTATTCTATAAAAAGTAGCATCAGAGAACAATTACCAGATGATAATGTCAACGGCACTCTCTGCTGCGAGTCAGAGGACAGAAAATAAAAGTCTTCGGTCTGCGGTATGACTCCAAGACAAGTTGGAGTCCAAGAAACAACGTGGTCTTGCGGCTGTCCAACAGCTCTTTTATTAAACTCTGTGTTACAACCTCTTCAAGGAGTTGGCTCGATAAATCAGAGGTGATGTAACATAAAAGGATGACTGACCCGATTTCAAGATTAACTTGATTTATTTTAACTCCACTCAACACAAAACGACATAATTCTAACAAACAAACCTAAATACTCTAACACAATTTGACAATAAGCATTGAACATCTGAGACAGAAACTGCTCCTCAGGCTGGCCTGCAAGTCAAGTTCTGGTGGCCTCTTTCCTCTTCGCGTTGGTGTCTTTTAACTATGTCCCAATCAGGAACTGACGAGGGACAGGTGTGGCAGACCTGAGAGCAAAAGAGAGAGAGAGAGAGAGCGGGAAGATGCGCACAAGAATGCGCGGAAGAGAGAGAGTGCGTGCGAGAGCGCGCACGAGAGAGCAGAAGTACGCGTGAACGCGCACAGAAAAACAAACGAGAGCGAGAGAGTGAGAGCGCGCAAGAGAGTGCCTACAGGAGCGTGCACGTCCTAAATACGCACCCATTCACAGACACAGCGCACATCTCAGTAAGGGAGGTATAACGGAAAAAAAACAAAGCATTAATACCCCCGACCGTAACACTCTGTATTGGAGCGAGTACAGCAAGAATGTAACGGAGAAGCCGGTTCAACTCAACTGAACCAAAACAACAATATCCTCATAACGTAAGTTTTGACCGAAATAGACCGTTTGAAAGTTATTGTTATTAACAGAGAGAACATTGGTACGTCTTACCATCAATCAGATCTCCTAGCATTTGCCTGTAAAACTGCAGCAGCGCGAGACGTGCTGTGTCTGTAATTATTGATGCTCACAAGGAGGTTGAAGGTCACGTGTCCCGGAGCAGCAAAAAAAAAAAAAACCCATCCCAAACCCGAGAAATATGCGCGGTTGCACAGAGCGACGTAAGTTCGAATCCCAAATCTTTCTCTCCCTGCCCCCTCTCCCAACCTGCTTCTCTTCTAATAAAGCCAAAAAGGCCAAAAAATAAATCATACATTTACCTTAAGCTTATTTCTAAAATAAATGTTATTTAGTTTTTGTAAATTATATTGCAATTTTTAAAATATAATCATCCTAAGTGTTGATATTTCCTTTTTTTTAAGTCTTTTATGTAGATTATGTTATATTATTGTAAGTAAATGCATCTCTAAAACATTCATGAAACTGAATCAAAAAATGATTAAAATTTATAAATTTCAAGTTTTTTTTAATGGATTTGTAATACAGTTTATTGCTCTATAAACCTAAACTTAAGTTCTTTTCAAAATGAACAAATATTTTAAGTACTTAAATTTAAATAAAACTTTCCTCTGGGTTTCTGGAAAGGAGCAAATACCAATGTTTTTAATTGTGTGTGCACATATGAGCACATCGCCCCTATCCTGAATACCATTCTCTGGCTTCCAGTTCATTACTGCATAGAATATAAAATTCTTCTCTTTACTTATCTCTGTCTGTCTGTATGGAAACACTCCAGTCTATTTGTCTGAACTCCTCCCTAGGGTTGTGCAATATCAAGCAATTTGGTAGCAAATGTGAACCATTGCGACAGACAATATCTGATTACTTCCTAATAAATGATAATGTATCAAAATTAGTGTAATGCTAACCAAACAAGCATTGTGCAAAACACCTGAAATTGGTAAATTATGTCAATGAAATAGTGCATAAAAACCCTGTATGTCCATACCTTTTGAGAACCGAGCAGGATTAACTTTTCATCCAATAAGAAAAAACCGTTTATAACTACGATGGAAATGTGTTTACCGAATAAATCCCACATCAATGTTTGGCACATGTAGCAAGTTTTTTGTTGGTCAATAATAAAAACACATGACAAAACAAAAGGGAGACAAAAGCTTTTTTTCAGTATTGTCACATATGACTATTACATACACAACAACGTTGGTTATAAAAATCCCTTTTCTCATCCCCAGGCGTCTCATTTCTTCTGGGGACTTTGGGCTTTAATCCAGGCTCAGTATTCCACCATCGACTTTGACTTCTTGGGGTAAGTTTTGCCATATAATAAACATCGTTCTTTTATTCAGAGCCCAGACTCTGACGTCTGCCTCCCTTTGCAGATATGCTGTTCTGCGCTTCAGCCAGTACTACAAGATGAAGCCCGAGGTGATGTCACTTCAGCTTCCAGAATAATCCCTCAAATGCAGACTGGTGCTGCTCTAGAGAAGGGCTCCATCTACTGGACGCATGAAGCAGCTGGAGCCCTCTTCCCAACACTGCACTTACTGAACGCATCACTTTAGATAAGCCCCAAATCCTCTTGGAACCTAACCTCGGTTTAGTGTTCGACCACCAAGTGGCCACAACCTCAGCGCCCGAGTTTCTATTCAGCGATCTTGTGAATCCAGGAAGCAAACGACTGACGGAACGCCTTCTAGATGCCCTCATCCAGATCCCTCGATAGAGCTCCTCCAAGGAGAGGGAACCTCTGACACAAACAACCAGAGAGGAGGCTGCTCGCTCTAATAACTGTAGCTAACCATCATTTGAAAGGTCATTCCTGCTTGTTTACACAACTTTGTAGGGGAAATATGGGTTTACTGTAAGCTAATCTTGGGTTTACTGTATGGGAAGTCACTGAATTTGGGGCATGTCTGTTTTGGCACGTTGAGCTGTGCGACTCGGGGACCAATAGAAGCTTGGTTTTTATTTTTATTTTGGTCCTGAGAGACTCGTCTCGTCACTGTGAATCACTTTCATAGCATTTCTTCATGGCTTTCTCAGCTTGGTGCTTGGAGAAGATAGATGCACAGTAGCCGTGGCTACAATGAGCCGGTAGCAAATCAGAAGCCCACACCAAAGTGCTGAAATTTCTGGCTTGTACATTATGCACAGTCTATTTTTCCACACGTTCAGTGGGGAAATGTACAGTTTGAATGGTGTTTTTGTACTTATTTAAACAGCGCTGTTGGAAGAGATTGCTTATACATTTTTCGGGGACGTTTCTGTGAATTTCCTGGAAGCCTTAATAATGGTGGCGTCGTGTCTGCTGAACGAGCTTTTCACTCTCCCCATCTGTTGGCTACACAACTGGCCTTTTTGCACATAGTGAGCGCTTTGAGAACCAAACCAGTCCTCGTTTTGTTTTCGAAAGCGCCACTCTTTTAAAGCGACAAACCGTGCGTTGGTGGATGGCGGTTTTATTCGCAGTCACTAAAGTAAACTGCTATGGGGAATACAATTGAATTACTAAGTATCCCCAAAAACAAAATTGAAAGATGATTGTGGAGGAATGCCAAATGAATGAATATCTAGAAATATTTCTATATTTAGGGGGAGGTTTGTGGTACATGCATTTCTATATATTTTATGTTATGCGACTACTAAGGTTTTGCGTCAAGAAAATGTGTATTTTTATTTCTTTTTGTTCTTGATTTTAATCACATACTTTTGAGCAATGTTTAGGAGCAAAACCAATCAATTAGGAAGTACAAAATAGAAATATTTCTGATCTTTCGGCTTTGTTTCAGATATAAACAACTATTTCCCTGGTAAATTTGTAACTAGAAAAATAAGTGTTTTTAATCAGATTCCTTCAAGGTTGATGATGATAAGACCTCTAAAATATAAAGAAAGATGAGTTTTACTTAAACTGTGATTTAATTAAATTTCCTAGACACTTTCTAGAGCAAAATCTCAGCTTTCACTTACCTTATTTCCTGTCAACCACCACCATTTCTGTACATACTGCAAACTGTGAAGCTTGTTACTGTGTTCTTTTTCTATATCGTCTCTTTTGTCTGGAGCTTTGGAGACATCAAGGACCACAAAGAATTCTATTCTAGTTTTACATCCAGAAACATTAATCAACATTGGGAAATGTCTCTAGTTTTTTTTTGTTTTTTTTTTTTGGGTTTGTGACGTACAAGCATACATGGGCCGTTTTAGTCTATGTGCTTCTGTAAATAAAATCTTCGTTGTTGATGTCTAAACTGGGATATTATTCTCTATAAAGAGAAGTAATGCTGATGTAATATTCATAATAATCATCATCATCTTCGGATGATGTCCTGAAGTGTTTCTGTATCAAATTATTTGAATAGAAATAAAAAATCTTTAAGATCAAACTTGTTTGTCAGCCTGATTTTAGTTAAAGGAATACCGTTTAATTTTTCTAGAACAAACAGGAACCTTCAGATTGGGGTCAGGATTGTAAATGCGCATGTGTCAGCCGCCAAAAGCTGACACTAATAACGATAACTGATTACATCACATGATGGTGTAATCAGTTATTGTTATTAGTGTCAGCTTTTGGTACAGATTTTAACACCAACAAACAAAGAACAGTGCAGTCCAAACTGCTCGACATCAATTTTTGTCGGTGTGTTCTTCGATTTAGTCTCTGTCGTTGTTCTGTTTCCTGTACGAAGTCGCAAAGAAAATGTGTGATGACTGATGAGCTCACCGAGCGGCTCTTTTATGTCCTACTCACGTCATCAAAAGAGCCGGCGTTCATTGGTCATTCTTGTGAAAAACCAATATATAGCAGAGCTCTTTTTTCGTTGGCACCACTCGTTCGGTCAGATGTGACTGTTGGTCCCAATGGTTTTCGATCAAGGTGCGTTCTCACGTGAACCTTTGGATCAGTGTAGGGGCCTTAAGGCAGGGGTGCTCATTAGGTCGATCGTGGCGTGAAACTGAAACAATATCAGCCAATCATCCATCCTGTCACAGTTCAGTTAAGTTGCAGATTCACGGATTCGGTTTTCTCTGCTCAATAGCTCGAGACCAGAATGTTCTTAGTAAACAAATAATACCTATTTTTAATCTGTGTTATGTAGCGGACAAACTACAAAACGTTTTTTTATCAAAACAAGTTTCCCGCGGCATTCGCAGAAACACATTACCGTCTATGAGCAACCCGCTGACATGGAATCACTTAGGGACCGTCTACAAATTACCAGATCCAAAATATGTTTTACCCAGAATATGCTTCATAACTTCATTCTAAATTACTCTATTACAACCAAAATCAAGCAACACGCCAATCCTCACCTGAATATTGTACTGCACGACTCAGTTTCAATAAAAATATTGAAAAATTTATTAGAGCATCGTTTTTATTTTTGATTTTTTTTAGATCAAAGCTCAATTGCTCTCATAAAAATCACTCTATTACCACCAAATTCAGGTCACACACAACTGTTCTAATGATTCAATTCATCAAATTAAACTCCCGTTATTACAAAAAATGTAAATAATTAATTATTGAGTGTGTTTTGTCAATTCTCAATAAAGTTGAAAATAATTGTTTGTTGATAGATGTTTTACATTTTTGTAGCGGGTAGATCACTTTGACTTGGTCATTTTAAAAGTAGCTTGCCTTAGTAGGCAAGTAAGGACGCCCAGACATCCCAATATTATCAGGCTGCAATACCAGAATTCAACAACAGTTAGGTACTGAGATTAGTCAAACAGTGCTGTTCATTTAATTAAAGAGTTAGGATCCACAGCGTCCTCTTGTGTTTGAATATCCAACACTAAAGAAATGAATTAACACTAACCCAAAACTCCCAACTAATTGAAATCTATCAAGCACTGCAGTTGGATGCTACCCTGGACCCAAAGACGCATGCTTCCACCGTAACCCCCACAGGACTTCGCGAGAGTCGAGTACCTTCTACAGATCCACAATACACAAGTGGGCTACTTGGCCAAACTCCCATTAACCCTCCAGACTTTTGCGCAACCAGGTCGAAAGCTGCATTTTTCTTCCTGTATCTGAGGTTTGGCTATTGGCTGGACTACCCCACCACATTAGCCAAACAATAACATACCATGTGAAAAAAAAGACTATTAAGAAAACTTAGATCTTACTCAACAAAATTGAACTAAACATTAACAAGAGTGTTTTTGGTGACGGAGCTGGAACCCAGAGCTCTGCACCGGACACAGTGACAACCGGAATAAGCTCTCTGATCGGAGGAACACTATGTACGCGTGACACTCTGTCCTGCACCAATCACCAATGATGCACTCAAAATCATCGGGATTACCAGGTGACCGCAATCACACACCTCCTGAACATAAAACATGGTCAAATATACTAAAAACAATTTAAATCAGAATGATATAAGAAATATGAAGTAATGGCATTTGGTCCATATGGTGACTTAGGCCCTTTAGCGACATAAAAGAAGTCAGTACTATCAAATCTGGGATATAAAATAGATGCAGAGTTGAGTTTTGACCATTAAATCAGTGCAATGGTTAAGTCCTGCTTCTTCAATCTTAGGCAGCTAAGGTAAAGTCCTTAGTTTCACTCCAGCACTTTGAAACAGAAATCCTTGCTTTTGCTTCATCGCAGCTGGACTACTGCAATGCAATGTATCTTGGAGTTACCAAATCCTCCCTCGCTCGTCTGGTACAAAATGCCACCGCTCGCGTCCTGGTCGGAGCACACAAACGAGTCCACATCACCCCTATTCTAGCATCGCTACACTGACCTTCCTGGCATTTTAGAATTGATTGAAAAGATATTTTTGTTTGCGAAATGATGGTATTAGATGATTATAAATACTGAAGATGTGAAGATAGACACTCACTATTAAAGCTCTTAACTTTATAGTGGAAACCTGATGCAGGTTTTCGCTTATTTTGACCTTAATGGCAAATGCGGAGTAATTTTTTTATTACTCACTTGTATACATTTTATTGGCCTTAAAATATAGTGGTGTTTAAATGTTAAGAGGCCATTAAACTTGATGTGAATCCAACTTATAACTGTACAAAGTAAAATGGTGTTTTCTATTGGTTCACTTTTGTTCAGAAGGGGTTCACATGACAGACAATGAAAAAAGAAGATTTGATCATTTTATGCAAAGTAGTGGTAGAGAAAAATAATTACAATGGCGCTCCAGTTAAGACTATAATTGAATTAGTTCCGGTCCCTCCAGTGATTTCCAGTAAGAGCTCTGCTTTAATTACCAAT
The DNA here is from genome assembly GCA_007224835.1 of Danionella cerebrum. NCBI lineage: Eukaryota > Metazoa > Chordata > Actinopteri > Cypriniformes > Danionidae > Danionella > Danionella cerebrum. The sequence goes on from SRMA01025549.1 coordinate 485,994, forward strand.
TTCTCCATCTGTATTCATGCCTCAACGTATTTCCATTTCACAAAAATCATATTATAAGCATTTGTCTGGGAAAAAAAATACAAACAAGCAAGACGTTATTGATGCACAATTACTAAATCTGTAAATTAATAAATCTTTTCTTATCACCTTTAACTTTGTACTTAAAAGGGTCGCAAAGTCGTAGCCTGTGGCCAATTTATGGCCTCTACTTGACGGTTTAGCATTGATGTGGCCCGTGTTTTCCACATTCTCAGATCCATACCATAGCTCTGCTTTATCAAGTGTTTCTGTTAAACGGAACAGATGAAGCTGTTGCAAATTGCAAAATTACATTAGCAGTGCCATGCCGTGTAAACATAAAATGAACATGATAATTTTTTCAATGGCCCATAACTACTTATAGTTCAAGTTCAAGTTCGTTTAATTTATATAGCGCTTTTCACAACAGACATTGTCTCAAAGCAGCTTTACAGTAAACCAACAAGTTTAAACTCAACAAAGTGAAAAGAAATTAATTACTAAGTGGTGTATATGTCCCTGATGAGCAAGCCTGGGGCGACTGTGGCAAGGAAAAACTCCCTTTTGGAAGAAACCTTGAGAGGAACCGGACTCAAAAGGGAAACCCATCCTCATTTGGGTAACAACAGCAGTGTGATAAACTATGGTATAAACATATGATCTGGTAGTATGAACAGATAATGTAGTATAAACAGATGATATAATAATATAAACATAAACAGATAATACAGTATAAACAGATGATGACTGTTCGGTGTAGGTCCAGGGGTGCCGGAACATCTCCAGGTGAATCTGTTTGTTAGGTTGAGGGCTGGTGGCGAGCCTCCAGGCGTTGGATCTTCTCCTGATGAGTCTGGCTGTTGGGGTGAGGAGCTGGTGGGCAGGGCCTCCGGGAGCCTCGGGATGAGTATTGGAAGAAGAGTGGAGCTGGTGGGCTGAGGTCCAGGGGGCGCCGGAACATCTCCAGGTGGATCTGGTTGTTAGGGTGAGGTGATGGTGAGCGAAGCCTCCGCGAATCTCCGGATGAGTATGGAAAAGAAGAAAAGAAGAGAGGAGCAGAATTAGCGTAGCTGCTGTTCATAATATTAATATAGTTTAATGTAATATTAATATAGTTTAATGTAATATTAATATAGTTTAATGTAAGATCGCAGTTTTTCACGGAGTTAAGTATAGGCTTTACTGAAAAGATATGTCTTTAATCTACACTTAAACTGGGCGAGTGAGTCTGAGCCACGGACGCTGTCAGGGAGGCTATTCCAGAATTTAGAGGCTAAATGTGAGAACCGCCTTTAGTGCTCTTTGCTATTCTAAGAACTACTAGAAGTCCAGAGTTTTGGGATCTTAAAGTGCGTGTGGGGTTGTACCGTGTTAGGAGGTTTGATAGATAACTGGGCGCTAATCCATTAAGGGCTTTATACGTCAATAGCATTATTTTGTAATCAATGCTAAATTTGACGGGTAGCCAATGTAGAGATGATAAAACTGGGGTTATATGGTCATATTTCTTTGTTCTAGTTAGAACTCTATCTGCTGCATTCTGCACTAACTGTAACTTATTTATTAATGATACTGAACAACCGCCTAGTAATGCATTACAATAATCTAGTCTCGAGGTCATGAATGCATGGACGAGGTCCTCTGCATCAGATAACGATAACATGTTTCTAAGTTTTGAAATATTTCTGAGTTGAAAGAAGGCTGTTTTTATGGTATGACTGATGTGATTTTTAAAAGATAAGTCGCTGTCTAAGATAACTCCTAGGTTTCTTACTGTGGAACTAGCGGTTACCGTACATCCCTCTAAACTAAAATTTAAATGCTGGGTGTTCTGTGTGCTGTTCTTGTTGCCGATGAGCAAGATCTCCGTTTTATCTGGATTTAATAGAAGAAAGCTATGAGTCATCCAAACTTTTAAGTCTTTAACACAATCTGTTAACCTTGCCAAGTGTGATGCTTCTCCCGGTTTTGAGGAGATGTACATCTGGGTATCATCGGCGTAGCAGTGGAAGCTAATTCCATGCTTTCTAATAATATTACCTATGGGAAGCATGTATAATGTGAAAAGTAGGGGTCCTAAGACAGAGCCTTGTGGAACCCTATATTTTACTTGCATTAGAGTAGATTGTTCTCCATTTAAGTCTACAAACTGGTAACGATCGGACAGATATGATTTAAACCATTTTAATGCTGATCCCTGAATGCCTATGAGATTTTGTAAGCGATCTAGTAGGAGGTCATGATCAATAGTGTCGAATGCAGCACTAAGATCTAATAAAACTAAGAGAGAGACGCAGCCTTGGACTGAAGCTAAGAGAAGATCATTTGTGATCTTTACTAGTGCAGTTTCTGTGCTATGATCGGGCCTGAAACCTGACTGAAACTCTTCAAAGATATTGTTGTCTTTCAGGAAACTACATAACTGGGCAGACACAATCTTTTCTAAAATCTTAGACATAAAAGGAAGGTTTGAGATTGGTCTATAGTTTGATAGTTTGTTTTGATCTAAATTTGGTTTCTTGATGAGAGGCTTGATAACTGCTAACTTGAAAGGTTTAGTGACATGACCGAGGGATAGCGAGGAGTTAATGATATTAAGAATAGGCTCTCCAGCTGCAAGTAACACGTCTTTGAGCAGTTCGGTGGGAATAGGATCTAACACACATGTTGTGGATTTGGTTTTATTTATAAGGCCGTACAGCTCTTCCTGTCCTATACTTGTAAAACACTGTAATTGTAACTGAGTAATTTCAGGTGAGACTGGAACACAGGATGCTGTCAGAGGTTGGACGTCAGAAATTGTGTTTCTTATATTTTCAATTTTTTCAGTGAAGAAGTTCATAAAGTCTTCACTACTAAACTGAGATGGAATACTCTTTACAGATAACTGATTTGTTGTTAGTGTAGCCACTGTGTTAAAAAGGAACCTGTGATTGTTCTGATTGTTTTCTATCAGTTTGCTCAGGTGCTGAACCCTCACAGCCTTTAGTGCCTGTCTGTAACTGAGCATACTGTCTCTGTATGCAAGTCTAAAAACCTCTAGTTTAGTTTTTCTCCATTTCCTCTCTAGAATGCGGGTTTCTCTCTTGAGGGCACGAGTGTGGCTGTTATACCATGGTGCAGGTGTTTTTCTCTAACCTTTTTTAACCTGATTGGGGCGACAGTGTCTAATGTGCTAGTGAGAGAGGTGCCTATCATGTTAGTTAATTCGTCTAGATCGTTCGGATTTCGGGCTGTAGTTAGATAATTAGACAGATCGGGCAGGTTACTTATGAATCTGTCCTTAGTTGATGGAACAATAGTCCTACCGAGTCTATAACGTGGTGACACGCGACTAATCTGCTCTACTGGTAATGTGAACATGACGAGATAATGGTCTGTAAAATCATCAGACTGAGGTATAATGTTCATATCACTGACGTCTAATCCGTGGGATATTATTAAATCTAATGTGTGATTAAGACGATGAGTTGGTCCGGAAATGTTTTGTTGAACCCCAAATGAATTTAGTAGGTCTATAAATGACATTCCAAGGGTATCACCTGGTTCATCTACATGAATATTAAAATCTCCCACAAGCAGTAATTTGTCAAAACTGACCATGAGATCAGAGAGAAATTGAGCAAACTCCTAGAGGAACTGAACGTAAGGCCCTGGGGGTCTATAAACAGTGGCCAGAGCGAGAGTCAATACGTGTTTTTTAGTCCTGTCTAAGAGAACCGTGTTCAAAACAAGCACTTCAAATGATTTAAACGCAAATCCTAATTTCTGATTAGCGTTAAGGACGGTGCTATAAATAGTGGCTACTCCACCTCCACGACCAGTCAGACGGGGCTCATGTTTATATAAATAACCTGCTGGAGTTGACTCATTGAGACCAATGTATTCATTTGGTTTTATCCAGGTCTCTGTGAGACAGAGTGCATCAAGATTATTATCTGTGATTAACTCGTTGACTATGAGCGCTTTGGGTGCAAGTGATCTAATGTTAAGAAGCCCAAACTTTAAGGTGTGTTTGCTCGCCCGCCTTGTTACAGTTTTAACTGTAATAAGATTATTCCTGGGTCTTGTAGTGTATTTATTTCTTGATTTAATTATACGGGGGATAGACACGGTTTCTATGCTATTTGTAACTGTAGCTATATGATTGTCTGTACGGCACATTACATCTACGGTAGTATTGTATTTGCTTACCAGTCAGAGGTCATGCAGCATCCTCGACATGTTGTCTGATAAAGCTGTTGCTCCGACTCGGCTCGGGTGCAGCCCATCTGGACGGAAGTACCTAGGACGCTCCCAGAAGAGATTCCAGTTGTTAATAAACAATAATTTTTTCTCTTGACACCATGATTGTAGCCATTCGTTCAAAGCAAATAATCTACTAAACTTCTCTGCTCCTCGCTGTACGTGGGCAGCGGTCCAGAGACTGCAATCTTCGTTGTTGGTGATGTGCTGCGAACCGTCTCCACCAGAGTCCTGAAGTCCCTCTTGAGGATCTCTGACTTCCTCAGCATGGTGTCGTTCGTTCCAGCGTGGAGAACAACAGCTCAGACGTTCTCGTTCAGGGTCGCGGGAACCTGCGCAGCGATATCAAGCACACGAGCACCGGGAAAACAGCAAGTGTGTGCCTTACCTTTCGGTACGTTAGGGCGGACATGCCGGACGATGGAATCCCCGAGGACGACAGTGTCGCGCTCCGTCTCCCAGAGGGGGGCGAAGCTGTTCTGGGTCGAGATCTCGAAGGCTGGTGGTGGTGATGTCCACGATCGCGGCCGAGCTCTTGTCTTTCGTTGATGTTGCACCCAGGGTCCGCGGTGTCCTGGCATCAGAGTAAACGACACTACGGCGGGCCGGGTTCTCGGTGCGCTGGGCCTGGGCAGAGAAACACAGGGCGTAGAGGTGGTGGGAGGATTAGCTTCTGCACTCACCTGAGCCCGGTGAGCGTCTACCTGGGATTTTTCCAACGCCGCCTTCCACTCTCTTAGTTGGGCCTGCTTCACGATCAGGTCGCGGGTTTGTCTTTCCACAGCCTCCAACTCCATCTCCACCCTCAGCATTTCACCTGGGCTCAGAGATACACACAAGAACGACATAGCGGCACTTACTCGTTCAAAAGCACACTAAACACACCAGAGTAAAGTCAACCGCTCACTCAGCACACACGCACATCCTCTGGGGCCGTTGATGTACCCTCAGGGGAATCCACCAAGCAAAAGAACTAAGACTAAAAAGCAACCAAAACACAACAAAAAAGGCTGAGCTTTAGAGCCAATAAAGGCGAATAAAGTCAACCACTCACTCAGCACATGCGCAGATCCTCTGGGGCCGTTGATGTACCCTCAGAGGAATCCACCAAGCAAAAGAACTAAGACTAATAAGCAATCAAAGCAACCAAAACTGAACTTTAGAGCCAATAAAGCAAAAAAGCTTTATTGGCTCTAAAGTTCCCTAAAAACTTATAGGGAGGGGGTAGCTGACAATAATGCACGGGTCAATGTATAAACAACCTGGATGCGACTGATGTTTTCAATGGAGAGGACATGACCAACCGCGACCCGAATATCATTTAAATATTTGTGGGTGACTTGTAACCCACAGCCACTTATTGATTTTGTGTTACTGGTAGCTGAAAGTTGACATTTGCTCTGACTACTGATGAATAATGAATCTGAAGCCCACTTGCTGCACTGCAGGGAGTTCCCTGTGTACTGGGGAAAATGTAGATTTGGTGCCTGCGGGCCAGATTCAATTGTAATTAAATATCACCCCGGGGGCCATAGCTAATTAATTAGCGAGTTTGTCATATGTGATTTAAACGGTCACGAACAAATCAATACACACATGTGCAAAAAATCTGAATTGTTCTTAGCTGATTTTATATCATGAGGTCTTGAGTTTTGACTGGTATTTCATTGTCTTCTAGATGTTGTTTTCTAGCTCCCTTAGCATTGGATTGGCTATCTCTTCTGCCCCATGAGTATAACAATCAATAGCGAAATGTTCCCGGCGGTAAAATTCCTGCAACAGTGTTGTACCCCAACACAGACGGCAAGGAGCTACTAAATAATTGAAAAGGCTCAAAAGCAGCTGAAGACAGAAAGGAGCACGTCACTCAGCAGAACACACCGCAGGAGACCGCGAGATCGCTCTACGGTTATGAGAGCATGTCTCATAAAGACAAGGTCATGATATTACTCTGGTATGAGGAATAAAGATGTAAAAGCCTCTGGGTTTGTGAGACGTAAACAACGTGCAGCGGGTCAGAGCATTCATTCATCTTGATTAGATGTGCCAACCTAATTACAAGCAGAGGAAACAGTAATTAGCACAAGTCTCACCTCGTTAATCACAAAAGACTTCTTCAGTCTATTTTTATCTGATTAATGGCTCTTTAAACATGAGGGATATTTATATTTGGGGTAATTGTACTCTTCTAGCTCAATCCAGTTGTATTTCACTGTAACCTCATTAGTTTTCATTGTTTAATGGGAGTTCTAGTCGTGGCTAATGTGTGGATCTTCACAAAGAGCCACCTTTAATAGGCTGCAAAGCTGAGCGGATGCTTGCAGGATATTAATGAAGAAGCTTTTGTTTATGACTTTGGCAGTGTTTCTCAAAGCATCTCCAAAATGAATTTGTGTCTATTGGAAAACAGAAGGAGCAAGCACGACGTGATGGGATGCTAATCGAATACACTTGTTTTGGTGTAAAAAGCTGAGTGCTGTGTTCAGTCGCACATCATGTTCAAAAGAGTTTCACTTTAAACTTTATATACACTTGGGGTATTTTTTAATTTATAAAAAGCATTTGAAATAATAACCCTGGACAAATTAGAAAGGTCTGATATAAGGGGATTTGTTTTGAGCTAAACCAGAAGTTATTTTAGACAGAAAGATGTCAGTATGTGAAGTTCCAGTCAAGCTGGTTGAACATTGTTTGTGGAATCCCTCAGGGTTCAGTGTTGGGCCCAAGATTATTTGAGAATAAAATAGAATAGAATAGAATGCACTTTATTATTCCCTTTGGGAGGAATATAGTGCAGTAAAAATTAAAGATAATTATGTACAAACATTGCACAGGAGCATAAATGATGGATGTATTATTGCACATATAAATTATTGCACGTGTTTTAGATTTTTTATTGTATATACATGATATATGTACCACATGTTTTATTGAATTCTATATTTTTTGCTGGGCTTCTGATAGAAACTATTTGTCCCAGTCTCCTCTCATTGCTCTCACTCACCTTGATTTCTCTCTGCTCTCAAATGTTTCCCCCTCCTCTTTGTGTGAGGACATTAAAGTTTATTCTGCGGAGCTATACCTGTTATTCTAGTCAGTGTACCTTTTTTTTCTCATTGTGCCTTTGCTTATTTTTTTTCTCAGATCTTTATCTGTGGCATGAGGTCTCCGCCTATCACTGGCACCTTTCCTTTTCGCTCTGCTCTGGGTACCAAAATGTAACAACAACTGAACAATGGTGAATGAGTACAATATGAAAAGTACACGAGACAATGGTCAAATGAGCGGAACAATGGTACAAAAGTTGAGAATGTATTGAAGTAATCTTAGTGAGTATGTTTGCACAGCCCATTCTCAAGACTGTGATAAAAGGTACAAAAAATCCAGGTCACAATCTATTTCATATTGGAAATAACACTTTTTGTTTGCTGCTTTCTTCCAAAGTCAGTGACATCATGAAAGATCAATTAAAGAATAAAAATCCTGGATTAGTTGTTTTGATTAGAGCTGATTTAGATAAAGAGATTTTGCAAAAAATGGGAAAAATATTGATCTTTTACAGTAGTTAAAACAGTCAGAAACAACATAAAAGGGTAGTAAATTTGCCCAGCAGAGTGCAGTTATGACCATTTCTTTTTAAATTTCAAAGCATTTTCTTTAAATATGTGTAAAAAGAATATCTTTGAAAACCAACAAGTTGTGGCCAAATCAAGACTCATAATCACCCTGAAGTGGCTATAAGCACATAACATTGTTAGAGTCCCATCCTTCTCTGTCTTTGTTTTCTGCCTTTTTCTCATGTTTTTCATATCTTCCGTATATTCCTTCAGTTTCCTGTCACATGATTCCTTATTCCTGGTTTTCGCCGTTGCTTTCTTCTGCCCGCCTGGCTTCTTATTTAGTTCTACTCCAGGGGCCTGTACCATGAACGTAGATGAACAAACTCAGAGTTACAGGATTAGTTTTGTGTTGACAAATCCAAACCGATGCAATCAGGCATTATTGGTACCATGATGAAGCTCATCAACTTTCTTTGTTGAAGCTCATCAACTTTCTTTGATAACCCAGACTTTGATCCTTAAGCATGATTACTTGAGGCGCGCGCGTGCACATAAAAGAGTGACGTGCCACCGAACAACCAATTGCGTTTGACATGGAGAGAGGGAGGTCCTTACATTTCTCCGCTGAGGAGCAAACTATTATAATGCAGAAATACAATGAATTTAAGCACGTTTTACAAGCGCGCAGTAATACCGTGTCTGCTGCCAAAGCAAGAGAAGACTGTTAGAGAAAGATTGCGGATAGCGTTAATGCGTAAATTAAATACATATTTTATACATCAAGGTCTAATTATGTATATGTAGCGTTAGTTTATGTATTTGCACGCCTGTAAAAAATTATGCTAACACTTTACAATAACAGTGTAATTGTTAAAAGCATTCGACCGGACAAATGAAGAATGATCACTAAAGTTGTAGTGTTACTAACTACTTTTCAATTACTGGATTTCAATATGGTTTCACTACTGGACTACTGTTAACAGTTAAAATAATTTTAAGTGCTTGCACACACACACACACACACACACACACACGCACACACGCACACGCAAGCACACACACACACACACACTCACACATGCAAAAAAACGCAACGCAATACATACCATTTGCGTTACAGTAAGGGCATGGCTTCGATGCATCACATTTGTTATGTGTGGCTCTAGAATTTTGCAAAGATACAATATGCCTTCGGCGGAAAATCTGTATCTTTCATACAAGTAACTATCAGGGAAGGCAATGGGATCTTGTCTGTCCCTAAAAACTCTTTCTCTGCAAAGCGCTCTTCGAACAATTTGCGCGGAAATGTCCACGGGATTTCTCAGAAAAGGACAAGCCATTGCAACAGACACTAGAAATTAGTTGCGTCACTTAAATGTTCTCTACTGATTGGTCAAATTTCGTTTTGGGAACTTGAATCCAGAACTTAACCTGCCCAGGAGCAGGTTAGCCGTGCAGCGCAAGGTACCATGGCAATGAACACCAACTGAAGCCAAGTTTCTTTCATGGTACCTAAAACCCAGCATTGGTGCAAACTAATCCTAAACTTACCTGGCTAGCCAGCTAATCCGGCTTCATGGTACAGGCCGCAGGTGTTGTGTGTTCATCTCTTGTCTATGTTAACCAGCCACGGGTTCATTTGTCTGTATGATTGTTACACGTGCCGCTGCCTGTTTGTGTGGTCATCCGAGAGTATTGTTTAGCTCGTTTTTATTTCTCACTTTAGTTTAGCTTTCATCCCATGAAGTATTTTTATGTTATATACATGGTTTCCTTACGAGGATACTTTTGGTTCCTGTGTTTTCATGCTGATATAAATAAATTCTGTTTTATCTCCGCTCTATTTTTAAACTTCAATTAAACAAAGTTTATGGTATTTGGGAATCGTAGTCTGGATGATAAATTTCATTTGTTATTTGAATGTTTAAGCAGAGTACATGAAACTAAATTAATACAATTTCCAATCCAATGTAACACAATAATAGGTGTTATATTGGATGAAATATTTAGTTTTAAATCTCATATAAATATATACAAAATGGCAAAAGGTATTGCTTTAGAGCATTTTCTTGACTGGAAAACACTTTACATTCTTTATAGCTCTTTTATTTGACCTTATTTGGATTATTGAGTGTAGAGCTGGGGACATATTTTAAAAGTTTCCTTCAAACGTTGTTACTACTTCAAAAAAGGGCCGTAAGAATTGTTCATGAACATCACACCAACTTGCTAATTATAGTCAAAATTATATATTTTTTTGTTATATATTGGACTTTAAAACTGCTTTGTTTATGTGTAAAGAAATAATTTACTGCCAGAGGGAATTCAGAAACTGTTTAATGAAAGAGATGGAGGTTTTAAATCTTAAACTTTATTCCACACATCCGACCAAAAAGTGGGGTAAAATTGTGAAACAGACCAGGGGTGTCAAATTCAGATCCTGAAGGGCCACAGTCCTTCAATTTTAGCTCCAACCTCAGCTAAGCACACCTGATGCCGCTCGCTAGGTGCTTTAGGTTTTTAAGCTTCAGGTCTTGGTCTCTCTGAAAATGGTTGGAAGTGAGATTGACACCCCTGGAATAGACTAAGTGAGGATTT
>SRMA01025550.1:0-20333 GCA_007224835.1 Danionella cerebrum
CCCCATGTCTCTATGACTTTCCAGAGCTGAGATAGAGCTGCGCCATATTGGTTGCTATGGTAACCAGTTTGGTTGCTATGGAGGGGTCGCTGACCTAATGTATTGCTCCCCATATCTATACGGGTAAAATACAGCAACCCCCATCTCTCTATGATTTTCCTAAGCTGAGATAGAGACATGCCATATTGGTTGCTATGGTAAACAATTTGGTTGCTATGGAGGAGATAGTGACATCATGTTGTAATCTACTTTTCATTTAGAATAATATAAAGCAACCCCCATGTCTCTACTGTGTTCCGTTCAGAAGATATTTGACATCGATAGTTTTGTAAAAGAGTGGGTGTGGCTTAATTATTTTATGTTAAATCACAAGGAATGATTGGCTGGATAAGTGATTTGCTTCCTTAATGCTAGTATGACTTTCCAGTGTCAATCAATTACAGAAGCTCTTTTACATTAGGATCTATGGAGTTCATGCTCCATTCATTTCAATGGGCCATTGAAAGTCAATGAGACACCTTTGACCTACTTAGTAGTAATCAAGTGCAGCTGCTGCAAAGGGCCAGCTGTTGAAACTGCCAGTTTCAACTGTCAGATTTTCAAATGATGGCAAATCTGCTGGAGAAAATCCAATTTTCATGCCTCAGACAAATAAAGATTATAGAAGAACCGTAAGACATATCGAAATGATTCTTTCTTTGTAAGAAGCAGAAGACCCTAACAAAGAGAATGCTGTAAATTTTGTGAAGGTTTGATTAGAAATAAAAAAATTATGGCGAGCTAGAAAAAGCCTTTATTTGATTCTGTGCAACTGCTCATTTCTGAGAAATCCATACCTCAAAACAAATAAGGATTACGAAAGAAGGACAAGACACATTAAAATATTTCCTTTACTGTTAGAATCACAAGATTTTAAGGAAGAGAATGGTGTAAGTTTTGTGAAGCTGTGATAAAGTTTGAATGATTTATGGCGAGTTATAAATAGCCTGCGATTGAGATTTTGACCAGAATCCACCAGAATTTTTGAATGGAGGTGAATGGAGCAATTATGTGCACTCCTTGTGGTTTAGGCCACCTGGAGTAAAAACCGTGTGTTATTTAAAAATGAAAACAGCACCAACTGAAAGAGGACAAAAATCTCTACCATTTAGGTATAAAAAGCGTGTGTAAAGGTTAATTTTTAGTTGAGAAAACAGTGCAAGTAGCAACAAGACTGAGCGTGCTCAAAGTTAGAGTGAGCGATGACATCACCACTCTAGGGCTCCCATAGGGAATGACTTGGGCGATTTTTGGGCCGAAATTCGCGATTTTTACGGAAACCGCTGGTCAAATCGGTTCGAAAAGACATAGCAACTCGAGTGGAAACAGCTTGGACGACCGTGGAAAGTTTCGTGGCTGTAGCTCGAACGGGCTAGGAGGAGAAGCGTCGTAAAATTTTGACGTAGGAAAAGAGAAGAAGAAGAAGAAGAAGAAGAAGAAGAAGAACTAGATTTTAAAGTTTGCACGCAAACTTCGATGTTGGCTTGCGTTGGTGCCGTGAATACCTTTTTTTTAAATGTTGTCAATTCCGCAACAATAACATAATCCAACCCTCATGTCACTATGATTCTCATAGGCTGAGATAGGTACATGCAAAATTGGTTGCTATGGTAACAAGTCTGGTTGCTATGGAGGGGTCAGTGACCTAACATATTGTTCCCATGTCAACACGAGTAAAATACACCAACCCCCATGTCTCTATGACTTTCGTAAGCTGAGATAGAGATACGCCATATTGGTTGCTATGGTAGCAGTGTGGTTGCTATGGAGGGGTCGCTGACCTAATATATTGTTCCCCATATGAATACGAGTAAATTACAGCAACCCCCATGTCTCTATGATTTTCCTGAGCTGTGATAGGTACATGCAAAATTGGTTGCTATGGTAACCAGTCTGGTTGCTATGGAGGGGTCAGTGACCTAGCACATTGTTCCCCATGTCAATACATCAACCCCCATGTCTCTATGACTTTCCAAAGCTGAGATAGAGCTGCGCCATATTGGTTGCTATGGTAACCAGTTTGGTTGCTATGGAGGGGTCGCTGGCCTAATATATTGCTCCCCATATCTATACGGGTAAAATACAGCAACCCCCATCTCTCTATGATTTTCCTAAGCTGAGATAGAGACATGCCATATTGGTTGCCATGGTAACCAGTCTGGTTGCCATGGAAGTGTCATTAACATAATATAATGTTTCAGCTGTCAGTATGGGTGAAGCTTACCAGCCCCCAAGTCTCTAGCATTTTTATAAGCTAAGATAGAGATGTGGGAATATAGTTGCTATGGTAAACAATTTGGTTGCTATGGAGGAGTTAGTGACATCATGTTGTAATCTACTTTCCATTTAGACTAATATAAAGCAACCCCCATGTCTCTACTGTGTTCAGTTTAGAAGATATTTGACATTGAAAGTTATGTCCAAAAGTGGGTGTGGCTTAATTAATTTATGTTAATTCACAAGCAATGATGGGCTGGATAGGTAATTTGCTTCCTTAATGCTTGTATGACTTTCCAGTGTCAATCAATTACAGAAGCTCTTTTACATTAGGATCTATGGGGTTCATGCTCATTCATTTCAATGGGCCATTGAAAGTCAATGAGACACCTTTGACCTACTTATTTGAAATCCGCTTGCACCTGGAGTTATCAACTGCCAGATTTTCAAACGAGTCAGCTGACTCAACTGTCAGATTTTCAAACGATGGCAAATCTGCTGGAGAAAATCGATTTCCATGCCTCAAACAAATAAAGATTATAGAAGAACCGTAAGACATATCGAAATGATTCTTTCTTTGTCAGAAGCAGAAGACCCTAACGAAGAGAATGCTGTAATTTTTTTGTTTGTTTGATTAGAAATAAAAAAATTATGGCGAGCTACAAATAGCCTTCATTTGATTCTGTGCAACTGCTCATTTAAGAGAAATCCATACCCTCAAACAAATAAACATTACGAAAGAATGAACAGAGGTATTGAAATATTTCTTTTACTGTGAGAATCCCAAGATTTTAAGGAAGAGAATGGTGTAAATTTTGTGAAGCTGTGATAAAGTGTGAATGATTTATGGCGAGTTAAAAATAGCCTGCGATTGAGATTTTAAACAGAATCTACCAGAATTTTTGAATGGAGGTGAATGGAGCAATTATGTGCACTCGTTGTGGTTTAGGCCACCTGGAGTAAAAACCGTGTGTTTTTAAAAAATGAAAACAGCTCCAACTGAAAGAGGACAAAAATCTCTACCATTTAGATATAAAATGTGTGTGTAAATGTTAATTTTTAGTTGAGAAAACAGTGCAAGTAGCAACAAGACTGAACTTGCTCAAAGTTAGAGTGGGCGATGACATCACCACTCTAGGGCTCCCATAGGGAATGACTTGGGCGATTTTTGGGGCGAAATTCGCGATTTTTACGGAAACCGCTGATCAAATCGGTCCGAAGAGATATAGCAACAAACTACATAACAGCTTTGAGGTGTGTTGAAAGTTTCGTGGCTGTAGCTCGAACGGGCTAGGAGGAGTAGGGTTAAGAATTTTTGTCAGAAGAAAAGAGAAGAAGAAGAATAATAAGTTTAGGAGAGATAACAATATGTTGGCTTTGCAAGCCAACATAATAATAATAAGTTTAAGTGCAATATCAATATGTTGGCTTTGCAAGCAAGCCAACATAATTAGTGAAGTTATTAAGTTCTCCCCCAGTTACACCAGTCCAATCCATTGAACAAGTCTCCGCTCCTCCTTCATGATGATCCCATCTCAGCCTCGAAGACACCTTCAGCGTCGTTCGCTCACACTACACTGGATCGACTACAGGAAGTTTGTCGTAATACACAGCTAGTGAAACCATCTCTCAGATAGAACTGCTAGTAGTAAATAAGTGTTAATCGAATTAAAGGCACAGCGCATTACTCAAGGTCGCCTTAAAGATAAACAAACATTTCTAAAGGTTCCTTTGGTAGAAAAATACTAAACATTTCCTTTTGGTAATAGAACGGAAACATTGTTTTAAATTAATGTTTTTCTGACTCTATCTGGTCATGCAAAAACAATAATCACAGAAATAAACACATCACACCAAAGAATAGTGTTCCCTGTCTCGTTTTGTGCTGTCAATCAAAATAGCAAAAATAGTAGTTACCTGAAAAAGATCAACATGGAGTAACTCCTCATGTGGATTTCAGATAAAAGGTGCCATCAAACACCAACCATTCTACCCCTCACTGTTCACAGAAGTTATGTGCTGCCACCATCAGATCAAGATTCTACTCCACCAATAGACACACTTCACCGAAGGGAAACATTTATTAAGAACTGACATTATAAAAATGAAATAGCTGCATAAAACTCAAACTTTGTTTGAGATGAAGTTTAAGATGTGCTAGAAGTAAAATAGCAATTTTAATAAAACTAATAAAAGCTATTTAGTATTTATATGTCTGCAAAAGATAGCCATGGGAACAATATATTACAGTAAGAAAGTAATTTCTTTAGAGTTCTTTCTTTCTTGTTGCCTGATTTCACTCATCTCTCTCAAGATTTGTTCCAGCTTTCGCCCTGATCGCTTTGAAATTTCCCTCCGGTTGTGCCTTGTTCTTCCTTTCCCCTGTTCTACCCTTCACCAGGTGTATTTGCGGGACCATACCGTTGAGCAGGACCTGGTTGGTAAGAATTTTTTTGTTAATCCAGTTCTGTGGCGTTAGAGTTACTCTGTTTATTTTCATAGTTAGCTTAGCTCTTCTCAGTTTCAGTTAGTGAGGTTTTCCCTTACAAAAGGCTGTTTTTGGTTTGTTCCCGTTCTGCCTTTCTCTATCACCACGACCCCAGCTCGTGGAATAGTGTTCCTTGTGTGTATCAGACTTTGTATGAATATCTTCTATTTGTGATCAGCAGAAAACCAAAGGTTTGAGAGCGTGGTTCTTTCTCGCTGCTAAAGTGTTGTTGTCTACTGCCCAAACCATCACTAGAAGTAAACACATCGACACACCATCTTTGGTGAAGGATACGCCATCAAAGCTTTATTTGCCACAGCTTTTTACAGTGTCGAGGTGTAGTGCGTTAAGCTCAATAAGTAAACTACACAGCGATGCCACCAGGGGGCATGTAGTGTTTTCACCAATGCAACTCATATGCGATAAATTATTAAATATCTTATTTGGCAAGACAATACACAAGGGCAAGAAGGAAACAGGGTTCAGTGTGCATCATGAGGCAGGACGCGGTTATACGGCACAAATCAGCAAGATCTTCATCTGTTGTACAGCATTAAAGAATGCAGCACTATACGCTTACAGCTTCAGCAACAAAAGCATTAGAAGATCATCTGAGAAGCACAGGAATGTACAGGAAATAAGGTCCAGGAGAACACAAAGGCAGAACATCTATGGCATCAATCGATTAGGAAACCAGCAAGAGTTCCACTAGAAACCAGTGAGTGCTCAAATCCAAGTCCACCTACCGACGTGATCTGATGAACTACAAGCCAAACGCTCTCCTTTTTTTACTCACCCTCCCTCCCTTCCCAAGTCTGAATTCAAAACTCGTGAGTTAACAATCAGAAGCAGCACAATACGATACATAGCATTTGAACCCTTCCCAACAACGGGGTTAACTTTCTTTAAATTACCCGCACTGCGACTTATGTTCATCAAACAGAGATGGAGGTCGGAGTCCGAGTTCAGAGTCAGAGCTGATCACAAAGGAAGGCAAAAGAGAAGCATGTGGAGCGTCATTTCAAACAAATAGAGCAAGATCGCAAGCGCCTGGGGATTGTTCTTCACTCATTACACCACGCCCAACTTCTCTAAACGAATAAAAGAATGCTTCTGAGTTTGTAATCATAAAGCTGCTCCCTTGCCTTCTGTGCTTGTTACTCAATGAAAGCCCAAGGCTTCTTCTCGTTTGGAAAATCACATGGGCGTGGAGTGGAAATCTAAACCCCTCTAGAATGGACTTCTCTTGATCTCTTTCGGCCGGTGATGCTCTCGTGGCCATAGAACCGACCCGGCACCCAAACAAAACATAGAGTGGCATGAGAGCGGCTTACGAGTGAGTGATTTGCGCTCCGCATCTCCCGGGAGCACGGATCCGCAGAAATAGAACAAACACTGTTCTTTCATAAAGTGCAAAATACTCAGAGTAGTGCACACTAAAGGAATAATACTCGCTGGAGGCGTGTCCTGCTCAGCAGTGCATCACAGTAACCTTGAGGAAGAGAGGAACACTCTTCACATTTGGCAAAAGGGGTTTTGTGTGTTTAGCAGCCGTGAAAGATTGTAGTCCGCTACTAAATCTGTAAACAATGTCATCTAACCACATTCACAGACCATTTAATGAATCCCAAAAAATGTCTGTTAAGTGTTCAAGGAAACAGAGAGATTCTGGGTGGCAGAACCGCTGCTGACACTAATGAAGTTCTAGGCGTTTCTGCCTTTGATTTCGTTTCGGGACATGGGATACTTTCTGGTGAGCAGGGGCACGTCGCTGGTCCCTTGGACAAGTGCAAACATCTCTAAAGAGAAGCGTTTCAATCCTTACAAACATCCCCGTGAAAGCAGCAATGGCACACAAACATGTGATGTTCCGTCTGGTCTGAAACAAAACGATGTCACGCATGCAATGACACTTGAACAAACGGCTACGAGTTGGCTTCAGCAGCCCCTGGATGCGCAAGAAAACACCAAACAGCTAAACACACTCCACTAGCTACGAGCACAGATCACTGGGAAGGTCGTCGTGTGACTGGGGATTTACGCATGCTCTAGAAGCCACTGGAAGAGGCTCTCGTGCCGCTGCTGCCCGTCTCCAGACTCAGGCTCGTCGTGGGAACGGCTCTCATCCAAATATCTGAGCAGGGCTTGCAGGAGGTCAGAGACCCGGAACTCTCTTTCCCTCAGGCGCTGGGCCACCACCGGCAGCTGCACACAGTAAAGAGCACAAGCAATATCGGTCAATCGTGTGTGTGTGTGTGTGTGTGCACAGGAACACATTACAACAGAAAGCAAGAGCAGTTCCTCCGCCGGCAGGTGCTTACACTCAGTTTGGCCATGGAAATCCAAGGCTAACCTGGTCTCCGGGAGCTCTGGATGCTCAAATAAATCTGAATATAAGTCAGTCTGCAGGATTAATGGAAAATCAGTGTCTTGCAGGGGTTTTATTGCAATAAATGTTTTGTGTGGTGGTCTTCAGCAGAAATATAAAAGGTTCCAGGCAAAAACACTGTTTTTTCAATCCTGTGGTTGTCAGAGCAAGTGCCAGTGCGAGCGGCACGGTGAAACAGAAGCTGTGGGAATCATCTCAGCATCACTGAAATCCAACCCTTTCGTCCATTTCTCGAGATGCCGCTGTCTGCTGATGGGTTCAGCCCCACCCACTGAATAGCCACTTGCCTCCTCATTGGTTGTAGGTAAATATCGTTGACGAATAGTGATGTCGTTTCCAAGATTAACAGAACACAAAACTTGTGAATTTTTCCATTAAGAGTAGTGGAATATTCTCAGCAAGAGCATCCACCAGCCACATACTGTTTGGTTTGGCCAACCAATTAGATCGAGTGGGTACAGACTATGATTAAGAGAAGAAAATAAAAACAAAAGTAGTAAAACAAAACAGAAAGTGGAGGTCGATCTATTCTAAAGCTGCTGCTATGAGTTTTGTTTTGTTTGGCTTTTTATATTACAGCAGCAAACGCTCTTCTTCTCCTCCCGAATGTTCTTTGATGCACACAGTTCGCCATCTGGACCGGAGTGACTTATTCATGCGGCAGTTATACTGTATATATACTGTATCAGCCAAAGGCTTGCTGTACATTTACGTTGCCATGGTAACGTGACCTACACATGCTGGATTTTCTTACATATTTCTCCTTTTAATAAAAGGTTGAGAAAAAATAAGGGACTGCATTTTTAACTTCTAAATAAAGCATGACTTTGAGTACAGTTAAAAACAAACCAACAAACGAATAGCACAAAGCTCTAGAACGAAATTGGCTCAGAGGCCGAGATGCTCTGCTGCTGACCGTTATTTATTTTATTGTTGGTTTAATTGCAATCCACTGTATGTAACAAAATCCCATCCACAGGCGTCCAAAACTGACACCGGAGAAAGATCAACCGACGGTTCTCTGACCTGCTGGAGCTCCTGCGTCGAGCACTGCATTACATTCAGGTCAGCGATGGAGGCGGCCATCCACTGAAGAACAGCCATCAGCTGAGCATCCACAGCCCCGCCCTCAGCATCCGTGCAGACCACCAGCAGAGCTCGTTCTGCCTGGCTCTGCTCCCCATTCGCTCGGCCCGCTCCTGAACAAACAGACTCGTCAGCTTTAACGTAAAGCACACACACGTGGACGAGGCAGAGAGCAGACGAGGAGCTCATTACCGCTCGGCTCCTCTCTGGCGTCAGCTTCCTTCTCTTCAGGGCAGTCACTGCGATGGGAGAAAGATTTCAGGAGGGTGGAGGAAAGGAAGGAGACAACAGAAAGCTCATGCCAGAGAGAGCCGGAGCTACAGCTGATCATGCAACACGATTAAAAACAGAGATTCATGCAAGAGACGGCACACGACACTCCTGCTTAACATGATTCCCATCAAAAATATCATGGTTATTTCAGAACACGTCATTCTTTTTTACCATTTATTAATAAATATTCATGATTGGAATATGTTCATCTGTTTGCTTTCACTCGTGTCATTTCCTAAACGTTTTATTTTATCATTCTAAATTAGATTTGAAAAGAACACTGAGGCAGATTCTTAAAAAAAACACAAGTAAGGAGTAGTGTTATATGATCCCCTCAAATGAGAAATAAAAAAACACGGCGTCTGAATCTACTAAATAAGCTTACCAAACAACTTTAAAACATGTTGTACAAAATGAAAGGCATTCCTGTAGTTTAAAATGGATTTAAAATGAAATTAAGTAATCTAGATTAGACTTCCTGGTATAAGTGAGCTGGCTTTGGTTCATTACACGAGAACACGAGAGTTAAAAATGATCCTGAGAAGCTTGAACCGAGAAGCTGAAGGTTTAGTAATAATCGCTGCTCTCCGAGGGCCCTCTGTGAAGCCCCATAGCAGCAGCCAAACAATCCGGTGCTGACCAACTCTGCCGAGTCATGGTTTGGTGCAGCTGTGGGGTTACTCCTGGCTAATGATGTTTGGAAAGCAGGGATATCACTGATGAGATCATCTTTGTGTTGTGACTCAGCAGTATAGAAACCTTTAGAAATCATCAATGATCAAAATATTAAAAAACACCTGCCATGTCACATTTAAAATGTACACAAATAACATTGTGAATGGAACAAAAACAAAGGAACGATTACTGAACTGGGCCACACCACCACCATTCACCGCCGTTTTCATCACGTAAAAGAAACTCTCTGGACGAACCATTAGAGAGTTACTGGGAACATTAACAATCATTCATTTCAGCCAGCTGTTGGGGACGACGAAAACCTACTAATAATATAAACATATTTTTTGAAAGCATAGAATTAACATGTGCTAGTTTGCATTTGTCTTGTTTCGCCATGAAATTCATATTTTCACTTGTGTTATATTTTGCCATCTACTAAATTAGTCTTTTTTTGTCGTTTCTTAATTCCAGATTAAGTGATTCCACGTTCATGTGCACCCTGCTTTTTGACCAAGATCATTCTTTGGTTTAGACAAGTATTTCATATACTCTGAAAGTATCTTTTATTAATGTTTGATTTGTCTTCATTTGCAGATTAAGGTAGAATTCATACGAATTATAAATGTGCCACTGGGGCAGAGATTCATGGCCAAACTAGACGCTAGACACCCAAACTCCTGGGCATTATAAAAGCTACAGGAGGAGTTACAGACATCAAGGTCAAAACCCGACTCACAGAGTTATCTTTACTTGTGTTGTGTTCATTTTATAAACTTAGTAATCTATCTTTCTCTGTGTTCTGGTCACTCTCCGTTCATCCACCCCTCTACATGTCTTATCTTTTTCACTCCAACTTTCTTTAAAGCTTAGGTATAACTGACGTGTAAAAAAAAAAATACACCTAGATATCTGTTTTTGTGTGGATTACAGCTTCAGAATAATTTATTAAAGCCATTTTTCTTTTCAGGGACCAACGATTAATTAACCCTCATATTAGTAATACCAATGAGTTTTGGGGAAACATTCTTATTTAAAAACCAACTGTGGAAAATATTAAGCATGTTTTATTTAAAATAAATCAATTTTTTGCATTCTTCAAAGCAATAATATTGGTAAAGATTATTTGATCATGGTTCACAGTTCACCCCCCCCCCCCACACACACAATAGTCTACCAATGCAAACACAAAGACTCCACCGAATCACTTCAAACACAAGGAAATTGCCAAAAGGAGGTGTGGTCTGCAGTAGGTAACGTTTTAAGCATTTAATGCTAAAACGAAGCATGATTTGCATGCAGTGATTAGCCCCCACTGGCTCAGTCTCTTCCATATGACCAACCTGTCCAGTGGAGAAAAGGACAAATGCTCTTCATAAACTTCGCCTTCTAAACCCAGACTGCTCCAGCTACTGCTGTTTCCATTACTGCTGGGGAGAGAAGAACAACAGATGCTGCACAATCATTTCTGAGGCTTCCAGAACGCTCTTGAACCATTTCCGTGTTTTTCCTACTGGAATTGAGTTCCATTGTCACCTTTTTATGAGGCAGTGAAGAACAGAAATGGCTACCTTCACTAATGTCAGACATCCATGCATTGCATGACATATACTCGATATTACTCCACTACATTTCACAGCAGAAACTTCTCCGAGCAGCGAAAACTCTTTCAGATGCCGTTATTCATAAAAAAAATACAGAAACACCATTGATGAGCAGAGGGGAGGGTTTGATGAAAATAGCTTTATGCGAATTGAATGGGCTGCAAACACAAGAAACTCCCCCCAACACCCCTCAACTCTTAAAGTGCCTTGGGAGCAGAAGATGCATGCCAGGAGCACATCAACTAAACTAAAGAAAGGACGCTAAACTCATGTTCATTTCACCTAGACCTCCTTGGGGAGAGGGATGCAGTATTCTGGTCTACCAGAAACTTCCTATTGCCAAATTATACAATATTCACAATAAAAAAAGCCACCAGCAGGAATTACGCGCTCAATGCCACATCATCAGCTGGAAACTAATAATCTTCTGGCACTATTGATTTGAGAGGTAAATACAAGTTTGCCATGCAGCAGAACCCCCAGATAACGGAGTGCTGATATTTCTGCAAAGGGGATGGATTCATGATGGTCCAGCCCAAGAAAGCAGTGAAGAAAGTTGTTCTCCGGAGGAGTTGCAGGTTTAGACAAATCAGTGATCGACACGTTTATTATAATAAACTAATAACAGCTCCTTTAATGTGGAACCCGTGTTTCGGGGTGAATTAGAATGTAAAAAAAAAGTCTCTGCTGCAGTAAAACTCTTCCCTTTTGCGCATGTCTTATGATTGATCCGATCGTGTCACTTTGGATAAAAGCATCTGCTAAATACCTTAAAGGTGGTGGTGGTGGGGGGGGGGGGTATTATATGTTTTTCAGGCATATAGTGTCGTTATAATGCGCACTCAAGTAACAATTTTACGCTGTATTTGTCATAAAAACCTCATAGAAATTTGACTTGGCATCTTGCATGCCCTGATATTCAGAAGGAGCCCCCTCCTTCAGTGCGTCTGTAGTAGCACCCCCCCCACAATGTCTACCGCAGGAGATTCAAGGATTACTCAAACATGTATGAATGATTCAAAGTCACGATTCAGGTGCGTTTTTTAATGAGGGACTGACATTATAACACAACATAAAGCTCAATAAAGTAGATTTTACATAATACCCCCCCCTTTAATGTTTTTCTCAGGCACATGCTTGTGAACAGTGCACAAGAAGAGAAAGTGGAGTGAGCTTGAGTGTGGAATTAGTTGGGCATCCTCATTCTAGAAAAGGATTCTAGATACTTGTTTACCTGTCACTGAGATGGTGAAAGCTGCTGCTTTCATCTGGGTGGTCTTCTTCAAAACTCAGATTGGACCAGCTGCCGAGACTGTCGTCACCAACGCTCAAACTGAGCTGCTGACTCACCGTTGACTCGGTCACACTGGCCCCTTCCTTTCTACATGTACTGAAGCACAGAGAGGAATTCGTTTGTGAGCAGACATTTCAGTGACTATAGAAGCGCTGTTACTGTACCTGTGATTGACCGTCTGGCAAGTATTGAATAATGCAGATGTCACAATCTCCGTTGTGAGACTTTCTGCAAAGCTTGCGCCATCATGACCAATCCCACTATCTGCATTCAGGCTGGTGGAGCTCAGTTCCTTTTTAGCTTTCTCAATGGCACTGGATACAATTTCTTCAACAAAAGCCCCTCTTTTCTCCAAATCAACGTGGATTCTTGGAATCTCCAGGCCTTTGGTGGCATCACATTCCTGTTGCCGTCTTATCTGATGCCCCTGGAAACCTTGACGGCCACCTCTGCTACAAAACATGCACTCTCGGCCCAAGCAGTATCGGCAGGTTTCGCACACTCCGGCAAGTCTCTCTGAGAAGTTATTGGGTTCCAGCGATCTCCTGTCCACACCGGTCTGAACAGATTCCGGTCCGAGTGTCATTTCTAAAGTGTCATCGACGATTTTCCTAGCGTAGTGTTCAATCACCTGCATTACACCATTGTTGCTTTTGCCAATATTCAAGCTGCTAGTGCTACGATGCAGCCGTTTGGTTTCCGGGAAGGGTAAAAGAGAGCATGAAAAGGAATTTTGCATCCCATTTTCTGGCAAATCCTCCGTGGACTTTTTGTAGAGACAAGAATCAGTGAGCGATTTCGGCAGTCTAACCGAAGACATCCTCAGCTTTCTAGTGACGTCGCATGTGATTGTATAGGCTAGTGACTCTGCAAAGTTCACAAGTTCTGCATATTCATTAGTGCTCATGTCTTGCAGACACTCACAAGAGGATCCACCTTTTCCATCAGTCACTGCAGCGTGGCACGTCATGGACGAAACCTCAGGACTGTGAAAACGCCTAGAGGAGTGAAGCCGTGTTGGAGATTTCAGAGACATTCTCCGTGCAGCGTGAGCGAGCCCAGACTTAATTGATCTATAAGCCAAACGAGTGGCATACTGGTCCAGAATAAGCTCTCGATTGCCTCCATCCTTCTTGAGCACTTTTATGAGATATCCTGCATATTCGTCAGTGACGCTCTCGCAGCTCGGATAATCCGAAATCATCTCACTAGAAGCGCTGCCTGCTCGACTATCACAAGGCAACTGAGAACTTCCCAAAAGGCCTTCTCCACGATAATCTGCCGGACTTTCGGATGCCTTTTTCACACTTTTACGACGGCAATGTGTTGCACCCATCCTCCTTTTGACATCAATGACGACTTCACCAGCCATTTCTCCAGCATAGGTCCACAAAGAATTTAGCGTCTGTTCGGAGAACTGAGCACTATGCAGAGCAATGCTGTCGAAGCGCACGTCGCCCACTGGTTTCTTCACATCTTCTAGGGATAACGTGTCCATCTCAGTTGCCATCGAAACAATATGGCACGCCAAACGTTCTGCGTAATGGAGTGCGCACCTCTCCAACATTTTGCTTCTGACATTAGGACTCTGCTTCGCCTGGGAGTTTCTAGAGAGTGTCTCCTGGCCTTCTTCCTCATCTTCATTGCTTCCAGCTTCTTCAGAAAGAGACCTAATGAGTTTCAGCATGAAATCAGCTTTGTCTTTAGCAGAGCCACTTTCCTTGGAGTTTGACACAGGGGGGTAATGCGGGGTGGATGGAGGAGTGGCAGGAGAAAACTCTTTTGCCAGTGTTC
Source organism: Danionella cerebrum (assembly GCA_007224835.1). Classification (NCBI taxonomy): domain Eukaryota; kingdom Metazoa; phylum Chordata; class Actinopteri; order Cypriniformes; family Danionidae; genus Danionella; species Danionella cerebrum. Next base: position 13,860 of record SRMA01025550.1, read on the forward strand.
CTTTGAGCTTCTTGGAGAAACGCCTGATCTGTTTCTCACTGAACTCATCTGATGGCTGCTGTGGACTTGAAGGTGGAGTGTTTGGGACCTCAACAGATTTTGTTCCATGGTTGCTCCTTAATAAATCTTCGCCACAAACCTTTCTACCGGCACAGGAACTGGGCACTTCCAATGAATCCCTTTTGGCAGAGACTGGGCGCAAGGTTCTAAAAGATTGAGTCTCGGAGTCTTTGGACGTCGAGCGAACGGAAGCCTGACTGCTCAATTGTAGAGTCGAAATATCATGTGATGCAGCAGTTCCATGGCTCTGAGTGGATATGTGAGATACGATTGTTTTGCTCAAGAAGTCTGCACAGTTCTCTACTTTCTTCTTCACTTTTGTTGAAGAGTGCATGAAATCTAGTGCCTCACCTACTATAGTGTCCACCATATTCCCAGAGAAACTCTGAAAAGTCTTTCCAATCGATGCTTTGCTGGAATCATTTTCAGCAATTTGACCGGTGACGACTTTATCAGCACTGGCAAGTCTGGCCGGACCTGGTGAAGTTTTTGTTGCTGCAAAAATACCAGAACTTAGCGAAGTGGCCTCTGCCTGACAGCAAATGGGGCTGGTCAGACACACGGCACCAGTGCTGGCTTTTATCTGAGAAGGTTGATTTGAGCTCTGAACATCGGAAATGACCTTGCCAGCCACCGGAACTGGAACACAGCTGGCCATGCCCGAGACACAGTACAAGGCTTTCTTCACCGTGCAACCACCCTGCTCCTGATCTGCAACCTCGGCCACAACCTGGGATCCAAGATAGGTTTGTGCACTGGAGGTTTTCGTGATGAGAGATCGATCATCCGCGCTCACATAGCAAATGTTGTCTATGGACACACTAATAGCTGCCTGTGTAGTGAAGGGCACGTCAGCTTGAGACAGCTCTATAAAAGCCTCTTGGAGAACAGATTCAGAAAGATCCGAGGCATAGGATGAGACCACCTCCTCTTCTTGCTCAAATGACCAGTTGCCTGGTGAGAGCGGTGTCGAGGGATGTGAAAACTGACAAACCTCCATAATCCCTTCGAACACCAATTCCTCAGCAAGATCCGCAGCAAAGCGCGTCACCGTGTTGTTGAATATCTGCTTTTTGACGAATAGGAACTCTTTGAGAGCTCCGGTAATAGCCTCCCCAACTAAGAAATTGGCTAGACCGTTTATGGCACGTTCTTTTAAGACATATGCGCGTCTCATACCAATCTCGTGGAAGGCCATTTGAAACACAGAAGAAGTCACCCTTGCAGCCAAGTGGCAAAGTGTGGTGGTACAGGAGGAGACACCTTTCTGCAAGTCCCTCAAGGCACTTCCAAGACTCCTTTCCACTAAGTCTGTAGCAAACTTCTGAATGCCGTCCTTGAGAGAGTGGGATTTGGTGATGCCAACAGTCTCTTGGATGTCTGACAGCTTCATTAGATGGCCGTTAGTGTTTGAAAACTCTTTATGACACACGCAACTCAAGTTCTTATTGATGTTAAAGTCAACAGGGGAGGAGTAGCCACAAACGGATCCAAGAATTTCTTTGGACAGGTTGTTGGCAAAGTCAGAATAGGTTTTATACAGCGAGCAAAGGTCCTGTGGTTTACGTAATTCTGAACTATCTGTATCTGCCTTCCAAAAGTACTCCAAAGACCCTCCTTCTCCCAGGGGGCTAAAAGCAGATGAACAGACTGGGCTAAAGAGTGCCCCATTCTCCTCGCAAGGAGTCCTTGGTGGCCGTGGGGAATCTGGTGAGTCAGGTTGAATGCTGTATGGCGATTCTGGTTTGAGTGGGGTAGGTTTCTTGACGTTGGCTGGGAGAGTCCTGTGATCAAACTTGTGTGGGTTCATTGCTGTGGTGGAGCACCCCCTCGACACAAATTTGCACCTAGACTTATCAACATGCTTCTCCGTTTGGCCAGGGAGAGGCTGCTCTTTATGAGCCTTGGCACTGGAACCAAAGGACTGGTCTAGATCATCAAATCGATCAAAGCTGTCGAAAAATTCACCAACTTCTGAGTCAGAGTCTTCAACACCGTCCTTTAACACAGGGATTTTGGGAATGTCAAGTTTTGCTTTGAGACTCTTCTGATAACCAACCTCGTCCAGGAATATAATAGGGCTGGGGCTTGAGCAGTCTGACTCATCTGACTCAGTGAGGGATATAGAAGTTGCATGTCTCTTTGGTGGACTGCTGAGGGCATATGACCTCTCTGAAATTCCAGGTAATATTGTCGCCTTCAGTATCGCTTCGGACATTTTTGCAGCAGTTTTTTCTTTTCGTATGGATTTTTGAGGTATGGAGCTTATAATACAGTGAAAGCCAGATGAGTCTTTTACATGAGAAGGGAGAGTCTGGGATGCGACATCTCTGTGTTTCCTCTGACTACGAGCACCTAAGGGTCAGAAATCACAAGTACTCTCTCACCACATGCACCCGCTTTTTTTTAAATATACATGTAACTTTTATGAGTACTCACCCGTCTCTTCTTCTTCCAGATGCTCAAACGCTGTAACAAAGTCCTCCTCAATGGAGGAGACGGATTGATTGGTGTCATCATCTTCTGTCGGACCGGATTCTGAGGCGCCTCTCTGGAGGACCTGTAACTCCATGGCATATCTTATTCCGGCAGTGAATCGAGCCAGCAGCCCCAGCAGGCTGCTAGCATTCAGCTGAGAAGAGGCATTGTGCCGCAGTATACACAAAGCTCTGGAACATGCCTGAAAGAGACAAACGCAAGATCATTCATTGCCGTGCATCACTCAGATAAGCTTTAAAGGTCTGATATGTAAGAACAGTACAATAATGAAATGCATCGTTTCCAGCTGTTAGTGCTAGATTCTGGACGTTTGATCTTATTACCTATAGCATTTCCCCTCATAGAGTCCTACATTAAAAGACATTTAAATAATAACACCACATGCAAACCAGGGAACCAAGCATGAGAGGGTGAAGATGTACCTGAGGAACCGAACGCTCAAAGCGCCTCTTAGGATCTTTGAGGAGCAGGATCTCTTCATCTTTAAGGGTATGTACGTGCAGGGACCTAAGTAGCTCCATCATCTCAGTGGAGAAGGAGGCCAGAGCCTGTGAGAGAGAGAGAGAGAGAGAGAGAGAGAGAGAGAGAGAGAGAGAGAGAAAGATCATTATCAGACTTCCAAAAAAGTGAATATGAGAAGTTAATAGAGAGAGAGAGAGAGAGATATCATTATCAGACTTCCAAAAAAGTGAATATGAGAAGTTAATAGAGAGAGAGAGAGAGAGAGATATCATTATCAGACTTCCAAAAAAGTGAATATGAGAAGTTAATAAAACTACTAACACTTTGTAAAAACACAAATTTAAAAGCCTTTGTGGCTGACCCAGATAAAAGCAATTAGGATTAGGGATTACAGGACACCAGTACAAGTACTCGTCCACAAATTCCACCAATATAACAAACCACTGACGCACCTGTAAAGTGGAATCATCCCCACCGCTGTGGCTGGGCAGGCAAACATAATGGACCTATAAAATGAAGGCAATACACTTTTATTAAATAAATCATAATGATAACAACAAGTGATGCGTGTTTTCTGCTAGCGCGCATTCAGTTTGCCAATTGGTAAAATTCCCTCATTAACGTATGCACAGCACTGACAGAAAAACTCTGCATTGTTCACATTTTTGCAGATTTACTAGAACTAGAACAGAACACGAAACAACCCTGATACAACACAAATATCAGCATCTTCAAAAGTGCTGTGGTGGCGTCACCGTGACTCTTCTGTCACACAGCACCCCTGACACTTTTCTCCATCCATGCCAACCTGGCTGCACTCGTCTCTTCACCTCTTTTCCACACTCCCCGTCGCACTGGACTGTTGACCCCAAATATCTAAACTCCTGCACCTTCTTGAACTCAGTGTCCTGTAACCTCACTGTTCTATTTCCCTCTCCCTCATTCAAACACATGTATTCTGTCTTAACCCCTTAACACCCCCGGCCCGGAAAGCATAATTGCATCCATTGTTTTAAAGCACAATTTGACAAACTATGTGTCATTTGAAAGCTGAATTTCTCATGATTCAGGCGTTATAAAGCATTACAGGTTTAACACACCACAGTGACAACAGTTAGTTAATTTGTGTAAAAAGTCCTAACAAAGCAAAATGGCGATGCCTCCCTTTTATGATGTCTCTACAGCTACACAGCCACTGAATCATTGAGTGTCCTACACCATTGTACTAATAATGAAATGAAAAGTCATCGAATGAAATGCATCCAAGCTGCTACTCCAAAACCATGTTTTCCACAAGAGAAAGACATAAAAGCACAACTATTCACTTTTCTTTTGCAACAACAAAAAAAAAGTCCGCGATTTTTCCGGTTGTTTTGCTGGCCATTTTTAAAGAAGACCGGACAAAAACTGTATCTTTCGATTCAGTAGAGTCTCCTGAACATTTTGAGACCACCTTTAGAAGTCTGTGATCAGGATTGGCCAATCAGAAAGCCAGTAAACAAGCCCCTCGAGAGAATGTCAATGTGGTTGCTCGTTTTCTCACGCGTGTGTACAGCCAACCAATCGCAATTAAGCTCCAAACTGATTGTCATTTAGCCAATGAGATGAGCGTTCCAGCAATGTATAGGTTGGTTGGCATAGTTCGGTTGACAGGCACGAGATAATGTGACTGCGTAAAGAGAGCAGATGCTTGCAGTCATAACAGTTTTACGCACACCGGTAAGCAGAGAGCACACTGGAAAAACTTCTTTTCCGGAGAAAAAGGCATGTTTTTCTGTTACTCAAGCATTCACTTATTTAACTACAATTTCTACAAAGTTTGTGAATCTATAACTTTAGTTTTGTTTAAGGTATCCAGTTCGTTACTTTTTCCTGATAAACTAGAAAGGGTTACCTTTTCAATGACACCAAGGACAATAATTTAACTCATAAAATGTGAGAGTCATTTTATTTTGGGTATGCCTTTTTCGGACCTATGTTCAAAAAGAGGGGTGGGTGTTAAGGGGTTAAAAGCAGTTAAAACTAAGTAAGACATAATTAAACTGTTTAAGTATGCTATGTCTAAGTTTATTTTTCAAATAATTTTCAATTTGTGCTTCTTTCTTTTGCGTGGGAGGGGTAAAGGAAAGGTTTAGTACACACATAGAGCAGATGACTCAAAACTTGTCTTATCTGCAACATCTGATTTCATGGCGGCTTTCAGAATTGCTCAGGTTTCAAACGGGGTCACGAAAGGTTTGGTCTGACACATTTCAATGACAGCAGCGCAACGAATCAGGAGGATCTAAAAGCATAAACCCAAAGATCACAAACGCATCTTTGTACAGAGTTTCCTTCAGGAGATATGTGAACATTATACGAGCACTGACGTCATTATTTATATTTCATATTTTAAACATTTTAGCATCGGTTTGTATTTCCAACATGTTTTGGGTAAACCTAAATATTTGTTGAAACGTAAACGATTCAGTCTGGAATTACCCAATAGGTCGCTTGTGCACGACATTCAAAAGAATGATACAAGCAAATACAAAGATGTTGTGCATGATCGTGTAATCATGTTATTAGAAATATTACAGCAACAAAATAAAACCACATTACCGTGAGAACGCTAGCTTCACATAAGCGGAGCAACAGGTTTTCAAGCCGCTTGTTTCAAGTTTCCTTCGATTAGAGGATCAATAAACACTACAAAAGGTTTTCTTCGGTTTTGTGCACTTTCTCTTTCTCCTACTGATTCTAAGGAGAAAAAAAACACTTGTAAAACACTTGTGTTATGACTCTTACTCATATTTTATGTGCGCTACCTCCTCTACCTCAGTCGACTTGTCCCTTTCTTATTGGTCCTGTGTTCCGGTTTATTGTCCAGCTCCTCATCCGTCACTATAAGCTCATTAGCGCTCATGCGCCTCCTCCTTTGGCTTGTGATTTGGGTTTTTAATCCGTATATTAACTATTGTTATATTCCAGACCTAATCTAGCCACAGGGATTGCAAGCCAGTGACTTCTGTGCCAGTCCCAAGCCCGGATAAATAGAGAGGGTTGCGTCAGGAAGGGCATCCGGCATAAAAAATGCCAAAAACCAAATATGCAAGTCATCAAATCGATTTCCATACCGGATCGGTTGAGGCCCGGGTTAACAACGACCGCCTCCGGTGCTGTTGACTTACAGGGTGCCGGTGGAAATTGGACTACTGTTTGTCGAAAAAGGAGAGGAAGGAGAAGGATTCGTACACAAAGAGAGGAGGAAAGGCACAAGTATAGATCTGAGAATAGGGACTCTTAACGTTGGTACAATGACATGGAAGGGTAGGGAGCTGGCGGACATGATGGAGAGAAGGAAGGTAGATATTCTGTGCGTGCAGGAGACCAGGTGGAAGGGTAGCAAAGCGCGTAGTATTGGAGGGGGATACAAACTGTTTTACTATGGTGTGGATAGGAAGAGAAATGGGG
>SRMA01025550.1:20558-40372 GCA_007224835.1 Danionella cerebrum
GAGGTGAGGAAGGCCCTGAGGAGAATGAAGAGTGGAAAGGCTGTTGGTCCAGATGACATACCAGTGGAGGTGTGGAAGTGTCTAGGAGAGACAGCAGTGGAGTTCCTGTCTAGGGTATTCAACAGGATTTTAGAGAGTGAGAAGATGCCTGAGGAATGGAGGAGAGGTGTCCTAGTACCAATCTTTAAGAACAAGGGTGATGTGCAGAGTTGTAACAACTACAGAGGCATAAAGTTGATGAGCCACACAATGAAACTTTGGGAAAGAGTAGTGGAAGCTAGGCTAAGAAGAGAAGTGGATATCTGTGAGCAGCAGTATGGCTTCATGCCCAGGAAGAGCACTACTGATGCAATTTTTGCTCTGAGATTGTTAATGGAGAAGTACAGAGATGGTCAGAAGGAGCTGCACTGCGTCTTTGTGGATTTAGAAAAAGCGTATGACAGGGTGCCAAGAGAAGAGCTATGGTCCTGTATGAGGAAGTCAGGAGTGGCAGAGAAGTACGTCAGAGTAGTTCAGGATATGTATGAGAGAAGTAAGACAGCAGTGAGATGTGCTAAAGGTCAGACAAAGGAGTTCAAGGTGGAGGTGGGGCTACATCAAGGATCAGCTTTGAGTCCCTTCTTATTTGCTATGGTGATGGACAGGTTGACAGATGAGGTCAGACAGGAATCTCCGTGGACAATGCTGTTTGCAGATGACATTGTGATTTGTAGTGAGAGCAGAGAGCAGGTGGAGGAAAACCTGGAAAGTTGGAGGTCAGCTGTAGAAAGAAGAGGAATGAAAGTCAGTCGCAGTAAGACAGAATACATGTGTTTGAACAAGAGGGAGGGAAATAGAACAGTGAGGTTACAGGGGGCTGAGGTCAAGAAGGTGCAGGAGTTTAGGTATTTGGGGTCAACAGTCCAGTGCGACGGGGAGTGTGGAAAAGAGGTGAAGAGACGAGTGCAGGCAGGTTGGAGTGGGTGGAGAAAAGTGTCAGGGGTGTTGTGTGACCGAAGAGTGTCAGCAAGAATCAAAGGAAAGGTGTACAGAACAGTAGTGAGACCAGCTATGATGTATGGGTTGGAGACTGTGGCAGTGAGGAAGAGACAAGAGACAGAGCTGGAAGTAGCAGAGATGAGGATGTTGAGGTTCAGTTTAGGAGTGACGAGGATGGACAAGATTAGGAACGAGCACATCAGAGGGACAGCTCAGGTTGGTTGTTTGGAGACAAAGTTTGAGATGGACCAGATTGAGATGGTTTGGACATGTGCAGAGGAGGGATAGTGGTTATATTGGTAGAAGGATGTTGGAGATGGAGATGCCAGGCAAGAGGTCAAGAGGAAGACCAAAGACAAGATATATGGATGTGATGAAAGAGGACATGAAGGTAGTTGGTGCAAGAGTAGAGGATACTGAGGACAGAGTTAGGTGGAAAAGGATGATTCGCTGTGGCGACCCCTAAACTGGGAACATCCGAAAGGAAAAGAAGAAGATATTCCAGACTTCAATCTGTGTTCAGCACTTGTGTATTTTCACACATTGTAAACATTTCTATCTTTTGCCATTGTTGTATATGTGTGAGTTAGTCAGTTTAACATTTATCCATGACAACAGTTAATGAACACGCGCCTTTAGCTTCGATAGCGGCAGCATTTGTTGTGGCATTGTTTCGAGAAGCTTCTGCACAGTCACAAGATTCGTTTCCATCCAGTGCTGCACGAATCCTTCAGCAACATCTTGCTTTGACAGCGCCCGCTACACAAAGCTTCTCCAGCTCCCGGAACCACAATCAGAGTCGATAAACCTTCGACTCATTACCTTCTTCTGTTGATCCAGAGGCCAATCTTCATGCTCTGGGCAAACTGAAGTCCCCTTTCCCAGTCATAGTCACCGATTGGTGGTTTTCTCAAGTTCCAATCCCTTGAGTTCCTTCACATTGTGCATGTGGAAATGCTCAACGTTTATACAAAGCCCTGAGTTCTTCTGCTGTTTTTCTTCAAATGTTTAAGGGATCGTCGATCAAGATCATTCTGGTTTTCTTTCCAGCACCATTTCTTCCTGGAAGGAAGGGATGATCGGTCCCCACTATCCTTCCTCATTGCTCTTTCTCTCTCTCTCTCTCTCGCTCACACAGGCATGGAACCGGGGAAAACATCAAGCTTTCTACATTGAGACTGAAATACAAAGTGACTTTAACACGTTCTATCTTGACGCTCACTCAGTCAGCAGAACTCACTCCAAACCGAGCGTTAAGAGATAAACGAAGCCCAAAGCAACATTCCAACACAACTGAAGTCCAAAGACTCTGGTGTATCTCTTAAGAAAACACAGTAATTACCCATGGCACAACGTTTGTATCTGCCAAGGTGACTCGCCATCAAGGATCTGTTCCTTGTAGTGAGAACGGAGAGCTCTTCTTAATGTAATCATCACGACAGCGAATGTTTAGCACAGCTAAACATGCAACTATTGTTTGCTTGCAACCTGCCAAACTAAAGTAGCTGTGGATTTGCACGAGGAGGCATCTGCTTTTAGTTGTATTTCATGAATGCAGCTGCAAGAGTAATCACGCGGTATGAGCATATTACCCCAATCCTCCACAATGTAGACTGGTAATTATTATTATTGAACATGCGAACGTGTTATATCTTTTCCTGATCTGAAAAAGTTTGTAATGAAGAACGTCTGCTATTTAAATATCTGCTGTGGTGTGATGAGCTCAAGGAAAACCAATCAGCATCACCATGGCAAGGCCACAGTGGGGATCAACTCATGATGCAGGGGTCGGAGTGCCACCTGATGCCAATGAGGAGCCGCATGAACAACAAGCGGACGTAGCCAGCACTCAGTTCCCGAGCTAAAACCCAGCTGCAGGGAAGCTCCTCACCTCACGTTCTGGTGTACTGCAGCCATCTCAAATCATCTAAATCAGATGTAGAGAAAAGGGTCAACCGGCCCGAGACCCAGCTGAACTATGGGATTTGCAGCTGCAATGTTAAAAGTTACATTAGCTTTGTTTACTAAATAAATAACCTATTATGTCATACCTCAGACAGACCCTGGGCTTCTTTAGTGTGCAGCTCTACTACCACGCTGCACAGCTCCTTCTTGTGTCTCAACAAGCTCTTCAGGCATGGGGTTGACACCTCACGGATGGTCTGCCCAAAGAAACACAGTTTGCTAAAACCCAGACTAATACACATATGAGCAGAAAATAGTCACCAAAGTCGTACCTCTTTCTTCATTGTGGCACGGCTCTTTAATGGGACCCCTCTGATCCTTGCACAGGCATCCATGATCCTCTCCTACGAGAAAGAACCAGATGCACATCACCAACAGGATTAAATGCATCTGGTACGCGACTCCATTTGAAATCAAGGCTTCCCTCAGGACGATAAGAATGAACATGTCTTTGCAGAGATTAATATAATTATTAAAAATGGCATTTGGTTAAAGGCAACTTGAGCAAATCGGGTTTCAAAAGAGGGCATCAAACTCGTCGCCCTTCGCATTAATCAATGCCCAGGAAGTAGTTCTTGCTTTCAAAAAGGTTGGTGAGCCCTGCCCTACAGTAATGAAACTGCAGGGGCTGTCGAAGACCGTTCCTTTCTGGCTGATGTTATACAATAAGGTAGTGTCTAGAACTTCCAGAAGTTGCTTAGGCAGCCCAACTTACCCTGGACACCACCTCAATACACTCAACATGAAGAAAGTCCTGTAGTCTGTCGAAGGACAATCACCCTGCAGAAAAAGTGGTATGTGCTCCTTTAGCCAAGCGGGACCACGACCAGAGTCCTAGAGAACAACTGATGGACATCCTGTATTTAAAGGACTGTTGCGTCTCGCTCTTCGAGTTCCAACTGTAGCTGGGTGTTGCTATGGTTACCACTGCAACGCACTGAACCAGATCGTCCTGTTCATAAACAAATGAACTCAACCCTTGCCACCCAATCAGAAGTAGGGCTGTGCAATATGGACCAAACATTCATATTGCGATTGCAATTTGGCAACTGTTGTTTTTCAAAACACTAAATGTATTCCGTGCACAAGAAGTAACTCAAAAACAAAAAACGGATTGCTCTCTTAAAAGTATTTTGCAAGAAAAACCAGCATGTCCACCATTTCTGGTTTTACGCATGTCACCACATTTATGCGATTTGGAAATTGCATTGACTTTTTGCGATTGGGATTAATTGCTCAGCCCTAATCAGAATACAGTATTGAGACAGAGCAAGGCATAATATTGATTATATAACAGTATGAATTGATAAGAATAAGAATTTTTGTTATTAGTTGCAGCCCTACATGGAAAACATAAAGAACAAATCAAATCTAAATTTATCTCCCCCCAAAAAATAGAAGACAGAAACATGAAGTTCACAGTACATTTAGAACAAATATTATCATTTTATTTCTTAACATTTGTTGTTGTTGCTTTACTTTCTCTTAATATCAACATGTTTCTTTCAATTGGTTTGGAGAATCTATTGCTGATCATCTGCAGATTGATCTGTTGTATGCCATGACAATGAAGTCAAGTGAAAAGAGTGAAAAGTCATGAGTCCATAGCTTTGACCTCCCCAGCGTGCAGTGGGCGTTATCTTGGAGCATCTGCGAGTGTGGTAAACCAGAGCGATGGAACTGTGCTACATGTCAGCCAATCACCAGGCTGTGATCGCAGCCGCAGAGCCTGAAACTGAACAGAGTGCTGCAGCAGAGCGATCTTATCTGCGCTCAGCAGAACCAGAATAACTCCAAAACAAACAAATAAACAAGTTGCAACACCCCACGCTCAGTAGAAATGTAGAGGAGCATTGTGGTGGTGACCAAGGCTTGGACATTAACACTTGCTTCACTGAGTGAGGTTATTTGCCCCTGTGCCCATTTCAGAACGTGAGATTTACTTCAACAGCAAGTGCTTCAGTTTCCAACAGGGCTCTGAACAGCTTCATACAACAAATTTCCCCACAACTGACAGGGAATCGACCGCTCCGAAAATGAAAGAATGAATAAATTATTATCCAGGTAACAATGTTCTTTTATCATCATCATCATCTTCTTCAATATTGGTAGCAGTCAGTTGTTACCCATCAGAATCAGTGACCATGCACCAGACTCTTTCTCACAAACAAAAACCGCATCACAACCAAGCAAGAGCTACTTAAAGACCAGGACTTTATAAAGAAACATCAGGAGAACTCTTGATGCCAGGAACATTCTCTGAGGAAATGGAAAACACCTCCATCCCTGCTGCATCTCGGTGCTTTGAGTCACTTTCTGAGATTGGGAGGTTCTCCGAGGGGTACTCCTGCATCCTTCTAAAGCCCAAAACAGGTGGATTGGTGTGTCACAATGAACATGAGTGAGTTTGTTGCATCGATGAACTGCCCACCTTCTAAATGCGCCAACTTTTAAACCAGACTATTATTGTATTATTTATATAGTTATGTGATAAACAACAATTTAAAATGATCACTTTTGACAAACACAGCACTTCTAGTGCCCTTCTTCTCCCATTAGTCACTGAAAGGTTTTGGAGCTCACGCACAATCTTTTTAGTTCTTTTAAATGAAATGCTCTTATCTCAAGAGGAGCGTGCAACAGTTTGCAGCACAAACAATTTCTGTAGAAGTGGGCCCTGCTAGGCTTCACTGGTATTTCACCTGAAAGGTCAGGCTTTGATGCATTTCAACATTAGTGTAAGTGTGTGGGTGGAGGCTGCAAAGGTAAAATCCTTTCTAAGACTGATGGTTTTCAATCTGTGCAGGCTGAGGAGAAAGTGAAGCTGCTGCTGCTGCTGCATGTGATCTGTGGGTCAGATGATTTCCTGTGATCAACAGATGTTTATGAGATCACTGACTGCTGTCAGATTGAGATGGTTCACGCGGATCCAGATCAGTAACCGCACAAAAACGCCGAATTCAGTATCTGGTCGTTTAGAAATCAGGGACCTCAAATGTGTTTTATATTTGCATAAATCAAAGAGCAAGCATTAAACGTGCAGTCCACCAATGGACTGGTGAGGCAGTCCAGATGTGCAGAAGCGATAGCTGCGAGCCACGCGCGGTGATATATCTGCAGTGATGTGCACGGATTCGGAAACGTATTTCACAGGTCTCCACTAATGTCATCGTTGTCAGGATTGCCATGTGATGGATTCACCAATGAACAATTACCTAGTTGATTTAGGAACAATACATGAGGACAATCGGGAAGTAGGATATATGTAAGTTACGGTTACAGAGACGCATCTGGTTCGCGCATTAGCCTCAGGCCTGGGAAAAACATCAGTCATGAACCACAGCGATGACACCCTTCGATTACTTCGTTGTACATCCGCAATGAGTGGTTCATGATTGAAAATGACATGCAAACGAAAGTGAAACACGTCTAACCTTGTTGTGACAGAGCCGTGCCGCGGACAGCTAGCCGCTGCCCTGACCGTTCATTTCATGAAAACAACACGAGCAGACGAAAGCAATCAAACCCAGAGCGACGATTCGATCAAACCGCAGAGCGCAGAGTCACTGATCGGAGAAAACCACACCGGAGACGAGAGTAGAATTGCTTTGATAGGTTTCAGTTGTTATAATCAAATTTGATTTCATTATTAGTTTAACGTCAAGACGAATTAAAACACGTAAAATGATATTAAGTTACATTGACACTTTAGGCAGATGCTTTAATCCAAACCGTCTTTCAGTCTGGGAGAAAACAACGCAACAAATTGTCAGTAAATCAAAAAACTGTTCTGAGAATAGGTTCAAGCGTCTAGTTCAGGGGTCACCAACACGGTACCCGCGGGCACCTGGTCGCCCACTGCCTGTTCTAAAAATAGCTCAAATAGCGCCACTCTCCAGTGAGCTGAATCTAATTTCTAATTTAATATGATTGCTATTCGTGTTTAAATGACACTTGCACGTGTGCTTGATGTGACAATATATAAATACTTAAAAAATAATTAATTTTATATATATATATATATATATATATACACACATTGTTCAATGACAGAGTGTTATGCTGAATAAACAGCGGTGCAGCAGTATGCCTCAAAGTGTTTCTCCAACAGCTCACTTAAGAGATAACAATAGTTCCTTTAAAAGCTCTGAGCTACCCTGGGGTCATGCGGTGCATAGGGCACAGGGATCTCCACTTGCTTTAGGGATCTGGCCCACCGCAAGCATTCAGCTGCGCAGTTAGCTAGCTTAGTCGCAACCACTTCTAGTTGCTCGTCTCAATATATATGAACTACGACCTGATACAGTTGAAAGGTCAGTATGATGTGCTACGACGACACAAACAAGCAGCAAATGAAACTGAGAAAATGAGACGACTGAGCCGTAATAAGATCATTTCATTTTCGCGAGTTAAAGGTTTTTTTATTGTTGTGGAAGGAGCATGTGTTTGTCTTATTTGTATCACGACTGTGGTGGTGGCGGTGGCCAAACGGCACAACATGGAGAGACATTTCACGACGTGCTACACAAGCTACCAACTATCCACAGAGCAGCGCACTGAATGCAGAAAAGCAGCGAGATGCTAGAGAGGCACATCTGCAAGACTCACTCAGAGTACAAAACACAGGTAAACCACACACGGTGCTAGGCTTCCCAATATCTGAAAGAAATAGACACCAGATTTGGTGTCCAGTTCATGTTTAGTTCAATGTGTTTGAAAAATGTAAAAATTGCCCATGTTAACAATGTAAAAAAAAAAAAACTTTTTTGTATTTATATGATTTATTATTTGTACATTGGATATTGTGATTTCCTTGGACTGTTATAGAAGTGATCTACATTGTGAGAAATAATTAACATGATCAGTGTCTTTGCAGAGATGATTACCCTTAATTATTAATAAATTCAGAAGAGGGTATCAAAATGGTCGCCCTTTGCATTAATCAGTACCCAGGAAGTAGCTTTCGGTTTCGAAAAGGTTGGTGACCACTGCTCTAGCTCTTTTACAATAACTGAAATTCTTTAGATGAAAGTGAGTAAGTTCTCTTGAAAAAGAATGGGTTTTAGCGTTTTTTTTTTGGTGAGTTTTAATTGTGCTCTCTGCATTTCGGATTGGGACTGGAAGTGAATTCAAGCACCTGGGAAAAGTAAATGAGAACCTTCTGATGCTGCAGACAAGCTATGAAAATTCCATTGAATTAAATGGAATCGCATGCGGTAATGCAAAAGCAGATGCTCCTGCCTACGTGGTGCGATTCCAAGTGTATCTGATTGCGGAATGCAGTAATAGGGGGATGCCCACCCAATTATAATGTACAACAATTAAAATGCAATGTAGCTTTTGAACTCTCTAGTTGCTCACACTATAGCCAAGTTCGAACAGCATATGCCACAACACGCTCACAGCCATTTTGACCATGGGCCAGTACTGCACCGACCGCCAGGTTTGAGGCATCAGCGTAAACTTGATCAGTGAAAGGCACATTGTAGTTAGGTAGTACTACTACAATAGGTTCTGATGACAACGTGGCTTTTTAGATGAAAACCTTTACATTTGCACTCTTCAGTCCACACAAACGGCACGTTTGTAACAGTTTTTGTTTATTTTATCATTTATAATTATATATTTCCATTTTGTATTGTACACTCAATATACAATATTAATAGAGAGAAATAGATTTATATCTCTTGTGATGGAAGTCAATTCATCGCGGTCCTGGCGCAAATCAGGAACAACTGGCACCCTCCATCACAGGAGGATCGGGAACAGCTGCGCCTCATCAGCGCGGCAGCATAAGAGAGAGAGCGAAAGCTGCCAGAGTGAGCTTGATCTCCGAAGAGTGCAGCAGCTAATGCCTCTCTCTCTCCCTAAACAGACAACCCGTGAACTCCAGAAACGGCACTGCTCAGAAGCCCCGATCCTCATGGACACCACTTCACGTACGCCACTGGGATTCTCACAGCCACTTGGAGAGGAAGGAGACGACACGCACACAGAGCACTCACAGAGACTTTCTTTATTATCACGGGAAATATTAATAAATCCACCCTCCGGGGATATTTTTCTGTTTTACACTCTATAAGGCTATACTGATCAGACACGTAACAATGAAGTTTTTATGGCGGTGAATGTGTAACTGTAACGGCGCGATCGCGCCAATTCAGCCAATCCCTGCGATTTATTTGCGGCCTTGCAATTTCATCCAATCACCGCAACTTTACCGCAAATTCGACCAATAAGTTTGGTCCGTCACTGTACGCAGCATTATTTTCACACAGGTCTTCCTTATCAGAGAAAGCAGGCATGAGCGCAAATACATCACACTTACCTACAAATATCAGTACGAAAGAGCGTGCAAAGCAATTCTATAATTTTCCCCATGAAAGTGGAAGGAAACTCTTTTGCTCTGTGTGCAACATTGCTGTGGAACACAAAAGAAAAACCTTGCTTGACACTTCTCTACAGCAAAACATGCCAGATGGATGTCCGTGCAAGAGCCGACACGGCAGGTGACTATCACCGAAGCTGATGCTCGCAAATCCATCGCAAGCAGCGAAAGGAACAAGGTAAACAACAAAACATCAAAAGGTTTGTAAAACTAGGTCTGTGGTGGTTTGGTCAGTTGTCAGGCAGTACTTGCGTGAGCAAAGGTGATATTGCTAGCGAGTTTGAGAGGGACAGTTAATAAAACTATTTTTCATGCTTTCACACAGTATTTTCATCAATAATTTATTCCAGTGTTTCTCCTACATAGACTTAGCCATGGCGCCGCGGGAACAAAATGCTAAAAGTCTAAATATTTTACAGGGACAACATGATTTTTTTGTTAATTGAACCTGCGCTGCAGCCTCCTGAGGAAGCAGCGGTTGTCTACTGTCCGATCTCAATGTGATCAGAGCATGCAGAAGGCCGAGAGGGTATAGGATAATAGAGATAACTAGATTTTAAAGTTTGCACGCAAACTTCGATAATGGCTTGAGTTGGTGCCGTTAATACATATTTTTTATGTTGTCAATTCCACTACAATAACATAATCCAAACCCCATGTCTCTATAATTCTCATAAGCTGAGATAGGAACACGCAAAATTGGTTGTTATGGTAAGGAGGGAGGGGTCAGTGACCTAACACATTGTTCCCCATGTCAATACATCAACCCCCATGTCTCTATGACTTTCCTAAGCTGAGATAGAGCTGCGCCATTTTGGTTGCAATGGTAACCAGTATGGTTGCTATGGAGGGGTTGCTGACCCAATATATTGTTTTCCATATGAATACGAGTAAAATACAACAACCCCCATCTCTCTATGATTTTCCTAAGCTAAGATAGAGATATTGCAATTTAGTTGCTATGGTAAACAATTGGTTGCTATGGAGGAGTCAGTGACATCATGTTGTTCTACTTTCTATTTAGAATGATATAAAGCAAACCCCATATCTTTACTGTGCTCCGTTTAGAAGATTTTTGACATTGAAAGGTGTCAAAAAGTGGGTGTGGCTTAATGATTTTATGTTAATTCACAAGCAATGATTGGCTGGATAAGTGATTTGCTTTCTTAATGCTAGTATGACTTTCCAGTGTCAATCAATTACAGAAGCTCTTCACAATAGCATCCATGGGATTCATGCTCCATTCATTTCAATGGGCCATTGAAAGTGAATGAGACACCTTTGACCTACTTATTTGTAATCAGTTGCACCTGTGGCAAACGGCCAGTTTTTGAAATCTGCTGGAGAGAATCCACAAACCATGCCTCAAACAAATAAAGATGAGAAGAACCGATTCTTCTAAAGAAGAAGAACCGTGAGACATATCGAAACGATTCTTTCCTTGCAGAAGACTGTAACGAAGAGAATGCTTTAAATTTTGTGAAGGTGTGATTGGAAATGTGATTGGCGAGCTAGAAATAGCCTTCATTTGATTCTGTGCAACAACACACTTCCGAGACAGCCATACCTCAAAAGAAATAAGGATTACGAACGATAATAGGGGAGATTTTAGGGAAGAGAATGGTGTAAAGATTGTGAAGCTGTGATAAACTTTGAATGATTTATGGCGAGTTAGAAATAGCCTGCGATTGAGATTTTACACAGAATTCACCAGAATTTTTGAATGGAGGTGAATGGAGCAATTATTTGCACTCCTTGTGGTTTAGGCCACCTGGAGTAAAAACCGTGTGTTTTTTTTTTTAAATGAAAATAGCACCAACTGAAAGAGGAAAAAAATCTCTACCATTTAGATATAAAATGTGTGTGTAAAGGTACATTTTTAGTTGAGAAAACAGTGCAAGTATCAACAAGACTGAGCTTGCTCAAAGTTAGAGTGGGCGATGACATCACCACTCTAGGGCCCCCATAGGGAATGACTTGGGTGATTTTTGGGACGAAATTCACGATTTTTACAGAAACCGCTGGTCCAATCAGTCCAAAGAGATATAGCAACTCGAGTGGGAACAGCTTGGAGGGCCGTGGAAAGTTTCGTGGGTGTAGCTCGAACGGGCTAGGAGGAGTAGCGCTGTAAAATTTTGTCGTAGGAAAAGAGAAGAAGAAGAAGAACTAGAAAGTGCATTTCCTAGCGGAAAATGCGTGTGAATGTAGAGAACTGAAAAGGGAATGCTAAAAATTGCTGAATTCCTTGGCTGACCGGTGAAACATTAGAAAGTTAAAAGTGTTAAAAGTTGAAAGTTGAAGCTAAAAAGTGAAACATTGTAAAGTTGAAATATAAAAAGTTGAAAGTGTAAGCTGAAGGGTGAAACATTAGAAAGTTTAAAGTGTCAAAAGTTGAAAGTGGAAGCTGAAATGTGAAACATTAGAAAGTAGAAAGTGTCAAAAGTTAAAAATAGAAGCTGAAAGGTGAAACATTAGAAAGTTAATAGTCAAAATTTGAAAGGTGAGCTTAAAAAGGTGACACATTGTTAAGTTGAAAATGTCAATCAATTGGGTTGCTGCGGTAATAAGTAGGGATGCTATGGAGGGGTCACAGACGTAATATATTGTTATCTGTGTGACTACAAGTAAATTAAACCAACCCCCATGTCTCTAGCATTTCCCTAACTTGAGATAAAGATGTGTCAATTGGGTTGCTATGGTAAAAAGTCTGGTTGCTCTGTACAGGTCATTTACATAATAGAATGTTCCCAGTGTCACTCTGAGGGAAACAAATCAACCCCCATGTCTCGAACATTTCGCTAAGCGGAGTTAGAGATATGTCAATTGGGTTGCTATGGTAACAAGTCTGGTTGCTATGGAGGGGTCAGTGACATAATATAATGTTTCATGTGTCACTTTGAGTGATACAAAACAAACCCTGTGTCCCTAGCATTTTCCTAAGCTGAGATAGAGATATGCCAATTTGGTTGCTATGATAACCATATGGTTGCTATGGAGGGTTTAGTTACCTCAATTAATGCTCCTGGGGTCACAATTAGTAAAACAAACTCACCCCCATGTCTCTAGCATTTTCCTAAGCTGTGATATAGATGTGTCAATTGGGTTGCTATGGTAGCCAGCATGGTTGCTATGGGGGGGGGGGTCATTGACATTATATAATGTTCCCTATGTGGCTACAAGTCAATTGGACCAACTCCCGTGTCTCTCGCACTTTCCTAAGCTGCGATAAAGATGTGTCAATTGGGTTGCTATAGTAACTAGTATGGTTGCTATGGAGGGGTCAGTTACCTCAATGAATGTTCCCGGGGTCACTATTAGTGAAATAAACTCACCCCATTGTCTCTAGCATTTTCCAGAGCTGTGATAGAGATGTGTCAATTTGGTTGTTATGGTAACCAGTATGGTTGCTATGGAGGGATCAGTGACATAATATAATGTTCCCTGTGTGAATACAATCAATTAGACGAACTCCCATGTCTCTCGCATTTTCCTAAGCTGAGATAGAGATGTGTCAAATGGGTTGCTATGTAACCAGTATGGTTGCTATGGAGGGCTCAGTTACCTCAATGAATGTTCCTGGGGTCACTTTTAGTGAAACAAACTCACCCCCATGTCTCTAGCATTTTCAAAAGCTGAGATAGAGATGTGTCAATTGGGTTGAAATAATCTGGTTGATATGGATGAGTTGGTGACATTATGTTGTAATCTACATTCAACTTACATCAATATAAAACAACTCCCATGTCTCTACGATGTTCCACTTAGAAGATATTTGTCATTCAAAAATAATGTTGAAAAGGAGGTGTGGCTTGATGAATTTATGTTAAATCATAAGCAATGATTGGCTGGATTAGTTATATGCATCCTTAATGTTGCTATGACTCTCCATTGTGAACCAATTACAAAAGCTCTTTTACAATAGGATCATATGGGAATCAATTGCCCCATTGAAATGAATACATCTCTATGGCCCATTGTAAGTCTGTGGGTAGCTGTACCCAATCAAATTTCAGTTTTTAAATTATTTAATTAATCAGCTGCCTCCAACTACCACTTTTTGAATTGAGGAGACATTTCTCAGATTTTTGACTATGCCTAAACAATTAAACATTACAGAAGAATCGTAAGACATATCAAGATGATTCTTTCTTTGTGAGAAGCAGAAGGCCTCAATGAAGATTATGATGTACATTTTTTTAACGATATGTGGAAAATTCTAGGAGTTATGGCGAGTTAGAAAAAGCCTTAATTTAAAACTTTCAAGCATCATTTTCTGGGTGAAATGCATTGATCTTAATGGAGCAATTTGCTTCCCTCGTTAAGGTTTAGCCCTCCTAGTTTAAAAACTGTAGGTCATATCAAATGAAAAACTGCATCTTCAAAAAGAGGACAAATATCTCTACTATTTTAATATAAATTTTGTCCATAAAGGGTAAAGTTTAGTTTATGAGAGAGGAATAGATGAAGAAGTTTGAGATGTGAAAAATTAGAGTGTAAGCTAGAGTGGAGCAGAAATAGGTCTTTTAAAAGCTGAAAATGTGTTGAATTGTTCAAAATGTGAATGGTTGCTCTAGCTGAAAGTATGCTGAAGTTATAAAGGTTGAAAAAAAGCAGAAGTTTGGAAGAGATTTGAAGTTTCTCCCCATTCATTTCAATGGGAACAATATTTTAAATAAAGTTGAATTTTATAAAAAGTATAAAAGATATGAAAAAGGTGAAAAGATCATATAAAAGCTGAAAATGGGTAGAGTTGTTGAAAAGTTGAATGGTTTTTCTTGCTGAAGTTATAAAGGCTGAAAGTTTGCTAAAATTTGAAGAGTCTAAAACCTAAAGCAAAACCTAAAGCAAAAAAGCTGAACGTTTTATCGTTTGAATGGTGTTTCTAGCGCAAAGTATGCTGAAGTAGTTAGCTTCTCAAAAAAAAGGGGGGGGGGGTAAAAATGATAAAAAATAGTAATAATAAATACGTAGGATAACAATAGTGTGAATGCCTCTGCATTCACACTAATAAAATAATAATAATAATAATAATAAATAAGTAGGATAACAATAGTGTGAATGCCTCTGCTAATAATAAGTTTAAGTGCAATAACAATATGTTGGCTTTGCAAGCCAACATAATAAAAGGAAAGAACACTAAAAATTCATAACATGTTTGTGAAATAATAAGGTAATGCAATGCTGTTGAGAAAAATCTGTCTAAAAAAAAAGCTGTCGCAAATTCTGGCATTTTAGGCCACAACAATCACAAAAAAATCCAGCGAAATCCTATTACATTGTTTGTCCTTTTATGGAAATACGTCCTTTTTACTGCACACAACAATCTCTCTTATAAATGTAGAGCAGAAAAACTTGTATTGGTGGATTCCTTTTCATTGATGGACAAAAGGAAACAGAGTTGTAATTCCAGGCAGCTTTCAAAATGAGTATCTCCAGGTTCTGCACAAAGGTCACGCAGGTACTGAAGCAACTAAACGCAGAGCTCATAATGTGGTTTTCTGGCTAACCATGACATTGATAACTTTGTACAGTCCTGCAGTGTATGTAATGCTCTAAAGCTAAAACCAACAAAAAGAGCCATTACTTCTGCATGAAATTCCAGAACTCCCCTGAACCACAGTTGCTGCTGACATGTCTGATTGGAACGACCAGCAGTACATTGTATTGGATTCATATTCAGGCTGGTTTGAACATCTCATCACAGAGTGTGATAAACAAGCTGAAGAGACATTTTACAGTTAATGGCAGTCCAAAGAAGTTCATCACATACAATTGAATTTTCACAACATTCCCAAAGATAATATACTTGGTTCACCTGCACAGAGACTGATAACCAGTAACATGAATCAGTACGCACATGAGCGACCATAAGCTAAAACCAAGGTCAAAATACACAAGAAAAATCAATGCACACCTGTACAAAAACAAAAAGACATAAAAAGCATTCTTTAACAAAGTGACCAAACCACTCAGTCCACTGCATGAATCAGGAGGGGAATGAGGGGAAGAGGATATGACAAGGAGTTGTCAAGAACACCTACAGGGAAAAAGGGGGATGTAGATAACTAATAAAATACTTCCTGTTTTACAGCCTCCTAGGGGTCAAATACAGAGTTGCATAACTAGTTTTTTTGCATGAATAGTCATGACACAATCGAAGAAAAAAAGTCATATTCATACAGGTTTGTCCGGGGCTCTATTCATAACAAAACTATAAAGGAACGACAGTATCACTAGCCAGCAAAAAAGTTTTAAAAGCTTTCTCAACACAAAAAACATGTTGCTAGGATACAGATCCCATTTGAAATGGAACATGGTTCCCAAAGTATGAAGCATCTGGCCATTCGCAGCACGCGGCGACACAGTCTTTCTGTAAAGCAAAAACAATACTATCGTAGATGCAAGGTGCCGTACAGACAATCATATAGCTACAGTTACAAATAGCATAGAAACCCTGTCTATCCCCCGTATAGTTAAATCAAGAAATAAATACACTACAAGACCCAGGAATAATCTTATTACAGTTAAAACTGTAACAAGGCAGGCGAGCAAACACACCTTAAAGTTTGGGCTTCTTAACATTAGATCACTTGCACCCAAAGCGCTCATAGTCAACGAGATAATCACAGATAATAATCTTGATGGACTCTGCCTCACAGAGACCTGGATAAAACCAAATGAATACATTGGTCTCAATGAGTCAACTCCAGCAGGTTATTTATATAAACATGAGCCCCGTCAGACTGGTCGTGGAGGTGGAGTAGCCACTATTTATAGCACCGTCCTTAACGCTAATCTGAAATTAGGATTTTCGTTTAAATCATTTGAAGTGCTTGTTTTGAAAACGGTTCTCTTAGACACGACTAAAAAACACGTACTGTCTCTCGCTCTGGCCACTGTTTATAGACCCCCAGGGCCTTACGTTCAGTTCCTCCAGGAGTTTGCTCAATTTCTCTCAGATCTCATGGTCAGTTTTGACAAATTACTGCTTGTGGGAGATTTTAATATTCATGTAGATGAACCAGGTGATGCCCTTGGAATAGATGCCCTCATTAATAGACCTACTAAATTCATTTGGGGTTCAAGAAAACATTTCCGGACCAACTCATTGTCTTAATCACACATTAGATTTAATAATATCCCACAGATTAGACGTCAGTGATATAAACATTATACATCAATCTGATGATATTACAGACCATTATCTCTTCATGTTCACAAGAAGAGGGTTCAGCACCTGAGCAAACTGATAGAAAACAATCAGAACAATCCCAGGTTCCTTTTTAACACAGTGGCTATGCTAACAACAAATCAGTTATCTGTAAAGAGTATTCCATCTCAGTTTAGTAGTGAAGACTTTATGAACTTCTTCACTGAAAAAATTGAAAATATAAGAAACACAATTTCTGACGTCCAACCTCTGACAGCATCCTGTGTTCCAGTCTCACCTGAAATTACTCAGTTACAATTACAGTGTTTTACAAGTATAGGACAGGAAGAGCTGTACTGCCTTATAAATAAAACCAAATCCACAAAATGTGTGTTAGATCCTATTCCAACCAAACTGCTAAAAGACGTGTTACACGCAGCTGGAGAGCCTATTCTTAATATCATTAACTCCTCGCTATCCCTCGGTCATGTCCCTAAACCTTTCAAGTTAGCAGTTATCAAGCCTCTCATCAAGAAACCAAATTTAGATCAAAACAAACTATCAAACTATAGACCAATCTCAAACCTTCCTTTTATGTCTAAGATTTTAGAAAGATTGTGTCTGCCCAGTTATGTAGTTTCCTGAAAGAGAACAACATCTTTGAAGAGTTTCAGTCAGGTTTCAGGCCCCATCATAGCACAGAAACTGCACTAGTAAAGATCACAAATGATCTTCTCTTAGCTTCAGACCAAGGCTGCGTCTCTCTCTTAGTTTTATTAGATCTTAGTGCTGCATTCGACACTATTGATCATGACCTCCTACTAGATCGCTTACAAAATCTCATAGGCATTCAGGGATCAGCATTAAAATGGTTTAAATCATATCTTTCCGATCGTTACCAGTTTGTAGACTTAAATGGAGAACAATCTACTCTAATGCAAGTAAAACATGGGGTTCCACAAGGCTCTGTCCTCGGACCCCTACTTTTCACATTATACATGCTTCCCATAGGTAATATTATTAGAAAGCATGAAATTAGCTTCCACTGCTACGCCGATGATACCCAGATGTATATCTCCTCAAAACCGGGAGAAGCATCACACTTGGCGAGGTTAACCGAATGTGTTAAAGACTTAAAAGTTTGGATGACTTATAACTTTCTTCTATTAAATCCAGATAAAACAGAGATCTTGCTCATCGGCAACAAGAACAGCACACAGAACACCCAGCATTTAAATTTTAGTTTAGAGGGATGTACTGTAACCGCTAGTTCCACAGTAAGAAACCTGGGAGTTATCTTAGACAGCGACTTATCTTTTAAAAATCACATCAGTCATACCATAAGAACAGCCTTCTTTCAACTCAGAAATATTTAAAAACTTAGAAACATGTTATCGTTATCTGATGCAGAGAAGCTCGTCCATGCATTTATGACCTCAAGACTAGATTATTGTAATGCATTACTAGGCGGTTGTTCAGTATCATTAATAAATAAGTTACTGTTAGTGCAGAATGCAGCAGCTAGAGTTCTAACTAGAACAAAGAAATATGACCATATAACCCCAGTTTTATCATCTTTACATTGGCTTCCCGTCAAATTTCGCATTGATTACAAAATAATGCTATTGACTTATAAAGCCCTAAATGGATTAGCGCCCAGTTATCTATCAAACCTCCTAATACGGTACAACCCCACACGCACTTTAAGATCCCAAAACTCTGGACTCCTAGTAGTTCCTAGAATAGCAAAGAGCACTAAAGGCGGTAGAGCGTTCTCACATTTAGCCCCTAAACTCTGGAATATGCCTCCCTGACAGCGTCCGTGCCTCAGACTCACTCGCCCAGTTTAAGTGTAGATTAAAGACATATCTTTTCTGCAAAGCCTATACTTAACTCCGTGAAAAATATATTAATATATCATTAAACTATATTAATATTATGAACAGCAGCTACGCTAATTCCGCTCCTCTCTTCTTTTATTCTTTTCCATACTCATCCTGAGATTCGCGGAGGCTTCGCTCACCAGCACCTCACCCTAACAACCAGATCTACCTGGAGATGTTCCGGCGCCCCCCTGGACCTCCGCCCACCAGCTCCACTCTTCTTCCAATACTCATCCCGAGGCTCCCGGAGGCCCCGCCCACCAGCTCCTCACCCTAACATCCAGACTCATCAGGAGATGTTCCGACACCGGGAGGTATATACACCACTTATTACCGTATTTTTCGGCTCATAAGACGCACCGGCACATAAGACGCACCCAATTTTAAAAGAGGAAGATCTAGAAAAAAAAGATTCTGAACCAAATACTTTTGTAAAATATTTTATATCAACTGTGTAAAAGTTAACAGTCAAACATGTAACATGAACAGACAGTAAATAGTAAAAGTAACAAAAAAAAGGCTGTAATGTTTTTCTTTGCCCCCACTCATCACTCTAAAGTCCACCATTCGTTATCACCATCACTGTTCCAGTGCAACATTGCCCCCACATTAGTAAAACCGAATAGCCAGTAACATTGTCACTACATTACTAATAATAGCTAGTAAGATTGCCCCCACATTAGTAATAATACAGTGGTTCTCAAACTTTTTTAGTCGAGCCCCCCTTTAAACCTTTTAAAGCACCCCCAGATGTAAAATAATAATTATTTAATAATGAATTAATAATTATTTTAATGTAAAATAAATGTAACTACTCCTTAATGTTAAATAACTCATTATTTATAGCTTATTTAAGTGACAATTCGGTTGCATGGTGTTAAGATATGATCCTTATGCGCTCTTACCTGGTTAGGAACACTACCCAATTGCAGAGCACGTTACTTACGTTTGTTATCTCGTATGTACATGTGAGATGTGAGAGATGATTTGAGTTTGAGTTTATTAAAGAGGAGTTTCAGTCATTGAGAGCGTTTTGTTTTCCTCACGCGAGCAAGAGAGAGCTCATCTGTGCTCCTGACGTCAAAACACATGCGGAAAAAACCCCTCACAGACTGAAGACGATGCAGATCGATCATCATCTTATCGTCAGGCTCAAGAAACATCGCAGATAAACTATTAGCTGTGCCCATTTCACATCTTAAAATGTATTTTAGTGTGAGAAATCGGGTTTGTAGCGTAAGAGATCACTCAAATGCGAGAGTCAAAAACAGTTTCGCTCATGAGTATGGATGCGGAAGCACCACTGCGGCTACCGTAGCCAAAGGCATTGTGGGAAATGTAGTTTTTTCCTCCCGTTTTCGTTACGACCGCGCTATGGCAGAGATGGGCGATGACGTCAGCGCGCAGCGCTGGGTGTACAAATATGGCCGCGGCTTCGGCCTAGCTCCGG
>SRMA01025550.1:44766-105435 GCA_007224835.1 Danionella cerebrum
ATGTCCACCAACCCAGACTTTTTTTTGTACACGAGGTATCACAGGTGGGATTTTGGGCTACGGTTCGGGGTCAAAAGTTAAGAGGGCGGCCAAACTCTGTAGGTCGGTGCTCCCTGGCACCAGGTACCCGCCATCCGAGTTTCGTGCCGATACCTGGCTCCTAAGCGGCACAGCTTGCGTTTAACCACCTTCCCCATGTTAGTTCTGAATGAAAATGCACAGAGGGTCTCAACGCATTACAGAAACAGAGGGCTTTTTCAGAGAGAGCCAGAAAAAGGCCAATTATTGGCCCCAAAGGGTCCCGGGGCCCGTCCTTTCGGTATGTTGTAGAGGGACCCCTAAGGGCCAGCGAGACGAATTTGGGGCCCCTCGGACCTTCGGTGGCTGATCCGCAGCCATGTACGCGCACCATAGATTCCCATTCATTTCGGTCATGGTTCGTGGACAAAGCCAGAAGAGGGGGTTAAAAAGGTCCTAGCGCTTCGAAATTGATATCGAGGTATCGACACTGCGCCTCGAGTGCGTGTGAAAAGTTTCGGGACGATCAGACATCATTTAGTATTTTTAAGGAATAAAAAGATTGAAAAAAGCGCTCTAAAATGGAGTCATTGAGTGTAGGGTGCTCGTGGTGGGTGTTGCGCTGCTCACAGCTATGCAAAACCTAGTATCAAAAATTGCAGGACCTCCTTACGAAAAAAAGTGTGAGGTTTGGTGGAGTTTGGGGAAGCTTGTGGGCCTAGTGAAGCCTAAACCAGGAAGTGTGAGAGGTTCGATGGGGTCAGAGGGTCGTAGATACCTCAATGAGGCCTCGAATTTTCGCGCCAATCCCACGAGGTTGTGTGTGAGGTTTTGTAAAGATTCGTTGAGGTTTTCATCCTAATTTGTATAAAAACTCTTAAAAACTAGACAAAAAGGGGTCTATAGAAGAGGCTACGAACGTCGCAGCCTCATCAATGAGAGCTTAAAAGAATCGTCTCTTCCCAGAGAAGAAGACTGTGAGGTTTCATGAGGATTCATCGAGGTTTACTCTTCGATTTTCATAAAAACTTGAAAAATAAGGGCGAATAGGGCCCTAGGAAGGGTTCTGAATGTCACAGCTAGGTCAATGAGGGCTCTATTTGTTCATTAGGACCTGTAGAACGTGAATCTAGAATTTGGTGTCATTTGGTAAAGGTTCCAGGCTGTTACAGCACAAGCACAGTCGTTAGCATCAACGTGGTGTGCACATGGCCCTAGTAAGGGTTCTGAATGTCACAGCTAGGTCAATGAGGGCTCTATTTGTTCATTAGGACCTGTAGAAAATGAATCTAGAATTTGGTGTCGTTTGGTAATTGTTCCAGGCTGTTACAGCACAAGCATGGCCGTTAGCATAAACGTGGTGTGCATAGGGGCCTAGTAAGGGTTCTGAATGTCACAGCTAGGTCAATGAGGGCTCTATTTGTTCATTAGGACCTGTAGAACATGAATCTAGAATTTGGTGTTGTTTGGTAAAGGTTCCAGGCTGTTAGAGACCTAAACTAGGCTCTAACTTAGGCTAAGAAGGTGCCAGAGAGGTAGGACCTAGGGAATCTGAATCTAGAGTATTGAGTTGTTTGCACAAAGTGTCAGACCGTGACGGCCTGTACGATACGATATTTCAATGAAAACGCATTGAAATATGTATGAGATGGGCTCTTGTGACCCCTAGGAAGGTCCCAGCTAGGTCATTGATGGCTTAACATGAGCCCCCTAGCACCCTGATAATACATGTGGAAAATGGTTTTGATCCAATGAAGCATTGATTTTATATGAATTTTTAAAGGTGTATAACTGACTTAGGAAAAAAGGCCGAAGTGAGTTTTTAAGAGTTCAAGGGGCTCTAACTGAGGTTAAGAAGCTGCCAGAGGTCATTCAAAGCTCTGTATTCTCAGTAGGACCTGGAGAATCTGAATCTAGAGTATTGAGTTGTTTGCACAAAGTGTCAGACCGTGACGGCCTGTACGATACGATATTTCAATGAAAACGCATTGAAATACGTATGAGATGGGCTCTTGTGACCCCTAGGAAGGTCCCAGCTAGGTCATTGATGGCTTATCATGAGCCCCCTAGCACCCTGATAATACATGTGGAGTATGGTTTTGATCCAATGAAGCATTGATTTTATATGAATTTTTAAAGGTGTATAACTGACTTAGGAAAAAAGGCCGAAGAGAGTTTTTAAGAGTTCAAGGGGCTCTAACTTAGGCTAGGAAGGTGCTAGAAAAGTCATTCAAGGCTCTATTTTTTCGGAAGGACCTAAGGAACATGAATCTAGAGTCTCGCATAAGTGTTTGCATAAGTTTTTAGGCTGATAGGAACCTAAATATTGCATCGTTTTATGAAAATGCGAAAAATAACGGTCTGAAACAGGCCCTTGTGCACCCTTTGAAAGTCCCAGTTGCCTCAATGAGGACCTAAAATGTGTAGTCCTATGCCCTGATGCTACATCCTGAGTTTAGTGAGGATCCTTCAAAGCGTTGGTTTTTTATGAATTTTTAATGGATTAAAACTCAATTAGGTCAAAAGGTCAAATGGAGTTTTTATGAAATAGAGGGTCCAGGAGAGGTTCTGATGGGCACAGCTGCCTCATTGAGGTACCTTCTCTTCCTCATGACCCTCTGATACAGAATCTGCCGTTTTAAGCTGTTTGGTGAAACTTTGAGGCATGTACAAGCCAAACCATTGAATAAGACTATACGAATGCATTCAGACAAAGTGAGCGGGGTCTCGCGTGAGGTTGCGGTTGTCCGATCAGCCTCAATGAGGACTCGTTCCTTTCACCTTGACCCCCTGATACGGAATCTAGAGTTCCGAGCCGTTTGGTTGACGTTTGAGGCGCGTACAGCCCCGAACGTTGCATTGGCCTGTACGATTGCATTGAAACAAAGTGAGCGGGGTGCAGCGCGAGGTTGCGGTTGCCCGATCAACCTCAATGAGGACTTGTTGTTCTCGTCTTGACCCCATGATACGGAATCTAGATTTTTGAGCAGTTTGGTTGACATTTGAGGCACGCACTGCCCCAAACATGGCTGTGGCCTTATGAACGCATTGAGAAGTGGTGTTAGGGGGCCCACACGAGGTTGTGGTTGCACGATCTACCTCAATGAGGACTCGTTCTTCTCGTCTTGACCCCCTGATACGGAATCCAGAGTTTCAAGCTGTTTGTTCAAACTTTGAGCCACGTAGGGACCCAAACATTGCTCTGGCCTACACATTAGCACGGTGAGGTTTCGAGAGCCCCCCGATGAGGTTGTGAGGGCTGTGACTGCCTCATTGAGGACCCTGAGGATACAGTAAGAGCCCGTGAGGTTTTGTCTGAGGTTGTATCCCCATTTTCTGCCCCCATTGACTTTTTACAGTGCTCAAACCCCCTTTCAGTCCCACTAGGCATGACTTTCAGCGCAGGGGTTTTGGCTTGACTTTCAATACAGCTGGGAGGGTTCATTTTTGGGGTTCCCAGGGTCACAGGGGTTCCGAGTGGAACCCCATAGGGTGACGAGTTTTGGGGCCATAGCTCATGCGCAAGTGTGCTTTTGGGGCCCTCAAAAATCTCACGCTTCCCTGTTTGGGAAGTGAAAAGGCTTTTCAAGACTTGAGAGTGTCTGTGCACAGCAGCTAACTAGGGGAAAGTTCAAGGGTGGGGGATGGGTGTCCACAGACCCTGACTCATTCCCACGTACAATGACATTTTGGGGAAGTTTGGAGATAAGTGGCTGGATGACTTTGGGGCGTGGACTCATGTCCACGAACTATGATTTTGTCCACCTCCCATAGACTTTTTCAAAACTTCTCCCGTGACTCCGTTGGAGGATGGGGGGGCGCGGAACTTGCGGTAAGGGTACCCGCCGCCCTTAGAACTTGCCCTTTTGCCCAATTTTCCAACCCAAATTTGTCGAATCCTGACAAAACTCTTGCCATGGACCGGGGCTCTCCTCAAGGTGCCACATATCCAGTTTCACCCCAATACGTTCACCGGAAGCCGAGATAATGAGATCCCACGTGTGATGATTTCCATTCATAATTTTTGAATGGAAGTCATTATACGTGGGAGGTCCATATCTCAGCCCCTGAGTGGAATTTTTTGGTGACACCTGCACTCCTCTGTCTCTTAGGAGGTGGGCGGTTTGCCCTGCGAGTTTGGGACCGATCTGAGAAAGTCGAAAATTTGGATGACCGAAGCAGCAAGGGGTACCCCTGTTTTGACGAAATTTTCCACTAGAGAGGTCATTCAAAGCTCTAGAGAGGTCATTCAAAGCTCTATATTCTCAGTAGAACCCAAGGAATATGAATCTGGAGTATTGAGTTGATTGTAGAAAGTGTCAGGCAGTGAGGGCCAGAACGATACTATATTTAATCAAAACGCTTTGAAATACGGTATCAGATGGGTCCTTGCATGCCCTCTGAAGGTCACAGCTGTGTCATTGATGGCTTAAATTGACCCTCCTAGTGCCCTGATACTATATCTAGAGTTTGGTGATGATTCAATGAAGCACTGATTTTATATGAATTTTTGAAGGTGTAAAACTTCGACTTTCTCCGATCGAAGCCACACCGACAGCGCTGATTGGGCATCTCCTAGCTTGGACAGGAGTGGTAGTTTTAGCTCCAAACTCCACCCAGGGGCTGAGATATCGACCTCCCACGTGTAATGGGGACGACCGATCGCTTCCCTTGCACTCAGTTCCCTAATGGGTGTTGCGCTCAGTGGGCCTCAGACCCCGACTAGCATATGCTATGGGGGCGGACTTTACCTCCCTGTTCCTGGTTGTAATCCGCCCTTCCCGTTGTAATCGACTAAGTACCCCCTCCAAACGGTCAAGGTGTTTGCTCATTGAGGACGAGAACACAATGATGTCATCGAGGTCTAGCAAGAGAGACTGCCCTTACTGGTCTCCAAACAGCCTTTCCATGAGACGCTGGAATGTGCTTGGCGTGTTGCAGAGGCCGAATGGAAGATGATTCTATTCAAATAGCACAAAGGGCGTACAAAAGGTGGTCTTATGCCGGTCAGCCTCTGCAACTGCTACCTGATGGTATCCACTGGCAAGGTCTAGAGTGGAAAACCACTGGGCCCCTGACATTGAATCCAGAGTCTCCTCAGTTTGGGGCAAAGGAAAGGCATCCTTACATGTTCGAGCATTCAATTGTCGATAGTCAACACACAACCACAGCGTCCTATCCTTCTTGTTTACAAGCACAATGGGGGAGGCATAGGGGCTACAGCTTTCTCTGATAATGTTCGTCTTCAATAGTTGATTTCTATGGGTTTTGGCCATATCGTACTCTGAGGGATTTATCCGTCGATATCTCTGACGGATGAGGGTCTCATCAATAAGGGGAATAGTATGAGAAAGTAGGGAGGTACAACCCAAATCTCCGTCATGCTCTGAAAACGTAGTGCGGAACCGCAACAGAAGTTGTCTTTCTCTGGTTCTCTCAGGGGGTGACAGCATGCTCAAATCTAAACCCTCAATTTGCTCACTGACTGTGGGCCTGGACATCTGACTGCAAACTCTGGCAGTCGCCGGATGTACTTCAGACACCCCATGAGGAAGGGTTGTCAGAAACACTTCCTGCAAAGTACACAAAGTCGTGTTAGGATACCGCATGACGGCTATAAGCCCTACATTAACCACGGTCTATACACTACTCCCTTCTGAACACTCACTAAAGAGGGAGAGACCACTAGTCCAGCGGGTAATGCACCTTCAGGGGGCTTCAACAGTGGTTGTTGAAAAGACCTGAACATGATGCGGTTACCGTCTTTACTGACCCGCTTGGAATTCGACAGGGCCTCTGGCCCTAAACCCATGCGCAGCAATAACGTCGCCACAAGATTCGCTCCACTTGTTGGCAATGCTGCAGTGCCTGAGGCACTACTGCAAAAGAGGTTATGACCCTTGTCGCATTAAACAAAGTAGGGCCATGCTGACTGAAAAGCTTTCTATTGCATCGACCAAGAATGTTCATACCCAGAATACCTGGCTTGTGCGTATTTACAATGCTGATGGGGTCCCTAACGACCAAGATGCCACATTCAGGAATGATTTGTCCACAAATCCTCACATCAAGCGCGATTTAGCACACATAGGGGATGGACGATCCATTGGCTGCACCATTTGCACTCTCTTAATCGATCCTGCCCCCAAGGTACAAATTTCTGCCTTAAAAGCTTTCATTAACTGTTGACACCATTAACCCAGTGTCTACAAGGCATGGCACCTGTACCTCCCCCATCTGAATGATCAGATTGGGACATGGAGACATTAGGTGCGTTCGAGCTCATGCGGCGCTGCGCAGACCGGTCGGCGAGATTAGCCGAAAGCAGTCGGGGAGGAGCTGAAAACGGAGTCGTCAAGTCGGACACGTTGGGAATCTCGTTGCTTCATGAAACATGGCAGGTCCCGTGGCGTTTGCCTACTTTGTCGCAGATGAACTGGAAGTTATAGAAATACCTTTTCTGTTGGAAGAAATGCAGCAGAATCAACATATATGTGCGCTTAACAAATTAACACTTAACAGATTTCAATTTGTCTGATTTAAGTGGTTGTCTGTTTGTAATTTTTGTGGTTTAGAATGTATGTGATATTTATGGCATAAACAAGTTTTAATAAACTAAAAACATTGAACATGAATGGCCTGCACATTATAAGAAATTAGGCTGTGGTTTTTTGTAGTTTGATTCAGATTGTAGTTATGTAGTATAATTTTGTAGTTATGTTGTGTTCTGTGGTATGTATTTGTTTTTTTTACTTTTAACTCTTACCTTCAGTTAGTCAGTTTAGTTATTCCATAAAAAAATATTACTCTAATATGCAGCTGAATACTATAGGTGGTCTGTATGAAAAAAGGACAATAATAAACTTATGCACAAATCCAATAAAAATAATTTGGGGAAAAAATGTACTGGAGTCAAAAGATCGTAAACTATTTACAAAATGGCATGCAAATTGATTTGTTATGCAATTGTATGGATTGAAGCACGAAACACGCGTGATCATCGTCATGTGGTGAATGTGGCCAATCAGGAGAAGCTGTGACGTCATCATATCCTGGCGCAGTCGCTCCTAAAATGCTGCTCTGGCTGAGCAAGCCGGCTTTTATCGAAACGCTCTCGCGTTACTTTGATGCCACACGTGAACGTCACGTGGCGTCAGCACCGGTTCAAGTCGGACAGAATTTCTAACCGGCATGCACTACTTCAAGTCAGCCGCCGATCGGTCTGCGCAGCGCCGCATGAAGTCGAACGCACCTATAAACTGTGGGGTATAGCTAACCGACCTAGAAATACCAGAGCCAGGAACGTTCCCTACCGAGCTGTGACTCCTCAGCCCGGCAGGGTCTAGTTTCCCCCTAGGCGGGGGTTAGCTTGGTCAGTGCTCATGGTGGACCCTGGCTCATCAAGGACAACACAAGAGGCGGTATAAACAACCCCTTCCCCGTCACACTCCCATGCAAAGTGACCTGCTCTTTGACATGTACAGCAAATAACAGTCTTGGAACATGATGTTTGCCGAGTACGTGAAGCGTAATGCCTGTCAGAGTACATCTAAGTGAGCTGGTCTAGTTGACGCTGTTGTAACCTCAGCATTTCCCTTAACTCATGAAACTCTGAGCTACGTTGCCTCTGGACTCCGTATTGGATGCCATAAGCAGTAGATAATGACTGGCTCCTACCCCTGGTGCCCCCTTGGGTCCCCTCCCGTTCCGAGCGGATTGCTTCCCCTCTGACAGGGGAACAAACTGTCATGTAAACTATCATTTACATATTCTATGAATTGGTCTCGAACCACAGTTTCGAAATTTGGAATTGCATTAGGTGCCTGAGTCTTAATTTTCTCCAGGAGAGACAGGAGTGCCAATGAGAACTCCACAAGAGACTCACTAACCTACTGCCTCCTGGAAAAAAAGGACTCCTGCAGGGCAACATATGACTGTGTAGCGGATTCCTAAGGCCAGATAGTGCAGGCAACCCCAAAACGTGACTAAGACTTCAAGAATGCCTCAACAGATACACACAACCCCCAAGGACCTTGTGACTGATCGCTAGTACAGATTACAATGCTTTATGGTCCACATGTGACTATTAAACTAGATTCAACCCCGAAACCCTAGCCGTGCTAGGCACAAGAGGTCAAAGGACAACTGATTATTATCTTCCTTCTAACACATGTCTTAATGAACTCACAACGAACCCATTAAGTTCTCCAACAGCTCACCAGATCAGCCACACAGTCTTAAAGAACTCATGATCATTTAAATGAACAACTAATGAACAGTGAATCAAACAACACAAAACGACTCACAACCACGTGGCTTCATGTACAAAGATATGTATGATTGTATGAGATTAATCATGTAGGAACCGTTTAAATGTAACCTCTTCATATCAAGTTACAGGAATATTCATAGTCAGGTATGGATGTGTGTGTGAATGATGGTTTTCCCACTTTATTCTGATGAAGTTTTGCTTTTGATTAGTTATTTAATGCGATAGAATAGCTACAGAATAATGTATCTATTCAAGCTTTCCTTTGTTCCATGTTAGCGGGATTTTCCGTTTGCCTTAACTGTTATTGATTGGACAGAACCTCCCTCTAGGAGGAACTTTCAGAAGACAAGCGATTGGTCTGAACCGCCCTTTAAAACACATGTACCAGAATTCAAACCTCAGAAAGAAAGTCAGAACAGGAAGACAAGAAGGAAGCAGAAAGAAACAGAAACGCAAGGAACTCCAGAAACAGAAGAAGAACAAAGCCTTCCTATCTGCTTCCAGCAACAAAGACATTGGACCCAACCCAGGCTCCATGGAGGACACACGAGTCGCCTCCACACAAGCTTTTCTTAGGCGCAGAAGAAGTTTCGCGTAGTTTCTCAAAGTTCTAAAGACTTTCAACCAAAGTGATACTTATACTCGTTTTCATTCCTTTCCGTTAAAGTTCAATGTTGTAAGCGACCGACTTTCTTCATCGAAAGATTTCTTCACGAAGGACATCTGAAGCAAGACACGGGACATCGAATCACTTTCAGCGCAAGTAACATTCTTCCAGAATCGGTTACTTTACTGGTGCATTGTTCTAGTCTAATTAGCTTTGTCTAATAACTCAATGCAAAGTTGAAATTAATGCCTGATTGATGGTTCTTCAGTCAGCTCCTTGCTAAATGTCTGAAACCCAGAATACACTATCTCTCTCTTATATCTATACGAATGTGTGTGTGTGTGTGTTTGCTAGCTACTTGTTAGAATAGTATTTGTCTGTCTTAGATATTTTCCAATAAATATTTACTTTTATAATAAATGAGAAGTATCTCGTAATGTTTGCAAGTTGTTGCATTATTCTGTAGATCTTTTGCTACCGTGCTCTAATGATTGATTTTACTGTATTTATAGTACAGTTGGTGGAGATTATAAACATTCAAACCTTTTAAATGATCTAAAACCTTTAGATAATTCCATTTGAGTTAAACTGATTAGTTTTCCTTAATATACAGTAACTACGTTACGTATTTTGGACAACAGTCACGTGTGTTCAAATGATTCCGATGCACTGTCCGAGACACTGAGTCGACCCATTTGAATCACCGATTATACCCTCAGGTGTAATCAATTCCCTTATAGCTATTGCGCCATATATTCTTTACATATTTTAATGACGCAATAGCTATAAGCTGTAATGGCGCTGCACCAGATGGGCCAGGAGGTTCAGTACCAACAAGGATCTGGTCCATAGTCCATTGGAATATAGCAGGAGCCTTATGAGTTCTGCAGGACAGAACACAGACCTGCCCAAAAAGTGTTTTAAAAGCAGTCCATTCCTTACTCTCTTAGCTTAATGGAGCCTGCAATGCCCCTTGGAGGGGTCAAGCATGGTCGGATACTTTGCTCTACTAAGATTCTCCACTACATCCTCTACTCTTGGCATGGGATATGGGTCATGCTACTCTTTCTCACGCGCTTAAGACTGCAAGAGATTCTGTTAAGCTAGTGCAGTGGACTTTTGTAGTTGCTTTTTTGTCTGGATCATGCTCGTTGTCTCCAATCAAAACCCTTTTTATACTTACCTCTCCTTTCACTCTTTTGTTGTTACCAAACCAACCTCATTGCGTTATCACTGGCATTCCTGATTGAACCTCTTGTTTCAGTCTGAAGGCTTGTCCTGCCGGGAGTCCTTGGATCTGTGTGTCCCCCTGCTGTGAGACAGTGATCTTTGTCTTTCTGGTTAACGTTGGTTGTCGGATCCTGGGAGGCTCTTTACAGCTCGCTAGCCCCTGGCTGCTATCTCTGGCATCTCCAGTCATCAAGAGGGAGACCTTATTGAGTGAACTGAGCCTTGCGGCTGAACTCTGTCTCTCAGTATTGAATCAATATTTGAGTTACCGTATTTTTCGTTGTATAAGACACACTTTTTCTTCCCCAAAACGGGGGGAAAGTTGGTGCATCTTATACGGTGAATGCAGAGCGCCACGGAGCGGAGGGCGGTCACAGCCATAGGAGAGGCGTAAGAGAGGCTGCGGCTTTGGCCTAGATCCTGTTATGGTAAAAATATACCTTCTCATTTGATAATAAACACTGGAGACTGTTTGAGAGAGAACACAGCAAATGCGGCTATTTATTGTTAAGATTTAGCAGTCTTGACGCATTTCCTACACACGTGTTATCCGCATTGGAAGAAGAACCTCGAGCCTCCTCAAGGGGCGGGACTGAAGTATGACGTGTGCTCTTAAAAGTTTCTCAAATTACATTTCTCTAAATGACCACTAGATGGTAGTATTATAAAGGAAAATTCCCATCACACTCCCTGGTGGTGCGCGCTGACGTCATCGCCCATCTCGTCGATCCTACATAGCGCGTAGGACTCCGTGAAGGAGGACATTGTTATAAAATAATTTAAGAAGTGTGGCATTAGTGATGCCTTGGATGGAATAGAAGACAACATCTTATTTGACACCAGTGAGGAAGAAAGTGATGACAATGACTGCGTAGATCCGTCCTTTCTCATTTCTGATAGCAGTGACGAAGAGGAATTATTGGGGTTTGAATAAAAACATTACAGCCTTTTTTTTGTTATTTTTACTGTTTTCTGACTGTTCATGTTTGGTATATAATTGTTCTTAAACTGCTGTAGATAAAATATTTTACTACAGTATTTGGTTCAGAATCCTTTTTTCTAGATCTTCCTCATTTAAAATTGGATGCGTCTTATATGCCGGTGTGTCTTATACGGCGAAAAATACGGTAACTTGCACCTAACAAGTTTAAATGGACAGGATGTGATGCGTTCAAGTGATGCATAAAAAGCATTGATTGTGACAATTTGCATTACTCATTTTTGTAATCGATTAAATATTATACTTTGTTTAGAAGTTTCATCTCTAATAATTTTACTGTTGAAAAAGTGCAGCATTACTAATAGCATTTATGAAAACATTCAATCAGAACAAGCATTCAAGGGCAGCGGAAGGATTGTGTATGCATTCAGTTTTATTGTAGAAGGAAGATATCAACTGGCAGCCATTTACTACCCCAAATTGTACATTAAAATTCAAACACTATAATCAGGATACAAAAATACGCATCTCAGTGACTTCCATTGTAATAAATAGTTAACCATGCATCTACGATAAAAAGGCACAGAAAACAGTCACTTAGTAGTCGTAAAAATGACCTACTACTTACCAAAGTACTCAATACAAGTGACTAGCGTAACATTATACGTATCCCAATAGTGAAACCACAGACATGACGGCTGATAACCTTAATAAATATATCTATACATGAAGTCTTACAAAACCAAGCTGTGTTATTGTAAACACAATGTAAACAAATGAAACTCACATCGCACTGAAACTGATATAAAGTTACCTTGCTCTAGAAATCTCTTAAATGAAGCGGCATGTGAAAAAACAGGCAGTTTAACAGCTTTACCACGGCCGTCCACTAACACTCCAATCACAACATCTGATGGTGGCTTGAGAGTCGAGGGTCATGGGATCCAGTGCACACTTCTGCTCGTTTCCATGTATGTGGCATGAGAGGAAGACTACACTTATGTGAACCGAGTCTGACACGGAGGCACCTTTACAACTTGAGCCTGCTTGCAGCTGTCAATCAGGGATCGCGTAGGGCCAAATGAAACAGATTCAGGGAGTTCGGAAGAGATTTTGTGTCTTTGGTAACGATACTAGCTACAGCAGCTTGGGAAACGACCTAGTCATGTGGTTACTCAACAATGCAGTTCTCTACATTCATTCGTGTTCAGGAATGTGATTCTGGTAGCCACGACAATCACAAAAGGGGAAAAACAGGACCGGAGTCAAAGGCTAGCCATTTCTGAAACCTCAACGAGCAAAGAAAGTCTGTTTTTCTTCTCGGGTGAGCCATGCCTTTAAAAAGCACCGTTTGATTGTCAGATCCGAAGTGTGTGCGCGTGTGTGTGAAACAACTTCTGTGAGAAATCCATTTCAAACCCAAGTAACAGAAATGTCTGAGCAATTCTACATATGTAGAAATGGAAACATAGAAACACCAGTGGTTCTCAACGGCTGAGTTATGTGTTACTTTTACATAACTAATAGTTAAGCAGTAGTAATATGAAGTAAAAAAGTACATCACTTTCTTTTGTTAAATGTATTGTAATGGTTCTGCACGAGTTTCAGGCTTCCGGAAACGCCCTGCAAACCCGAGCAGAAAACATTCTCCTCATCATTCATTTTGTGTGTCCCTCTTAAACCCCATGGCCTCAAGTTTCTCATTCATTTCATAGCAGCCACCTTGGACCAAGCCAAGCTGCTTTAAACATGGGTGCACTTACAGAAAGAATAAACATGGTTTGAGTCGACCGCAGTGTGGTGAATCATTGGCTGCCGAGAGCATGAAGCCGTCAGAACTCAAACCAAACATACACGCCAAAAAGCATGTAAATCACACTTCTATGGGTTCTCCATTTACTATATTGTCAATTTCCTTTCCAGTCCAAGACAAGTATGATGTTAAATGCCATTTTGTGTGCGACTTGGCACCAAGTTTGGCGCCATTTAGTAATCTGGAACAAAACCAGTTGAGAACCACTAATGTAACCTATGACTGATTAATGGATGTGCTCATAAATCCATCTGGTCATGTCCTACCTTCAACGAACCTGAGGAAATTTAAGGAAAACAGTTAAAAAGCAGTCCCCAGGGTCCAGTCACCTTATCTCAGTTCAGGTAAACCGCTGGGTAGAGTTGGATTTCTTAAGAAAGCCAATTTTTTTCCACCACTTCTTGTTTCTCTCTTTTTGATGTTATGGAACACCCTCGAGGGGAACATTACGATAAAGTATACACTACAACCCTCTGTAATGATGAGTCCCATGTGCACCATTGGCCTGTGAGGAGTCAAGAACAGCTCAGAGCTTGATTTTATTCCATTTCAGAGAAAGAAAAACAGAGGCTTAAGAGTTTTATCGTGGAGTGAGAAAACCCCGAGCTTTGTAGCCAACTGTCCTGGAAGCACGGCTAGAAGAATCAACAGTTTGGAAGATTTATGAATTTTGGAGAGTTTGTGATTTGTCAGACCCAAAGTCCACCCTAAATCAAAACAATAAAGATTACGTTTGTCTTATGAGTCTTTCGTGGAAAATACCTCAATATAAGAACAATATTGCACCTTCCATCGAGTACAGGCGATTACTAAGCAGAAGATTCCACAAAGGTGCTCTAAAAAGTACAAAAGCTTTACTTGTTTGTGAACACATATGTACAGCACATAGACTAACCAACATCTCCTATACCCTGTCAAGCAACCCTCGTGGTGAAGAGCAGCTTCTCCCTGCAGCTCATCTACAGTTCTCCACGGGTTAAACTAATGATGATGCCAGGGTTTTTGCAATCACCTGCCATTCTACTGCGACTGCATTTCCTAGCATTAAAAATCATTTGGCAGAAACTATGGCACATGACACTGCATTTGACGCAAGGCTTCCATTCAGACGGTTCACCAAAAACAAACCAGCACTCCACTTGGGATGCTTCAGTAGTAACAAACGCCATTGTATTAAAGTCATATAAAACTTGTTTTGTACGATAAAAAACGAGCCGCAAACCATGCAGTTGAACAGCTATCCAGATATAGCAAGCACACCATGCAGCCGTATGCGAGGAAACCCCCAGAGATTGTGACTCTTCTCATTCTCCGTCCTCAAATGTAAACAGTGCTGGCGAAAGAAGGATATTGCGGACACGTCACATGGGTTTTACCGAGAGCTCCCCGCTCAGAGAGGTTGCTGTTTTGAAGTCCAGTTGTGCTACTAGAGCGGGAATCGTTTCAAAGAGGGGCTCTATACCTGATTGTGCCGGCAATGCAACAAGAGAGGAATGGCTTTTCTAAGGGCTAAAACTTTTCTAAGTCCTGGGTACAATCCTCGTCGTTTTGGCACCAGCATTAGCTGTACATCAAACATTCCTAGCTTTCTACCAGCGCTTCTATGTGGGATCCTCAACAGCAGAATGTTAGCGGCGCTCTCCTTCAACTCCTCTTCGTTCATGAACACAAGGAGTGTCGACGTCTCACAGTTCCAGCATCGAGCTCTTGGCCAGGTCTTTAGTTCCCTGGAGAATTCTCTTCATATGGCCCACCTTCGAGATCCCCAGGTCCTGCAGGAGCACAACAGAGGAGCGGAGTCACTGTGAAGCCCATGAAGCAGAAGATACGAGCAGGGATCTATTTCTGGGATGATCGACTCCTGTGGTCAAATGCATAAGAGTTAAACCGTACATTTGTCACCATGTGGTACGTAGCTATCAGAGTGATTTGTCCATCACTGTATACTGATTCTCTCACTGAAGATAAAATCTCTCATTAAGATAAAAATACATTTGTCCATAAACGGTAATCGATCCTGATCAGCCTTCTTGAATGACCAGATCACTTTTTAATGATGAAAATAATCAGATAATCAGTTGTGTACAGATCAGAAAATAATATCTGATCTGTACACAAACGTGAACTGACGCGCCATGAAAACCCGACACCATTCACGTCTTTCAGCAAGAGTAGCGCCTATACCCGTCGTGTGACGACTGGGAAATCTCTCTCTCTCTCTCTTTAACATAAAACACCTATTTATTTCACTATAAATTAAGAAATCCTGCTAGAATTGGATCGAGCAGACTGTGTGCAAGCTGTGCTTTAATCACTATCCACTTAGAACACATGTGTCAAACTCAAGGCCCGCGATCTAATGTTGACCGCGAGAGCTTAAAAGTTTTGAAAAAAAAAAAAATGAAAACGCAAAAAAATGCCTTATGCGGTAGTCGCAGCTTCCGCATCCATACTCATGAGTGAAACTGCAGAGCTCATGTAAGACTCACGCAATTTGAGTGATCTCTCACGCCACAACACAGATTTCTCACGCTAAAATAAATTTCAAGATGTGAAATGGGCGCAGCTTATAGTTTATCTGTGATCTGTTTCTTCATCCTGATGATAAAAGGTGATGATTGATATGCATCGTCTTCAGTCAGTGAGGTTTTTTTTTTCGCTAAACAAATGACAAAAATGCTATTTTTCTTTATTCACTTGGACAGTTTGATCCTTCATTAATGGAGTTATGTGGGTTTTCATAAGCTGACAAAAATCAAAAGGATTTATATTAGAACAACAAACATACAACTGTTTCTTTGCAACTGAATTGTCACTTGAGAAAAGTTACAAATAATGAGTTATTTAACATTAAGGAGTTGTTACATTTATTTTACTTTACATTCGAACACATTGTTTTACATTTATAAGTTACATCTGGCCCTTTGAGGACAGCCATTATGCTAATGTGGCCCTCTGTGAAAATGAGTTTGACACCTCTGACTTAGAACATCCATGAGAACACTGAGGTTACACGCTGCTGATTAGGGCTGGGATGTTTGAAATAAGGACGTAAAAGGTTCCCCAAACATTCAGCATGACAACGCTTCTACAAAACACTCGAGCGCTAAATCTAGACATAGCCCCTGAATTGCCAGCTGTAAATGAGATCCAGTTGAATCCCAGTGTGACCTGCAGGCTAGAACATCCCGATACACACCACTGATGAAGGGAAAATCATGTGATTGAGTTCCAGTCTTTCAGTAATTGTCTCCATGATGAATGACATCCTTATTGCTCAGACACTGATATTAAATCATATCTCTCTCGTGGAATCATGTTACGATTAGTCTCTAGTGTGTTCACCGAATGAACACACCTCAAATTATGCAGCGAACAAAAAAAGAGTGAAATACAGTGGTTCCTTGAGATACAAATGCTTCGAGTTACAAAGTGTTTGAGATATAAAAGGTTTCACCGGAAATATTTGGCTTCGAGATACGAAAAAAAATTCCATGATTCGAAAAACACCAACAGTTCTGCTCTATTATCCGCTTGTTAAGTCTGATGTCCCGCTGTTCTTCCAGGTCCTGGCGCTCCTTTCTCCCATTGCAGACAGTGCTGAAAGAGGCTGATACGCCTTAAAACACTTTAAATCAGTTTTAAATCGAGCGACACATTATGTATAGATTACCGATAATGTACTATAACAAATGTTAATCATGGTGTCGTAAAAGAAATAAAATTTATATCGTGGAAAGTGCTGCTCTGTAGCACAACTTAGAGAAACCCAGTGACGCGTTCTCAGAAGCGTCTCTCCATCCCTTCTCACACGCACGGTATTCTTTATGCTTGTGCTTGAAAACGTGTTGGTGTCAGTAATTTGTGAAATATCTCGGGAAAGTTAACTTTGATCCGTGGTGCTGTAATGTTTTCTGCATCCGTTCCTCCTCCGACACATCGCTTCACTCTCAAGGTAAGGTTTCACATTTGTGTACATATTACGTATTTTGCTTGTGTTTTAAGCCGCTGCACGGATTAGGCGTTTTACATGTAAAACTTGCTTCGAGGCACAAATTGTTCGGCATTACGAACGTCACCCTGGAACGGATTAATTTCTTATCTCGAGGTACCGCTGTAACTCTAAACACTATAAACTATATTACTTTATTCGCCTCAGAGAAACCCCACTTGCTTTGCATTCTGCTTCTCCTGAACCTTCATGAGGTGAGCACTGAATTTTGAAAGGAGTTGCCCTTTCACTCTGTTATGTTTTGGTCAGATGGTGATTGAGGTCCTCTGCTGCAGCTCTCCATCAGTTTCCAGGATCTGATAACCTTCAGGGGTGTGGCTGGGGAACTATCCTCTTTAGTCAGACTACTTTTTAATTCGGAGCACCCCTAAACCATCACAGCTCCCCTTCTAAGTTTAATGGTGGGAACTGTTCAGCTTTTCTGCATCACACAGAGAAAATGTGATCTCAAATTTGAACTCAATCAAACCAAAGCACAGACGTCCATTACTTGCTCACGGTCACAGACAGGTGATGCATGCATTTCCCTCTATTTTAGTCCTGGGGTTGTTAAACCTTTTTTAAAGGCCTTACTAAGATTATCCGGAGGTACAATCATTCATTTTACACGTGTTCATCATTACTTGACACAGAAGCAAATGTTTATTACCTCACAAAAACTCAAAATATGATTGATAACAGCATAAAAAGTGGTCCCTCAATTAAAATAACTCGTTACGCTAAGTCCCGCCCACTGATGCTGCTGTGCACGCCTCCAAACAGACGAGCGAACAGTGCACAGGACAGCCATCAACGCTTCAGTCTCGTTTGAATATCCGTAAACACCCTATTTACAGTTAGTGTTTGAGGTTCAGGGAGAGTTAGCCTCATGTTTATGTCAGGAGTGACCAGCAAATGCAGACATTGTGTATATCTCAAAACATATGTTTCTTTAAACTAATGGGATTCTTCTTGCCATTATAAGAGTTCTAACCAAGCCGTACTTTCACAAGGAAAGTCGTTCCATTCTCATACTGAGGAAGTGATACGAGAGAGCGAATCAATAATCAAAACAAAGGAACACAATGAACATGTTTAGAGCTGCTTCACCCCATGCGCATTGTTTCAGTGAGCATCTACTGCACCGTTTACAAAACATTCACAGTCGAGCCCTTGCTTGGTTTTACATTCTCAGCAGTGTAACTCTCTGTGTTACACTTGTAACCCTCTGGAGGACTGGCGACATGTCTAGGGTCTACCCAGC
Source organism: Danionella cerebrum (assembly GCA_007224835.1). Taxonomy (NCBI): domain Eukaryota; kingdom Metazoa; phylum Chordata; class Actinopteri; order Cypriniformes; family Danionidae; genus Danionella; species Danionella cerebrum. The sequence goes on from SRMA01025550.1 coordinate 62,902, forward strand.
CGTTTGCCCAGTGTGAGCCGGACCCAGGGTAAAACCCTTGCATCGATCAGGCCGGTATAGCGTGGGCATTACGTGCAGTGCCAGTGACTTCTAAAAGTAGATTTTCTACAAGCAGCTGCAACAATGCCAACACTTTGGGTTTGGGACCGCACCTTGGTCTTTCCTGCATCAATAAGCTCCTCTGAAAACCTGCAAGCGTCACAGCATCTAGGTAACTCTGAACGAGACACAGGAAGCCAAGCAGAGCAGTGCAGCACAAAGAGCAGCAAACAGGGTGACAGGTAAGATGACAGAGAAAGAGCATTTGGCTTGATCTGAGGCACAGCGAGGGGATGTGTGTATACCTTGAGGTCTCTCCTCTCCAGGTGCAGGAGCTCGGAGCCGCGGATGTCGTGGCGGATGAAGGTGTCTTTGTATTCCCCCAGGCTGAGCTGCTCCAGCCAGACGGCCACCTCTTCGGTGCCCCATCTCTGAACTACACAAGTACAGAGCGAGAAGCCCCCTTCAGTGTCCAGGCCCCGAACCCACACAGAACAGTCTCAGGGCGAGAGGGAGAAGAAAATAACCGAAAGGGGAAAACAGGACTAAAAAAGAGCCAGAGATCAAACAAGGAGAAAAGACACACAGAGTGGCGGCAGCAGCTGGCAAAGAGAGGGTTAAACGGGTTCGGTTTGGTCACTGGCACACCCAGAGGCGATTCTGGCATGCAGATAGCCCCCCCCCCTGACCCCAGACACAGAGACAGGAGAGAGAGGAAGAGCAAGGAACGGGAGGCTGAAGCCTGTGCAACCTAAAGAACCCAACGGCGACGCTAAACTGACTCTGCTCAACGAATCCTGCTCGTGCCCAGTACCAGTAGCGCCAGGGGCACTTGTTTCCATTTTGATCCCTTCACCTTCAGCGAGAGTGTGCGTGTCTGAGGTGAAAGGTGGTGTGTGTAAAGCCTCGTCTCTGATTCATCGCTGCAGCGGAAATATCGAAACTTTAGAACCCCAGCTGATTTCGCAGAATTCGCACATTTGTCCACAGAAACTAATCGGTTAGGCAGTGCAACCCAAACAGATCCTCCAAAACAGAGCCCCAGGTGATGCGCGGTCGAGGTGTGGCACAGGAAGCAGCGCTTTCAGGGTGTACTCACCCTAGACAAGGGTCCGCTTGTGAACAAACCCGGTGTTGAAACTGTAACGTGATCGTCCGTTCAAACACCTCCTATCTGTGTGTTCCTCACGACGCTACATCAGACGAACGCTTCCTTCTGGCTGTTTCTCACACCGTTATGTGACATGGACTCATCTCAAACTGGTCTCCACAACGAAATGTGAGAATCATCCACAAAGCGCCGTGTTTCAGTGAGAATCTCGAAGGCAGGAGGTGGATTCTCTGGCAGCAAGCACCAGCTCTGAGTACGGACAAACCTGAAATCAGTGTTTTCTGAGGAGGCCTTGCAGCTCTGGAAATATTTCACCTTAGTGTGTTTTATACAAAACTGCATGCTGGGTACTGGAGATAGAACAAAGCCTTTTTACTAGAGACCAGGACGTGCAACACCCTCAACCTCACGTCATAAACTAACACTAAAAACGGACAGCTGATGGCCGTCACGTGCTGCAGGAGAACTGGAAGGTGAGCTTTTGTTATTCGAATACGCATCACAGAAGCGCATAGTAGTAATATTCGCAGAAATACCAGCCCTGCCCCAGAGGAGAGATGAACCAATCACCATCGAGCGTTCCATGCCACCCTGACGAGGCAACGATTTTTTACAACTAGAACAATCCTCAGTTTTGTAAGCTAAAGTTCATTTATTGCTTAGCCCTCAACTTTATGATCAAGTGAGCAGCTGTAATAAAACATAAATCACAAGCACACGATTAAACTTTGCAGAGAGAACATTTGAAAGTGGCAGGAGACAGAACTAAACTGAAAAGGAACTTTTTTGCAAAGGTTGGTTCATCTCTCGCAGCGAGGAGGCCTCCACGATCATTCTACAACTGGCCCCCAGGGGGCGATACAGCTTCTTCAGCAACAGAGCACACGGGCAGAAGCGCCCGCACGAACAAAGTAAGAGTTCTTCCGACGCTTCGCTTCTCGATGTCTCGTCGTAGCGCAGCAGATGGCTCTGAAATGTTGTTTCTTTGGTGAAATCGTACAGAGTGCGTTCAGACAGCGTGATCCGGGTCACACCCAGCATGAGCTCGTGTCCAGGTGATGAGAAGAAGCTGTGTCTGCGAGGACACACTGTGCTCTCTCCGTCTCCATCTCTGTTCATGTTCAGACATACAGCATGAGCAGAGGAGTGCGGGGTGCTCACGGAGGGTTGGGTTGCACACACTGCTAAACTTTATTAGCTTGCTCTTTTTCAGCCTCTGGCCTCATTTTAAAATATCCTTCAATTCACTATTATCTGCTGCTGGAGGATGAGAGATACTGACGAATGGAACACTGCATGGAGCCCGTCTTGTGTAAAAGCACACACACACACACGCACGTGCGCGCACACTCTCTCACCTGACTGTGGGCTGGACTTCTTGGCCACCTTCTCCTTCTTGAACTTTGGCACGATGCGGAACATGCTACTCCGGCTGTTTCTTTTGCCGTACTCCAGGGAATGATCCTGTCTCACAGACAAAAGCAGTCGATCTCTGAGACAAACTGCTTTCGCTCAAGTTTCATCTGCTGCCGTGTGATTTATTTCAGTTTTATACACAGTGAATATTTTTTATGATTAAATATTATATTAAACATTAAATATTATAATGTTTAAAATGAGTTTTTCATTTACTTTGAAGCATCGACGAGGAAGGATTTATGTGCTTGATCAAGGCGATGCTATCTCTCCTCTCCCCCCTCTCTATCACTCTCTCTCTCCCTCTCTCTATGTCTCTCTCTCTTCTTTCTATCACTCTCTCCCTCCTCTCCCCCATCTCTATCTCTCCTTTCTCTCTCTATCTCTATCACTCTCTCTCTCTTTCTAGCACTCTCTATTGCTCTCTCTTTTTCTATCTCTATCACCCCTGCCTCCCTCTCTCTCCTCTCCCCCCGTCTCTATTTCTCACTCCTCTCTCTCTATCACTCTCTCCTCTCTATCACTCTCTCTCTCCCTCTCTCTATGTCTCTCTCTTCTGTCTATCACTCTCTCCCTCCTCTCCCCCCACGTCTCTATCTCTCCTTTCTCTCTCTATCACTCTCTCTCGCCCTCCATCTCTCTCTCTCTCTCTTTCTATCACTCTCTCTATCGCTCCCTCTTTTCTATCTCTATCCCTCCCTGTCTCTCCTCTACCCCATCTCTATCTCTCTCTCCTCTCTATCACTCTCTCTCGCCCTCCATCTCTCTCTCTCTTTTTTATTACTCTCTGTCTCCCTCTATCTCTCTCTGTCTTTCTGTCACTCTCTCTTTCTATCTCTATCACTCCCTCCCTCTCTCTCCTCTCCCCCCATCTCTATCACTCTCTCTCACCCTCCATCTCTCTCTTTCTATCACTTTCTCTATCTATCTCTATCACACCCTCCCTCCCTCTTTCTCCTCTCCATCTCTCTTACTGCTCTCCCTCCTTCATTCCCTCTCTTAATGTAATAAAGTGATGGTGAGCATAGCACCCGTGTCAGAGGTCACGTCACAGAGATGGATTGCCGTGTGCAGTCTGAACGGAAGACTCACCTCCTCGTCGTTGGGCTGTACAATGTGGTAAAGCCATGGAATTTCGGCCAGTTTTCCCAGTTCCAGCTCCACACTCTGCAGTGCGTTTGACAGCAGCTCTTCATGAGGAGGGTCCAGTTGCTGCAGACAGACAGGATTTCTTTCAACAGAATCACATCATTTGCTCCGGGGCAATCTTCAGACAAGGAGACGGTTCCTGAGAAACGGTTCTGCTTCAGATTGACTCGAGGACCATACAGACACTTATACTTCATGCTTCACTGGAGTTTGAGGTGATTATCTGATTACAGTGTGCACCTTCAAACAAACAATATTGTGCTTTTCTCTTTATTCAGATTTTACATTTGAGATTAGTTGTTATAATCTAAGAAAAAAACTGTTAAAATTCATCATTCTGTGCGGTGTGAATGTTTACAAGTTTCACTTTTGAACAGAAATAAATAAAGGTACAGTTTTAAAAGTACCCTTGTATAGCTGATTACTTCATGAAAATAGCAGATTTATTTTTAGAGATCGCGTAAACGTACCAGTGGCACTCTCCCCACAAGCAGAGACTCTGTCTCGTTGTGCAGGGCCCTCACTGTGCTGGCAACCTCGATGGCAGTGTTCCTGGTCAGGCTCTGAGGAAAACACAAGACATGAAGCTGGGTGGTTTTCTGGTTTTTGGGGGGAGTTTTGAGACACTATCAACATATTTTCCAAAGATATCCGCATTTTGAATGAAGCAGACGTGTTCAGAACTGGTTTGGCTGATGCTAACTGAGCTCACACAGAAACATGAACAGAAGTATTTGCACCTCGGGGAACTTGGGGTGTGTTTTGTTGATGGCATGCGACGCGGCGTTGACGGCATGGGCCAGCTCCTGCTCGAGCAGCTGATAGTTCTTGGCTGCCTCGCAGATCCTGGTGATGAGATCCTCTGCTGCACGAGCACACATCTGGATGAGCGTGACCTCCTCCTCGGTGGCCAGGTCCACAGACTGCTGCGAATACAGATGCGGCCGCAGGGGGGGCTTGTCATACTTCAGTTTGTCCTCCCAAGACTTCAGCGTGTTTTCAAAGGCCTGCGTTGAAAACAGAAACGTGAGCCGCGCCTCTCCGTCTCTTATTAGTTTCAGGGCGGCCGCTGACTGGACCAAGCACAGTCACTGACCCGGTCTCTGGTGAGCATCTGGGCCCGGTTCTTGTGCTGAATCTTTATGACTCCAGGTGGCTGGATCCAGGCCTCGCCGTCCACCTGAACCGGAACACCTTCGTCTCCCAGGATGGTGATCTTCACGGTGCGACACTGAGAGGGTTGAGACACTCAAGCTGAGCTTCACAGACAGAGGTTCTCTGTGTCATCCCTGGGGTGCGCTCACCTGTGCTATACGGTGGTGCTGCAGTTTAATCACCCTTGAGACGGCCATCTGCATGCTGCCAAACACAGCCACCACCTCCAGGATCTTATCATCAAACGAAGGCGCACAAAATATCTGCGCGTACAAAAACAAATGTTACAGCATCTAGTCATGCATTTATTACATCACTGTGTTCCCGTTTGTTCTAGATCTATCTGTGTGTATACCACCTGTGCTTTGATCCTGGTCACTCTACAGTTACGACTATAACAGACCTCTCGACATGAATCTCAACCAGTTTCACCTGCTCAACATGGTAAACCTGGTTTCCTGCCATCCTAAATGTCCAGCAGGACTTCACCTCACCCTCTGAACCTCTGGCATGATCTTCGATGAGCAGCTAACATAGAAGCGCTTGATCGTGCAGCATCTGCTCTGTCTAACATTAGAAAGATCTACTTCTAGTCCAAGCACTGGTCATATCACGACTCGATTCCTGTAATGCTCTTCTTCCTTCCTGTGGAGTCTGACCCCTTCAGATGATCCAGAACTCAGCAGCTCGACTCCAGACAGATATTCTTGGTCCTAAAAGAACCTCCCCCTTAGCTCCGCTTGACACACTGCTGTAACAGAGCCAAGCATCTCGGCCCTCCAGCTGGGGTTTTTCTGATGTGGAGTCATCATTAGAACCGGCCCCTTCTCTCCCCTAGTCTATACCAAGCTCATTATTCAACTTAGTTACATTTACCGAAAATCTATGTTAAGGGATATATTCTCACTTGAACTGAGCACTTTTTAATAATAGTTAACAAAACAAACTTGTGTTGTGTTGTTTTATCACAGAAAGCTTCAACTCTTCCTCCAGATTTGACACAAATCGAGCTGGGAAAGTTAGAACAATCCCGCACAAAGCCACTGATCACGACTAATCATGACTAATCAATGCATCTTTCTAATAATAGACTGTTTGAAGCAGCTATTTATTCCTGCACGTGGACTATAACCGATGCAGTCCTGCATGCTCAATAGCTTTAGCATGTTTTGCATTTCAGTCTGGTGAAAATATTGAGCAAATACAAGAGAGAGAGATACAAAATTAATGTGTTCCAAGGTGGCATTCGTATCTCGAAGCAAGTTTTACATGTAAAACGCCTAATCCGTGCAATGGTTCTCAGAAACAACAGATTAAAGTAGATGAAAAAAATGGAAAAGGAGAGAAAAATCAAGTAACATTTCTTCAATCCTTAGATCTACACATTGTTAATGTAATAAATGATAATAAAACAGAATAAAATACGTAATATGTACAAACATAATACGTTTGAGGAGTGCTGCAGGAACAGCTTGAATGTGGCAGAACTTGCATGACTCACATCATCCTCTTTAGTGCCTCCCCAGAAGTTGGTTCCCCCGGCATAGCTGGGAATGTTGAGCACTGCGATTCCCTGAAGACTGGGCAGTGGGATGTACTGCCCATCACACTGCAGCAGAAACACAAAAGCATGAAGCTGCTGCAGGAGACATCCATCCCTTCTCCTCATACAGAGCCTACAGTAATCAAGAGACAATGAGCAGTGGTGGTAAAAGTGCTGTTCCTGAGCTCACCTCCAGCTGAACCTTCTGCTCCAGGTTCTTATAAGTCCTCTGCAGAAGCTCTTTAGTCCCCAGAACCCCATACCACATCATGTTCTTTGTGCGACTTCTGCACAGTGAAGGATAAATCGATTGACCTTTGGAATGATCCGGAGTGTGACCACACCAAACTCCAGAAGTACCTGCATTTCTCTGGATGCTCCTCACGCTTGTTGTTGAACTCCAGTGAGATCTTTGCATCTAAGCCGATCCCGAAGTAGTTATTCATCACACACTTCTCCAGATAGCCCTCTCTGCGAGAAAAACAGCATGTTTCTGGGGATTGTGATAAACCTGGTGATGAAGAACCAAAGCAAGCTCTTACAGCGAGTCCAGGTCGGGGTCGATGAACGGCGTGGCACCGAACGGGTCGATGTTGGCAAGGAGCATTTTGCTGATAATGGAGCTTCCAGCAATGGAGGCGGCGAGTCCTGCTCGGAGGCCTGAAGAGCACAAGAGACAGAAATCAAGAGAACACAGAGTCATGCCAACAACAGATTCCTCTCTGGTGATTTGTAAAACCAAAGAAACGCATCCCATAGCAACTCAACTGTTCACCCTAGCAACTACTGATAAAGGTCTGTATATCTTAAACCACATGTGTCAAACTCAAGGCCCGCGGGCCAGATGTGACCCGCCATGTAATCTAATGTGGCCCGCGAGAGCTTAAAAGTTTTGAGTGTCTAAAAAAAAAAAAGAAAACAGAAAAAAAACTTCATTCCCCACAATGCCTTTGGACTTAAACACTTGTAAATAGTGAAAGAAGATGTTTATACCATCATCGAGAGGCCTGTGAGTTGTGAAACACAAACCGCAACAGTAGGGGGCGTGTCACCGTCTCAATCCCAGTCATATGTAATGAAAGTTTTCATACACAGCGTTTATTCCCAACAATAATGTTTTTCAATATACCTATGGTGTAATTTTTTTACATTATATAATATTACTTTAAAACGGCTGTTAACTTTTTTGTTATTACACACTGTTCTCAGCATTTCTAAAATAAAAATAACAAATATTTGCAGATTTTGAAAGTTTTATTTCCTCTGAAAAGAAAATTGGCTAAAAATGATACAAACACTATTTTCTTGGGGTTCGGTTCATTGAACTAGGATGGACATGGTGTGACCAATGTTCTCTTTTTACTATACTGGAATCCATTCCAAATGACCACAGGTATTTTAAAGCTGGCAGGAGTTGGATGGGAGTGGGAGTAATTTTGAGCGGGAGTGGGATGGGACCAGGAGTCAGTTCTACAGGAGCGGGACAGGACAGGATTTATTTTTTTACTCTGGTCCAGGATTGGGATGGGTTGGGATTTTTTTCACTGGGAGTGGGATGGGACAGGAGTGAAAATCCACTCCCGTTTCATGCTCTAGTCCACTTCTCTTACTGGGACAGTTTGATCCTTCATTAATGGAGTTATGTGGGTTTTCATAAGCTGACAAAAATCAAAAGGATTTATATTAGAACAACAAGCATACAACTATTTCTATGCAACTGAATTGTCACTTGAATAAGTTATAAATAATGAGTTATTTAACATTAAGGAGTAGTTACATTTATTTTACATTACATTCGATTACATTGTTTTACATTTATAAGTTACATCTGGCCCTTTGAGGACAGCCATTATGCTGATGGGGCCTCTCTGTGAAAATGAGTTTGACACCCCTGTCTTAAACTCTTGCTAACAAGCTAGTGCTAGTGCACAAAGATTGCTGTTGTTAAAAGCAAGTGAAGGAATGGCCGCTGCAGAGCTCTATACAGGTTAAGTCTGAGCGCCCAGCTTGTGCTCCCTTACCAGGACAGATGATTCGGGTGTTGAGGACGGGCAGGTTCTCCTTGCTGGTGGTGAAGGGGGTGATGGAGAAGGATCCACAGGACTGAGTGCTGCGACTGATGCGCCTCTCTGGAGGAGAGCACGGGGACTTTGCCACTGGACACAGAAACAGCAGCTTTGTCTACAAAAGTGATACTCTCTAGAGCTGAGGACGAGCTCTGGTTCCGCCGATGATTCCTTTTCATTTGTTCATTCTGTAAATCTGGGACAGTGTTTAGCGAGATAAAAACTTTCTTTCTACCTACAAACTTCATTTCAGCCTGGCCCCTACAGTATGACCTAACTTTTCTTTAACTCCTCCATTCATGAAGCAACTGAACAAATAAAAACATTTGTCCTGAATGGAGAAGATTGCAGCTCATGCTTTAGAGAGCGGAGAACTGCACTGGTCAGCGCACTGTCTCCCCCTAACAACCAGAGGGAGAACTGCATCTGATTAATACAAACTAAAATCAAGCAAATTTACATTTTTCAGAAGGCCTCAAAACATCACCTCTAGCTTTCTACACAAGAGGGAAAAGTGTTACAGACGGTTACAGCAGAAAGGCCAGAGAGAGTGAAGAAATGTCTGTCTCCTCTGGAAACATGAACACACAGACCTCTGAGTAAACAGGAAGTGCCACAGCCCAGCAAAGAAAGAGAGGAATCCTCATTCCTCAGGGAAAACATATATAGCAACAACTCAAAACCCTCTCTCAGTGAGCGCTGCTTCTGAAGGACGATGACCACGGGCAATCTAAAAGAGAAACCATCCATGGGAAACTCAGGGTTAAGTGCGAGCGTGGTGATTAGTAAATATCAATAAGGATCCTGGCAGATGTGCTCTGGAGATCCACTACCACTCAATAGAGGGACAAAGCTTTTGCAAACCTCTCAGAAGAGAAGAGAAGAACCAAACTAGAGCCACACAGAACAAATCCTGAAAGATAAAGCCTGAACCAAACCAGTGATTACTGACCGAAAACAAGCTGAAAATCCAAAACTCTAGCATAAACACTGGCGTAGAAACAATGTGGAATCAGCATTCGGCGCAGAGTAATCCCAGTTACATCAGTCTCTACGAGGTTTATACTACAGCACATCAGCAGAGGGCAGCACTAGTACTGTTAACAGAGGACGCAGGCCCACCGCAGAGCACTTGGTAGTCTCTGGGGAACTCACCAGGCAGCACTTCCAGCTCTTTGGTGTCCTCGTCCTTCTCGCTGTCTTTGTTCTGCTCCTCGCTGTCCTTCCTGAAGTCAGAGGGGGACTGCAGCAGCTCCTGCTCCTCCGCGTGAGCATTCTGCTCGTCCACCACTGCAGCACAAAAGCCACATCTTCAGCTCCTTCATCAAGGAAGAGCTGCACAGCTTTCAAACATTATCTGTGGAGCACTTGATATTTGTGAAACAGAGCATCGCATTAACGTGATGCTGCATCGCCGAACGAGAAGAGCTGCTATCGTTTCAGATGCTTGCGCTCGTAACAGATCTCACTTCTCTCCGCCTGCTCGATGATCTGCCGCAGGGCTTTCTTCAAGCTGTTGGCCCTCAGCACCAGCTGCTCTCGGGGCCTGAACAGCTTCGGAGCAGAGCCCTTTTCCGTCTCGTTCTCCTTCAGCTCGGTAAGAGACTCTTCACTCAGGTCCTCTTCTTCCTCCAGATCGTCCTCCTCCTCCAGTTCCTCCTCCACGATGGGTGGTGTAGTGAGGGCGGAGGGCGGCAGGGCCTGGGCTTCCAGGTTGAGTGTCTGCAGCAGAGACTCTAACTTCTCGTTCAGAAGAGCACACTGTTGAGAATAATTGACACAAAGAATTAAATACTTTTGGGATGTTGCATCTGGATTAATACATTGTTTTCCAGAAACTAAAATTTAGCTATAGCTCTCTCAGAGGACGGGGAGACGCTTTGCTTGTGAAGCTAGCATTCACGTAGACTAGTGAGATCTCTCTCGTGCTTCCTGTTCCAGTGGTTTCTGCTGCTCACTCTCTCCAGTCCTGCCGTCAGATCAAGTTTACATTTCTTTCCCTCGGAGCGGCCGATTCCTGTTCGTCTTCAGTGCCAGACCAAGGTCCATTTTGTTGAGAATCACTTTTCTGTTCTTGTCGAATAAATCTAGAGACTGTTCTCATGGCTTTGGTAGAGATCAATTATGAGCAACAAAGGTCAGACCCCTGCATGTTCTCATTCATCTGTATGTATCCACGTGAGAGCAGCTCATCTGCTAGAGACACATTTGAGCCTCACGTGTGGAAACCTATGGATGAACTATATAGAGTTGATGGTAGGATGTAAATGATTTAAATGAATGAGACTTATCTGTTAACCCGAGATTCTGTTGTACTGAACAGAATTAACGTCATCATTTAAACCCGTTCTTCTCGAAATAAAGATTTCACTCACTTTGAAAGCCAGCGCATCTGCCTCCTCTGAGCTCTCGCTGCTTCTCTCGTAGCACTTCCCGATTCGAGCTACAAACTCCTTCACCGTTTCACACAGAACTCTGCAAAGACAAGGAAAACATCAACCCTCTCTCTAAAGCCAGAGGATAAAGGGTCAGATGTGACAGAACCTACTTGGATGAGGAGATGACCACAGAGTGCTGATCTGAATTCAGGATCTTTGTGAGATAAGTAGCCACGGAGTCCTCATAGGCCGAAATCTGGAGCTGAGAAGCCAGAAAAGAGATTTGTTTATTCACGAACAGCTCTAAACGCCCCGAACACTCATGATATGAATGACTTTGGAGGAATGGTACAAGATTTTCTATTTGTTTTTGTAAGAACCCGATCCTGAAAAATAACAGTTTGATGAACAATAATTTCCCCCAAACATGTTTTAAAAAAACTGAATGAATTTAGGCTAAAAAAAACAAAAGCTTAACTATACTTAACCATTCTTAACTACCAAATTCCCCACTAAACTGCAGATTTAAATAAACATAACAGAAAATGAACTTTTGTAAGGAATATTTGATTTACTGCTTTTTTTTCCCACACAATCTCCTTGAGATTTAAGTCGCTGCAACAGGAACATTTTTTATTAGGCTTTAACTTCAGCCTAAGAAAGTCAGTTAAAATGACAATCATTATTGGTTTGCCCACAGCATTTCTATCAGCAGCATCATCACTTTATGGGGATATTCAAGCAGAGGCGCATAAATGACATTCCTCTGTCCAGAACAAATTCTTTCTGTCCAATATCAGTTTCTGACCTCACAAATGTGCTTCTGAAAGAAGAAAGAACCTTCCTAGAAGAGTTTATTCCAAGGCATCTAAAGGCAGATCCATCATTTGACCCCAACAAACCTTTGACAGCTTCCAAAAAGATGAAAAGTCAAAAGAACCAAAGAAAAACGTTTTTTACAAGTCTGGATATCACATTTGGTCTGTTCCAGTTTGATTTTGATGATCCCCATACTGCAGATCTAGATTACAATGGCGTGGCAGGTGGTTTCGCTGCAGTGCTCCTATGCCTGGGGTTTTTGTATTGTGTCCCTCTGAGGAATGTTCAGTGGTGTTGAAAAAGTACCTGGCAGTCCTCAGCTTCCTCTGGTGTGGCGGGGCAGCTGTGTTTGGAAGGTATTTTTATCTCATAAGTCATGATACTCCACCTGTGAACAGAGGTAGAAAACACACACACGAGACTAATCTATGACAATCCCATAGACTAATTCTCTATGTGGAGAGAGAGTAGAAATGCGCATGTTATGTGGTTGCCTAGTTACTATGCCTTATGTTTCACGTATTGTTTGGCATGCTTTCCATTTTGGACTCTTCTTAAGAAGGGCAGAACACAGGCGGTGATGTTGTGCTGAGAGCAAGAGGCTCTGTACCTGTCCAGCATTTTGGTGCTGGCTCTCTCCAGCTTTTCCAGGATCTGAGGAAGTTGAGTGTCATCATCACACGACGGCCCCCAACCAAGCACCCGTGCCAGATCATTTCCAGTGCCTAATGGCAGAACGCCCAGCTGGCACTGCCAACAAGAATTCGAAGCATCACTGAGCCAGAGCGATACATTTCTGGAGAGGTTGTGCTCTGTGAAGCAGCACCATTTCAATTACCTGTTTGTGAAGATTGAGTTTATCGATTTCTGACAGGACCCAACCAACGCTGCCATCTCCTCCACACACCAGGATCCGGAAGTTATCAAACTTCTGGAACAAGCGAAGGCTTAATGCGAGGGGGTGGGGTAGGGGTAATGGACATAGAGGGGTTTAAGTTAAAATGGGAAAAACATTTTGCAAAAGAAACTCGTAAACGAAGCCCCACTCTGTGAATCCTTACCCTAGATGAGGTCCACCATTGACTAGGTCAAAGACCTGCGCAGGATTTAGCAACTGTTTGAAACGCCGCAGGAACTTCACCCCTTGGTTGTCTCCACTTTTTGAGTTGACAAACACAAGCAGGGGGCTAGCACAGGATGGGGGGCATGTGGCCTTCCAAAAACCTGCTCGCAGAAACAGAAAAAAAATGATTCTAAACTTTGTTGTTCATGGGCAACTCTTTTCATCATATAAAACAAAATGTCTAGGTTTTTTGCGTAACCCCCGTTCCCTGAAGGAAGGAACAGAGATCTATGTCGGAGACCGACTGATGGGAAAGATATCTATCTATACCCATCAATCAGCTGGCCCAGTATTAAAGCCCAGTGAAACCCACACTCATTCTGTCTTTTCCGAGGAGCCAAATCAACTTACCGCTGATCACTGACCTCTAGGGCATGGTAGAGGGCTATGTCTCCCTTCCCTCCTCCAGAGAATGGGGGTTACGCAATTAATCTAGACGTTCCTGGAGACATGTCAGAGACCAACTGATGGAAGCCCCTAATAAGAGGTCATGCCTGTGGACCTTCCATACAGGCCGATGTTAAACTTAGAGAAGGTTAGCAGCAATGGTCATACAAACCTGTATGGGTGCTCCGCCTGCACCCAGCCCAGGATACCCCCTTTATACATAAGGGGAAGTCACATAACCCTGGAGAGCATAGCTATCCTTGGTTGAGTAGCAAGCGACTGGAAAGGGGTGGGAAGGGGTGTGCTGAGACCTAAGTTGGCCTCTCGGCGAGAGTCGCCTGGCAAATCAAATACCAGAGGGGAGAGGGAAAATTAAAACCTTATTGTGGCACTTTCCGGGGAGAAAGGCACTGCAAGCCACACCCAGACCACTTCCTCATTAGTGGCTGCCACCACTCAGCACGGCAGGGTGCTGTTGTAATACCTTATAAAGGTTATGGGTGTAGACCATCCTGCAGCTTTACATATGTTGGTAAGTGAGAGCCTTTTGGCCAATACCAACAAATTTCGCAAGTGTAGTGGGCCCTCATCTGGAGAGCATCTCACAAACTTAAGCATCTCACAAACTTAGTAGGGAAGCTGAATAGCTTCCACAATCCAGTGGGCTAACTGCTCCAAAACATATAAAAAGCTGCTGAGAGTTGCGATACTCTCTGGGTTGCAGAACTGACGTGGGAGTGTCGCCCCTAGTACGATGTGAATCCATTCGTTTGTGAAGACTCTTTTTTGAGACCTTCGGCGCAAAGACCTTTGACGGCCAAGAGGCATTCTATGAAAACAGGTGCATTCAGAACCCGAAAGGAAGGCTTTCATAGACTGTTGGCTGCCACCACACTGGTGCACGTCACGAAGGACCTTGGCCAGGTAGAGGTTGCCATAGTGTTCAGAAACGTGGCAGGATGAATAAGGGCTTTGCCTTCGGTGCTGATGAAAACTTTCCAATTTTGGAGGGGACACTCAGGTGAGACCGCCAGCAGGCAGCAATGTCGACAGCCTGGTCCACCTGTCAAATGGCTGAGTATCCCTTAGTTTCCCCATTAAATCGAGGATGACATGAGGGTTCACCTGATGCCTATCAATCTGATTTGTCGTCGTAAGCTACAGAGGAGCTAGACGGATTCATAGTCTCACAGGTGTTTGTGATCTCTTCCTCGAAATAGGACCTCCTGTGCTCAACAGAGCACAAACACTCCATGCATTTCTCGTGGCCGTGTTTAGACGAGATAAATCCAATGCAGCCTGGATTATTACAGACATTACCCATTGTGTAATGGAAAATGGATGGAATGCCAGGCAAAACTATAAACAAACACTGAAAAATCTGAGGTGCAGTGGCATGGTGGCATAACTCTACCAATTTATTTTAAAAATATATGGGGATGCATTTTTAGATTCGTTATTGTGACATACAAATGAATTATTTGAATTATTCAGTCACTCAAAGATGGATGGATGGATATATGGATGGTCGGATGGATTGACTCTGCTCAACCACCATGTAATCAAACACAGTGTAAAACATTGTAGCAGAAAAAAGCTTCACCGGTTCACGATTGAAATCACATTGTTCCCTGGCAATGTCTCAGAACTACAGTCATGACCTATGTGCCAGGACTTCGTGCTAGAAAAACAGTTCACTCCTTGTTGCTTAGGAACAGTTTTGTTCAGTCTGGGTGAGGATGAACACTACAGAGGGAGTGTTGTGAGCTGCAGCTCAGGAAACAAAGCTTCAGACTGGTTTAACTGGACTAGAACTGATGGATGGTATTGGAATAATCAAGAGATGTTTAAAGCATGCTTGCAGTCCGGGTGATCACGTGCTGCTGCCACCAGCTGCGAGCAAAAACCAGTGTATTTTTGAGATACCCCATATGCACTGTTTCCATTTCCCATTGCTGTCTTCTAAGTGTGCGTGTGTGCGTGTGCACCTGCCTGCATCACTGTTTCATACACGGATCAAAGTGTGCATGAGGATTAGTGAAGCTGACAGCTCCCTGAAGCATTGCTTCTGTGTGTGGCTGTGGGTGGACGTCTGTCAGTAGACCCCTTACAGGTCTATAGCAGAAGCCCTGCACCCCAACCCCCCCCCCCCCTCTCGCGCTCTCTCTCTCTCTCTCTCTCTCTCTCATATGCAGGCTGATGCAAATGAAGTCACGGTGCTCTGGCACGTGCCAACATTATTTTGTAACTGAGGAGGGGAAATTCTCCCACCTGAAGGAAGATCCTTTAGCTTTCTTTATAAGCTTAACATTCTTAAATAGCCTCTATTTTGGTTTAAATGAAATGACATTCGATGTGGTGTGTAAAGTTAATGAAGGCATGCAGTTTGAGCTTTAAACGAGGTTGTGAGGTATCGTATTCTTTCCAGACTGTGAATGTGCTACTTCACATAAAGTTTGGAAAAATGAACCGCTGCACAAATCATGGGAGAGTCGATGGGTAAGCTGAAAGCATAATACAGCGGCACAGCATTTCACTTTGCATATTTCATCCTGGCGCTGGAGACGCATATTATAGGGGATCTTTTAACCCTTCTGTAGGATTCTGTCACTTTAAGCTAATACAAGTGACATAATGTTGGCATTTCCTTAAGCTTTAAAGTACATCTCTGGTGTCCAAACAATGTATTTTGAAATGCTACAATTACAGCCGATAAAAGCAGAATGTTCCCTTTCATTCGAATCCGTAGACGTATCGTTAGGAATCTGACTGATAGAAACGATCTTACCTCAGTAGGACCTGGCCGTCACATTTTAATGGGCAAATTGATTTTCGAGCGTAAGGTGATCAATGAGCCAGGTTTTTAAACCGAGCGTGACTTATGCTCTTTCAACTTTCTTCCTCGGAGCGACCGGTTTAGTATTTCTCCCTATTCAACGCTTTCCTAATAGTATCAGAAAGTTGCTTCCCTCTTGCATTCCGAGTTAGCGAGTCCGTTCAGTCAGTTTGTCGTAGCATTGCCACAATTCCGTCCATTTTTCTTGATGCGAGGAACAAGATCTGCAGTACTCCTCGCTGTGTACTCCTCGACTCTGCAGGAGGTTCACTTTTTTTCAGGGTGTTTCCATTGATCCGACTCCCCTTAACGGGGAGGAACAGACCACAATAGCACAGGTATTGTTCACATGGTAAGGTTCTCGGAACTCTCATCACTCCTGACAGTACCTCATTGACTGATCAAGAATGAGGGAAAACTTCATGAGGGGTGGGGGAAGATCGGGGCAGATGCTACGCAGTGATGGAGGCAAGGAAAATTCTCTGCTTTCACAAGAAACATCTAATAATGAAACAACACCACTGTGGACAATCTGAGAAGACTACATGTATGGTTTAGAGTTGGCCGCTGAGGCATTTTAACACCTTGAGATTAAAGCTGAGCATGAAGAACTTCAAAACAGCTGCCAATAACAGGCAACATGCAATTTCCTGGAATACTGCGACATATGCTGCTTCACAGGCGCACAGAGCAAACAGGTCCAAACCCTCAGCAGACGGTTAATAATGCAGAAAGGGATGGAGGAAAGAGAGCCGGCTGTTTGCTTTCGTCTTGAATTTTCCAAGCACATGGCCCACCAGAGGCTGTTATCTTTACATGCACTGGGAGCTAAAGAGACTTTCCATACGAGAGAAGAAAAGAGTCGGCGAAGGAAAACAAAGGAACACGTGCTTCTCAAGAGAGGAGGGAGCACAATGTCTGTGTGAGATCACGAAAATCATTGTGCACCTCATGCAGACAGGGAATGGTGCTTTTTTCCCTAGACAGTTAAAGTTTTCACTTTGCAACTGAACAAGCAGGAAACAATTGAACAGCAGAGGAGAGCCATCTTTACCGTCTGAATCAATACTGTTGAGGGCGGTCGGGGGGATGATGGACACCTTGCACATGCCGAGGGGGCATTTGCGGGGGTAGACGTCCATGCATGACGTGTGCACCTGTCCAAGCACAGAGGGCTTTCAGAGCTCTGTTCATAACTCGTTGCACGGCTTTCTGGGAAATATGGTTCTTACCATTGCCTTGCACCACAAACAGCGCCAGTCCTGCAGACGCAGCACACTGCCGCACGTTTTGTCACAAACAGCACACTTTGCACTGACCGGCAGGTTGCCTTCCAGCCACTGGTGCGGCATTGCAATCTGCAGGAAGATGGAAGACACGTTAACACTGACTCTGCTCCTCCCCTTCAATAAAACAATGGGGCTTTTTAACATAAACTGCTTTGGGACATGCATCAGTCTTATGTAACATGCACAAATTGATCTGGCTGAAACTATTTATGAAACTAATCATAAATGTGAATGTTAGTACGATACACTTTATGGAACGACACTCAAGCACACTGAGATTGTCAAACACAATACACACAGAAAATCTTCAGAGAAACATTCTGAAAATAAATATTGACCCCCTGCACAGATCGATCGGAATGTGTGATGAGAACGGGTGAGCGAGTCACGGAGGAGGCTAGATCTAGCCCAAAAAAGCTTCGCAAAAGGTCTTCAAAGTTTGAAAGAAATGAAGACATGAATGCAGCTCGCTGAAGCGAGACGCCGTATCTGTGTGTCGGCAGTGTGCTTCGAGCTGAAAAGCTCAAACCAAAGCCCAATAATAATTCTAACAGTAGAAACATGAATGCTATTTTGATTCCTTCTCCATCAAGCTCTCTTAACATCATTAGGGGTCGTCCTGAAGCATTCGAAAGTTCCCCCTGGGTGTATTCTGAGTCCAGGAAAGACTTATTTTTGGATGTAGGAGAGATTTAATAAAAAGGATTCATTGCACAACCTTAACTTTAACAAAGACTTAACTTTAATAAAAATTTGTAATGTATTTGAATTTATGATTTATACTTTGAAGTACCGGTAAGTATTGCTTGTGTTCTAAAATTTATCTTGCATAATTTATTATGGGGCTCCCCTACAATGGTTTGGTCCAATTGAACCCCTGGGCTTTTACAAATTGTAAAAGACACAGAGAAACCTGGACAAAAAGATTTGTTTCATTGATTTATGTTCTTTGATGCTTAGTTAGTTTAATTGCTGTGAGCTCAGTATTTTTGTTTCAGTCTGTTTTGATTCTTTGTTGAGATTTATGTGTTTGTTTTGGTGATTTTATTAAGAGAGATATTCCTCTTCAGAGAGGCACGTTCTTATTTTTATCTGTCACGTAGCTCCTGCTGTTACGATCTGTGAGTGTGACCGACAGATTCAACTGGCTATAATATCTTTGGTGTCATCATCTGCCAAGCACCGCTGTAAACATAAGGAAAAGTGAAAAAGCGCAGGCTCTACTCACTCCATCCTCATCCTCGATGATGTCCTTCCCGATGGAGGCCAGCGTGGTCCACTTGCAGTTGTTAGTGGCCCTCACTGCACATCTTTTGTGGGCTTTGAATTTGCACACTGCAAGAGAGGAGTGTGGGAGTGTTATGGGTGTGGCATCCGTGAGGTTGTACCTGAAGGGATGAATCTACTGAATAACTATAGCTTCGTCATCAGGACATGAATGTCTATAAATGTTTCTGAAATCTACAGAGGTCTACTGTGCTAATGGCTTTTTTGTTGATTTGGTTTATTAAATTGCGTTGCTGCTCTTATTGGTTTAGCAATGTTCATCTGGTACTTTACAGGAGGAGAATTAAGTGGATGATTGATCGGCTGGCTGGCTTCCTCCTCCACTTGAGCACATTACCGCAGCCACCTCCGTTCCTACGAGCGCAATCTGTGCACTCAGCAGGTTCCCCACATAGATGGGTGCGGACCTCTCATCAGAAGGACTTTCTGGCGCCAGTGACCACAAACTAAACTCAAATCCAGTTAAATCGTCCCATCTCAGTGTCTGAGTGCATTACTGGGGCTGCCAGGGCTGCTAATGTCCCGTCGTATTACACAGATTTGTGGTGACAAGGCTAATCACGCCAGCGATGAGATGCTTTTAGCCGCGCAAGCCTGAACGCTACAGTCACCGCTTCCTCCCTGGAGTGCTGATGGGAAAGTAGCTTCAGCTCTGGGGATTGCCACTCTCTGACGGCTCTGTTAATAATGCACGAGGCGATGCATCTATTGCGTTGAAACCTTGCATGCCCTGGTCTCTGACAGCGTGGCCTCTGCGGCTCGAATGAAACCTGGTCCGCTCACAAATCTGTCTGAGAACCAGGCTTCAATACATTGCTCTAATTTCATTTTCAGGGCTGTTATAAAACCATTTACAGACAACTCAATTCCCAGTCCCCGTATCTAGCTCGTGGTGATGGGATGTGTTTGTTGTGAACAAGCTGCTCGCAGTCCAATCCATGTTTCGCTGTCAGAATAAAGAGTTTGTCTTTACCCAGAATATTATTAATAACTTCATTCTAAATGGCTCTATTACAACCAAAATCTAGCAACACGCCACTCCTCACCTGCATATTGTACTGCACGACTCAGTTTCAATAAATATTGAAATATTTATTAGAGAATCATTTTTATTCTTGATCATTTAGATTAAAGCTCAATTGCTCCCATAAAAATCACTCTATTACCATCAAATTCAGGTCACACACAACTGTTCTAATGATTCAATTCAGTGCAAGTCATCAAATTAAACAAAATTATTACAAAAAATGTAAATAATTAATTATGATGTGCGTTTTGTCAATTCTCAATAAAGTTGAAAATAATTGTTTGTTGGTTGATGTTTTACATTTTTGTAGAGGGTAGATCTCTTTGACTTGGTCATTTTAAAAGTAGCTCGAAGAAAATTTGATATACAAAGAAACACCAACTGTCCTCCTGTATTTTACGCTTGTTTGTATGATGTTGCGCTGTGCTTCCAGGTTCTTGCGCTCCTTTCTCCCAGTGCAAAAAGGCGCTGATGCACTTCAAAACACTTCAACAACAAAGCGAAACTTTACGTATAGATTACTATTAATGTGCTATAACAAATGTTAGAGTCAAGGTGTCGTAAAAGAAATAACGTTTATAACGTGGAAAGTGCTGTTCTGTAGCGCAACTTAGAGAAACCCTGTGACGTGTTCTCAGAAGCGTCTCTCCATCTCTCTGCGCTTGTGCTTGAAACCGTGTTGGTGTCAGTAATTTGTGAAATATCTCGAGAAAGTTAACTTTCATACGTAGTGCCGTAATGTTTTCTGCATCCGTTTCACCTCCTCCGACACATCGCTTCACTCAAGGTAAGGTTTTACATTTGTGTACATATTACATATTTTGCTTGTGTTTTATTCTGTTTTATTATCATTTATTACATTAACAATGTGTAGATTTAAGGATCGAAGAAACGTTACTTGATTTTTCTCTGGTTTTCCATTTTTTTCTACTTATTCTGTTGTTTCTGAGAGCCGCTGCAGGGATTAGGCGTTTTGCATCTAAAACTTGCTTCAAAATATGAAATCTCAATACGATACGAACGTCACCCTGGAACAGATTTCATATCTCGGGGTACCACTGTATATATATATATATATATATACAGGCGTGAGATGGAGATCACAAATAAGCTTAGAAAGAAAAGGATTACACTAGATTGTAGAATTTAGGAAAATGACCATTTTTTATTTTCGAAATATTAAAATAAAACATTGAATGAATGGAGCAGTTTTCTCTTTTTTAGAAGCAGTGACACTCGTTCGATGGTTTTTCCATGAGAGCAGAACGTGTTCGGTTTGAGGACAGTAATGAGAGGCTTGTTGAAAGAAATTAGATCATCTTTCCGCAGGAACACAAACAGTAATTAATGCTCAGGAGTGAGTCTGCTTGATGGAAACACAAAGCCTGCACCGACAGCGCCAGGAAGTGCTCCGTTATCATCTCGAGCAAGACCACTGTGGAACACAAGTCTGCTTTTGCCTAATGCAGCCTGAGCAGCCGCTCTCGTGTTTAATGGAAGCTCTCCTTCAGGGTGATGGCTACTTTCAACACAATAAGCTCCCGGCGAATATCCTCAGTAAAGGGGTGACCTATTTTTACTTTGCAAACAGCTACAGCCAATCGAAGGCCGCAGAGTTTAATGAGGACCATCTGCAAATGTCTGAAAGTAATTAGCACTCTCTGTCTCACCATTAGCAAGCACAATGTGTGATCCGGGATGAGGTATTTTTAGCCCCTGCTAGCAGGTCCTGTGCCTGATTTCTCAGACAGAGTTTCATAAAGATTCAACCATTATATGATCTATTAAAAGAGTTCGAGGAGAAATCCTCAGAGAGCGATCGCTGGAAACTAACAGATGGAGAACATTTCGCTCCACAGCTGCCTTTCACTCTTGTTTTTGATCCACTTTGATGTCAAGCTAATCTTGCAGGAAAAGCCGGCAGAGACCCGTAGTTCAATGAGTAAAACTGAGGAGCAAAGGGTAAAACAGTTGAAAACCATAAAGGACACTGGGAACAGGGAGAACAGAATCCAGAATGCTGCTGAGGGCAGAACACCGAATAACAGAATAATCAGGTGAAACCAGAACACGGCACAGAGAAGCCATTTCTAAAAGCTAGAGGAGACAGAAAGCCATGATTCTCACGAGTGTTTCGCTCATTGCTGACACTGGACCACGGATGTCTTCATAGTACAGTTTGATTTATGGGAAAGTGATGACGACAGCGCTGCAAGTTTATGCTCATTTACACAAATGCGGGTCCATGTAATATATTTATCTTGCAGTAAAGAGTAAACGAAAAGTCGACATTGTCTCAGGGCTATCGATTGAGGAACAGACAGTCAGTACGAGCATCTTTGTCCTGAGTTCCCTGCAGTTACGCTATCTGCTGTTCACTTTGGAGATGGAGCAAACGTCAAAATTACTTAAATTCTCAGAAACACTAAGACAGTATTTGCAATCTGACACGACTTCTGCGGCTTTAGTACCACCTTCACTGTTTCACTAGTCCTTGTCTGAGAATAGATCAAGCACTCTTAATGTAAAAATCAAACAAATTAAATCAGCATCCGCCGCATCCTTCGAAGTGCAGAGAGCTCCAGCTTCAAAACTAAAGTGCCATTATCCACGAGACGGACTCGAGAGAGGACCTACCTTCACATGAGAGGCCATGAGAAGTGACCCCTGAGAGGCTGTCCCGACAGACGTTACAGAATGTAGGGCGAGCATGGGAGCAGGCGTACCAGTTGTGCATCCCTGAGAAATGTTCCACATTAAACTGTGCCGTCTAGCAAAGGAGAAGTTAAGACAAATTGGCAGCGCCAGGATAAGATTTCTTAAACAAAGGCTACATCATCAGCTTTTTAGAACAGACACAGGCATGCAGCATGCACACACATCCCCTTCCACCCATCATCTCTACAAGGAGCTTTTAGATGTGCAGAAACTCATGTATCCCTGATCCCAGAGCATCTGAAACATGTCCTTTCACCAACTGGACATGACTTTTACACAAAGTGTTCTGTTCGAGTCAAAGAAAGCTTCCAGCATCGCCGCTGGGTGTTTGTGCCAATGTTTGTACAATGTGCCAATGTTATTACAATCATCAAAAGTGATCTTTAATGAACACGTGGATTAGCAACAAGAGATATTCAGGATCCAGCTGTCTTTCACTTCCTGTATATATTGTAGATTAAGATTTGACCACACGGTGGCACAGGGTCCAGTTAGAAGTTTGCCGGTTCGAGGGTTTCCTCAAAAACATGCGTCAGATTAATTGAATATTCTAAATTTCCTCTTAAGAGTGAATGTGTTTGTGGCCCCCCAGCCTCTCGCCCGAAGTGAACCAGCAGACCCCCTGTGCCCCCGATCAGACACCTCAGCCGAAGTGTAAACTGTTCTCATGGAAAATTTCTGAACACTTGAGACTCACTGGAGCTGGGTGAACATCTTCTGGAACTGAAAACATTGATCAGAAGCACTATTTAAACGACGTCATCCATCTAGCTGAGAGGAGTCAACTGGGACTCTAAATAGATGCGGAAGAGATCTCTGTCATTGCACTTTAACTTCTCTATCTACTTCATATAAGCATTTTTGAAGGATGAAACGTGATTGTAGTAAATGGTTCTGCGCGAGCACCATGCACCTAGAGCTCCCTCACACAACCGGCCGGCCGTGAGCTGCACACGCTTCAGAGGGTAAGCGTCACTTCGGGATCTGCTGGAGCGCTGGGCTTCTGGGTGTGGTATTGCAGAAGACGCCCGTCTTATATAACCATCTTCCAATCTTGTTCACTCGCACTTAGGGTGAGCTACAGGCGTGCAACACATGCTGCTGATTCAAATGCACCACATGTGCCGAGAATTAGAAGCCGCAAGCATGCAAGCCGAGTCTCTCATCATCCAGAGAAATAGAGCGGTGACAGCGGACAGACCGAGAGCAGAAGCACTTGTTCTGCAGCAGTTCTGTCTGAGAGCAGCTCCAAACACCTAAAGCTTGAGTTAGGAAGGAGACGCGCGAGGTTTGCGCATGCAGTGAGATCCGCAGCACATGCACAATCCAAGCCAAATATCGCTCTTACCTCGTAATGCTCTCGGGACTGAACGGATTTGAGGGAGCTGATCCAGTCCTCCATCTCTTTCCTGTTCTCTGCACACAGGATTAGCCTTCGGAACGGGGTAATTACCTACAGGGAGATGGAGATGCGGCAGATGAGAGTGGAGCGTCTTCTCCTCCTGCCTGCTTCACTGCGACTGATTCAGTCCCTCGCCTGCTCTTCAACAAGAGTCTCAGGACAAGCTCCCACCTCCTCCTCTATCAGTCTTCCATGTCCACCTCCACCCCTCAGGTCTTTCTCTTGTCTCGGTTTGGAAGCTTGAGCCAGATTTGTGCTGACAGGCGAGTCCCTGAGAAAATGCTAAAAGCCTATTTCATAACAGCGGCGGCCTCCACGGGGTGAACCTCTGAGCTTTTAATATGGCTATCATTTATTGATACCACCACCCTTAACGTCTGCCCACACTGTCTCTGCCCACAGTTCCGTCCATCCATCCATCTGTCCATCTGTTCATCGGTCCGTCTGTCCACCTATCTGTCCATCCATCCATCCGTCCACCTGTTCATTGGTCTGTCTGTCCACCTATCCATCCGTCCATTCATCAGTCCATCTTTCCATCTGATGATCCATCCACCCATTCATCCATCCGACCATCCATCCATTCATCTATTCGTCCATCCATCGATCTGACCATCCATCCATCCATCCGTCCGTTCATCCATCCATCCATTTATCCATCCATCCATCTGTCCATCCATCCATCCATCCGTTCATCAATCCGACCATCCATCTATCCATCCATCCATCTGTCCATCCATCCATCAATCCATCCATCCGTTCATCCATCCATCCATCTGTCCATCCATCCGTTCATCCATCTGTCCATCCATCCGTCCACGCAACACTACATGCCGTAAATGGATGGAAGTAGATTTCTTTAGTTTGATTTTCAGCAAATAAACTATGTCTTAGCCAAGATAATTTTGTTCCATTTACGAGAAGCCCGTGCTCTCCATCTCAAACATCTGCGTTTGTTCTCGAGTCTTTGCTGTGGTTTGCAACTGAAACATGACATCAGTGCGTGGTTTTAGCACAAGCGTTCCGTTTAGATAAAGAGATGAAAATGAAGCTTGCTTTCTCCGCTGGTAATGTGTGGGAGAGGATGTGAGGAGATAAAACACATCTGTTCTTATTATAAATGTTTCACATCATTTTTAGAAGAGCAGGGATATGTGTCTAGCTTGCTGCTATCACAGCCCTTCTAATTAAGGTTTGCCGAGCTGCTTTGAAAGAGACAGAATTACTGAGAGTGTAAAAATAAATATGACGAAATAAGACCATGTGACCCTTGAAATATAAGTTTGCCCTGAAAAGTAGAGTTATAGCTATACAAGTAATTGCAGTTTTTCTCGATTGGTTTGGCTCATTTCTTGAACCCGAATGACATTCTCAAAACCATAAGGTCATTTGGCCAAACAGTCTTACAGTTCTGCTCAACATTATAGCTCACTAGCAAAATGAAATATCTTTCCCCAAACTCTTCCTTCATGCTTCAAAAGCAGATTCCTTTCCCATATAAAAAGTCAGTAGAGTCAAAATAGCACAGATCCTTCTCAATTGCCTTGGCACATGTGCATTCATATAGTGCTTTTGTCAAAATAACCTGGATGGTTTAGCACAACACCATGGATCCCCTACAAAAGCTCATATCTCTCCCAAAACAGTTTATCCATGTGTCAAAACTAAACATCCTTCTCATATAAATAGTCAATGCCCCCAAAATGCATTATACCTTTGGCATTGTTTAAGCACTGCAAGTCAAAATGCTTAGACGTTTTGTCACTGAGGCACAAGTCTAGTAACAGAATACCACTAAAAGATTAAAACTAAAAGATTTTACAGTAAAATCAGCCTCCAATAAACCACTCATACTCAAGGAAACTGTAAACATTTTTATTCGTACAAAGAAATGTTAACATTAGAGAACATACTGTGAAAAGAAAACATACAGGATTCTGTAAATGTGAACAGTTATAAACACAAACAAACAAAAAAACTCTAGCCTACCATACTGTAAATAAAGTTTCAGAACTATAGTACAGTAATATTTTCAGTGGTCGCCATTGTCACCCTCTCTTTCCTGGCCACCATCCTCATCCTCCTGGCCATCGACGCGCTGCTCTCTGTTACACCTGTCAGGTAACTAAACAAACTGTTTGATTGGTCATCTGAGATGTGGGAAACTGCTCCTTCGTTAGTTCTAATTTCACCAGATTGATTGTCAAGTACTGTCATAAATTTATCAAATGTTCCAAGAAATTCTTTCATGGTATTATATCTTTGACTAATTTTGACAGTTGAACAGACAATTGTGCATATAATGACTTACACAATGAAACCATGCTGATATGTTTTGGAGAGAGTAACCATTTCACTGAAAAATCAACTAATCAGTTTAGATCAGCAAGATCTATTCATTTGGAAAATGTGCTAAATGTGGGCTCATTGTGCTAACTGTAGCTAATTGTACATCATCATTAGAAAAAAAGCTAGATATGTACTAAAGCATTTGCAGTTTGATAAAACCAATGAAAAATGACATTCTGTTGTGAACCATTGCAAGGTGGTTTAGAGATTTGTCCATGTTATTTTGAGAATGTCATCTCGGTTTCAAGAAATGAGCCAAACCAATCGAGAAAAACTGTAAAACTGATCATTTAAAAAATAAATACAAAAATAAAACTGGACGGATGGATGCATGAAAGAAATTTTGAGCTTTTGAAAATGTATTCGACATTGAAGATATTTATAGATAGTGGTCTTTGTCGCAAGCTTTAAAGGGCAGGTACCTGTTGGCACTGTTCTTCACCTTTGGATCATCTGGGATCTCTGAGCAGATTTGAACTGAACCAAGCTGAAAAGTTGTCTTAGGACTACCGCTGCTGCCTATTTAAAGAAATGACAAGTAGTGAACATTATAACAATTCAGATGTTATTCAGAGAGGTTTTTAATGATGCACAGCTCATTATCTTCAGCTTAGGAGCCTTCTGTACGTATTGGGACTTTGTGGAATGGAAAGGAAGTGTTTTTGAGCAGAACGTGGAGCCACTAATGAGTTTGTGGGGAAAAGCTTGGTGATGTGTGGATGGAGCTAAATGAAAGTCCTGCTTTGACAGTAGTCAGATTAGAGAATAACGAGCTGTTGTTTTTCAGGAATTGTTTGTGTTGTTTTAATGCTAAAATGATTCCCAGATCTGAACGTTACCAGCAGAAGATGCAGGGCAAAGTCAGTCTGGGATTGCTGCTCAGGTCATCACTGACACACCTTGATTTTCATAATAATGATTTAACACACCCCCCCCCCCCCACTCACTTTACAGTTTTTCTCGATTGGTTTGGCTCATTTCTTGAAACCGAGATGACATTCTCAAAATAACATGGACAAATCTCTAAACCACCTTGCAATGGTTCACAACAGAATGTCATTTTTCATTGGTTTTATCAAATTGCAAATGCTTTAGTACATATCTTGCTTTTTTTCTAATGATTATGTACAATTAGCTACAGTTAGCACAATGAGCCCACATTTAGCACATTTTCTAAATGAATAGATCTTGCTGATCTAAACTGATTAGTTGATTTTTCAGTGAAATGGTTACTCTCTCCAAAACATATCAGCATGGTTTCATTGTGTAAGTCATTATATGCACAATTGTCTGTTCAACTGTCAAAATTAGTCAAAGATATAATACCATGAAATAATATCTTGGAACATTTGATAAATTTATGACAATACTTGACAATCAATCAGGTGAAATTAGAACTAACGAAGGAGCAGTTTCCCACATCTCAGATGACCAATCAAACAGTTTGTTTACTTACCTGACAGGTGTAACAGAGAGCAGCGCGTCGATGGCCAGGAGGATGAGGATGGTGGCCAGGAAAAAGAGGGTGACAATGGCGACCACTGAAAATATTACTGTACTATAGTTCTGAAACTTTATTTACAGTATGGTAGGCTAGAGTTTTTTTTTGTTTGTTTTTTTGTTTGTGTTTATAACTGTTCACATTTACAGAATCCTGTATATGTTTTCTTTTCACAGTATGTTCTCTAATGCAGTGTTTCCCTTACCATTATATTAGGGGGGCGCCTCGCCCCCCCAACGGCACCCCCCACCCCCCTTGAAGGTCAAGTTAATTTTATTTTTATTTTCGTCGAAAAACGACAGAAGTAATTTATATATAACAGGTCTTTGCTTTTTTCTTTTATTAAACTAAATAGCATTATGTTATTTATACGATGGCATGTAATTTCTGTCTCAACGTTTGTGCGTTTACAATTGTCCTCCGTATCGCGCACGGCGGAGTTCCGCCTAGATGGCACACACACCCATCAGCGGACAGAGACCGCGCTTTAAACGCTCCCAAGGTGGTGACGAGTACAACACGTGTTCTGCTGCGAGCAGCAGCCGGTGTAGCTTTCCTACTCCGAATCAAAGTACAGAAAAGAGCCCAAGTGCTGCATGTCTTACCCCTAGCCACCACAGAACGACAGGTTTTGACCCAGCTTGGCTGTCAGAGGCGAAATACTCCCCCTGGCTGTACAAGACTGATCTTGGTAAGTAAGTAAATACACACATGCATGAATGAACGAATTGATAAACAAAATTGCTTAATTAATAGCCAGCTAGTTAGTTATACAATGGCATTTCCTGCTTTAAACTATCACTATGTTAAGTTGATTTTTACTGTTGTTACTATCAGTTATAACTTTTAAAGCCTAACAGTTAATGTATTTACAGGTCAAAACAGACATTCGCAATAGGCTGCAAGGGGACCATCTTGCAGCCTGCATGCGGATCTCAATAAATGGGCCAGAAGTTTCAGACTATCCATACCAAGATGCTCTGGAAATGTTCTTTCAGAAGCACAGAAAGATGCACTGCAGTGACAAAAGCTGCACACTTTGTGAATAATTAACATATTAAAATAAATCTGATGTTTAGTGTTTAGTTCAGTGTACAGTTGTTTAGTTATTGTACAGTAATTGTTCAGACATTATAATATATTAGTATACTGCAATTAAATGAAACATATAAACACTATTAAGTGTTTGTGTGAGTGTTTTGCCGCACCACCCATAACACCCCCCCCCCCCCCAAGGCCATGATCCTAGGGGAAACACTGTAATGTTAACATCATTTCTTTGTACGAATAAAAATGTTTACAGTTTCCTTGAGTATGAGTGGTTTATTGGAGGCTGATTTTACTGTAAAATCTTTTAGTTTTATTCATAGTGGTATTCTGTTACTAGACTTGTGCCTCAGTGACAAAACGTCTAAGCATTTTGACTTGCAGTGCTTAAACAATGCCAAAGGTATAATGCATTTTGGGGGCATTGACAATTTATATGAGAAGGATGTTTAGTTTTGACACATGGATAAACTGTTTTGGGAGAGATATGAGCTTTTGTAGGGGATCCATGGTGTTGTGCTAAACCATCCAGGTCATTTTGACAAAAGCACTATATGAATACACATGTGCCAAGGCAGTTGAGAAGGATCTGTGCTATTTTGACTCAACTGACTTTTTATATGGGAAAGGAATCTGCTTTTGAAGCATGAAGGAAGAGTTTGGGGAAAGATATTTCATTTTGCTAGTGAGCTATAATGTTGAGCAGAACTGTAAGACTGTTTTTGGCCAAATGACCTTATGGTTTTGAGAATGTCATTCGGGTTCAAGAAATGAGCCAAATCAATCGAGAAAAACTGTAACATAAGTTTGAAAGATCAGTAAGTTTTCCATTTTCATACATTTATGAAAGCACCCCTGTGCTAGCTCTGTAAATGAACTTATTAATGGGATTTGTCTATGTCTCCAGCACAGTTTCTTTCTCACTGTCGTATTTAAAAAAAAAACCATATAGGGCTCTTCTGCTTTCTTCCAACTTAGCTTGTGCACAGACACCAGTGACAAGATGAAGCAAGAGACATGGAAGGTTCCTCAGGAGAAGCTCTAGTGGACAGACAGACTCACTATGACTAGCAGGATCTATCACCTGGTGTTGCCATTGCTGTCTCAGCATTGTTAGCATCTTAGTATAGGTCCCGAGTCAGAGACTCCGGCACAGGAGATTAGTGTCTTCTATTCACCCTGTCAAATTGAGGTAATTAGCAGCCTACCTGGAAACGCTTCGTGCGTCGCTCTCATGCGGTTTACATGAGAGCGAGAGCAGCCTCTGTCTATTTGTAATGTGAATAAACACGGCAAAGGCATTATGTGTCGGCCTTTACTTTTTCTCCATCTTTATTCAAACACAGTGGAGCTTTTTGTGGCTGGTGTAGATTAAAAAGAATAAACGAACAATGCAATGTGAACAGAGTATTTCTATTTCTATTAACTTTAAGAATATCGAAGCCGCCTGCTGAGAGATGGCTACCTCATGCGTCTGGATGAGGTCATTGTCTGCTGCCCGGCACGTGAGTCTGGAGTGACTTTTCGTTATAAGCTTCTGAAGCAGGTTCAGTGGTGCAGCGCAGATCCGTGAAGGGCCGTTCAGTCTGAGAGTGGAGGTACAGTGATGCACAGCTTCATGTTTATTTATATGTTCTCCATAGAAACCACAACCAGGAGAGACTGCCTATCTTCCACAAAACAAATAAAGATGTGAAGTCCCACTATCCAGGTGTGGAAAAAGCTGCTGGAATTTTCCAGCTGCATCCTTTCTACGTCCGTCTATTTGGGGGATAAGCTGCAGAAACACACATAGAGTGTTCCATCGTCTCTGTCATGAGCAAATAAACGAGGATTCACGGGGATACAGTGCAAGCAACATCACTCAATGTTTCTAGAAAACGCGGTCTTTCCAGGGCAAAACGGTGAGCGCTCCATGTGTAGAGTGTTGATTCGATTTTCTGCAACTACTTCATGAAGCATCACAAATGGAAATCCAAGGATGTGCCAAAAAGGTCTGACAACAGGCTACTAGCAACCATACACACAGGCACACACACGCACACACACTATCAGAAACCCAGAGCAAGAGCCGAGCACACAACAGTCAATAATCAACACCATAGAGTCTGAGAGCAGGGGATTTATTGGCTTGGAAATAAGGGAATTGATTAAGTCAATAATGACACCTGTTGAAGCGCAGCTGTGACTAATTAGGGTGATTGAAGGGCTTTGTGAAAGCAGTATTTGTAAAGGGTTCTGGGTCCAGAGAGACGGGTCCTGCACCCTGAATCTGGGCACCCTTTCAATGACTTCAAAGCTCACAAGATCAATGGGTTTCTCCCCAAAGACAGCTCTTTAAGGTGGCACTAAGCTGTTCTGGTTTGGCTCATAGAGATCTCAAGCACCTCTGAACTGGTTACACTGGTTAACACAACGCTGACTAAAATGCTCTTGATTAACTTGAATCAATCAATCAATCAAAACATTGAATAATGACCTACTCCACAATACAAAAGAAATCGATTGGTGGTCCTCGTTAATTCAGTGCTTACGGCGTCGCCAGATTTCAAAAGCAGCTGTATATGCAGCAATCACATCAGCATTCATCGTTATTGCTCACTCAGTCAAACATGGACAAGTCCCGTACGGCACTGCCAACCACTCAGACTAAAAGCCTCTTTGACTGTGCACACGGCCCATTCCCTCACTCTGGTGTTGCCCTTCATTATTCATTTCTAATGGGCTTGAAATGAACAAAGAAAGCGCTGTACAGAAAAACAATTTCTCCCCTCACTCCTCTTTTTTGAATATATCACCAGAAGCTGTATTAAAGTCTTTTGAAAGTTGCAAAACTGTGCTGGGAACGTGTGTTTCCAATACAAGCAAAATGGATTAAAACATTTTATTATTATTATAGCACGCACATCAATACACAGAATATAAATGGGGATTTCAGCTCCTCTCCTAAGCTGCCAAAACACTCTCCCAAGCCCCTACCAACGTTAACAATCATAGATGTTATGCTATTAGAGATCCACGTCTTCCCAACAGGGTAGACTTTCTTCATTCCTATTTTTCTATAGGCTGCACAGTTTCCAGTTGGATTTTTTGTCCAATCACGTTTCGGTCTTGTGCTGCCATGTCACAGTGCTCCCTGCGATTGATTGTGGTACTTTGAAGATTATAAGTAACCAGCAAACAGGACAGCTTCAGCACAACTTTCCTGTTAATATCGGCAAACAATAATTCTTGCATTTGATAAATAAACTCATTTTTTTAAGGTTGCTGAAGAAGAGGTCTCAGGTGATTTAGTGGAGGGGAGGCAGAGGTTAGCTCAACCCGTCTTCATCCTTGTCCTCCAGATCAGTGACTTTGAGTGCTAACATCAGTGGAGCAGCACAGACTATACTGCTTTTGACTATACTAGACTTTTGTTCTATTCTCGATAGACTTTTGCATCATCAGTTTTGTGACACGTTAGAGAGAGAAAGAGGCTAGTGAGTGATTTAGCGAAAAACACGTGGACAGATTAGACTCACTCGTCAAGGGATCTTCACAGGCCACATGAAGAGAAAAAGGGCTAGCGTTCAGGTGACTGCCACACAGGAGATATCTCCCCATGTAAGAGTGTGTTTTTCCTCTGGGAGCTATTTTCTCCCACACATCTAAATACATGGCCTGGTTTAATTGCTTATTCTGAATTTTCCCTTCAATCGCCATGAAAAATGACTAGTTTCTCTACAATAGAACATCTTAGTTACTGGAGTAACCCATCGCTACACGAAGAAGGGAACAGAGACTTGTATAGTGATAAATTATGGGAATCATTTGCCTGAGAGACCGATCCTCTCCAACACCTCACCACGGGCCAATGAAAGCCAAAGACAAACCTACCAAACTGCCATGCTAAACGGCAGTGTGCTGGCTGCTACCAGACAGACACAGGACAACCATCGCCAGTAACCTACCAAGAGAGCCAAATGTGTGGCCAGGGGGCAGCTAGTTCAAATAACTCCACAAGGGGTCAACAAGGGCCACTACATCTCAGAGCCCATCCCTGCCCAGGTTTATGAATCAAAAGGAAAGATGCATGCAAGGATAACCATTCGGGTCTAGTAGCCGAGTCGCCTCCCCTCCAGTCAGCTGCCAAAGCAGGGAGCAACTGTCATGCTCTAAATGGAAGACAGAAGCAAACTGAAATGCGAGAGCAGAGGGTAAAATAATGCACTGAACACCAACAATTCACCCGGGACTGGAACAACAGGGAAAGATAATGAGAGAACTAAACTAAAATAGAACCTAATATCACACAGGTCAAGTCCCCAATCCTAGCAAGGAGGGAGGGAGGGAGGGCAATAGGCAAACCCAAAATAAAAAGGCTGTAACTCTCACATTTTATGGGTTACATTAATGTCCTTAATGTCATTGAAAAGTAACCCTTTCTAGTTTATCAGGAACTAGATACCTTTAACAAAACTAAAGTTATAGATTCATAAACTTTGTTGAAATAGTAGAAATTATCCTCGCCTAAAACATTGTTTAGTTTATTTTTTAAATAGGTGAATGCTTTAGTCCCTGGTGGACTTTTTACAC
Organism: Danionella cerebrum; assembly: GCA_007224835.1. Classification (NCBI taxonomy): domain Eukaryota; kingdom Metazoa; phylum Chordata; class Actinopteri; order Cypriniformes; family Danionidae; genus Danionella; species Danionella cerebrum. The sequence goes on from SRMA01025550.1 coordinate 96,119, forward strand.
CATTGAATAGAAGCCACAACTGTGGACCAATACATGACCAAAATCTGTCAAAATGGAGCTAAACATGTGTTTTCTGGGGTGATTTTTATAAGACAATGTCCAGGCATTGTCCTTGGTAACCAAATGAACAAATTGATGTAAATTTGCATTTTATTAAATACAAATCAAAACCACTAGATAAACTACTCAATAAAAAATTTCATTTTTAAAGAAAATCCAAATGAAAAAAAAAATGTAACCTTTCATTCTCCAACCCTCCAGAACAACATGCATTCAGTACCCACTGAAGTATGCGCTTGAATTGTGCCACGTTTAGGGAGGCAGTGGATTATTACTGGACATTAATCTCATTATCATCAGGCTCGTATTCTCATAGGAGATCAAAAAGGAAAGTCAATTTACATCAATACTTGCTGTATCAATGTGATTGGATTGAGTGAATTTGATTATAACTGTCCAAGCGTTGATCTCGTGCACAGTTCCAGATCATTCCTCAAGAACTGAGTAATCCGCCAGCACAGGGCTGAACTTCATGGATGAACTGAGAGAGTAAAGGGAAAATTACATTGACAATATCCAGGAATAATAATTAATGCCACAAACAGCAATCAAAGGGTTTGAGCACCTGACGCACTATCACCCCTTGGGCAATTTGTAACATTATAATCAGTGCTAAATTAGGAAATGTGTTCAAGAAAGATCTGTTTTGGAAAAAAAAAAAACTGTTTGCACATAGTTTGCGCTATTGATGTGTTTTTGACACACTTGGCTATTTTGATCCTGGTCAGACTTCCTGCTTCTTGACAAACATCGAAATTCAGCACAAACCGTTTGACAAAAGCTTTCAGAGGCCTTTAGATGAGACTGCCAGAGTTTCAAATCGTGGTCTGGAATTGTGCTAAATTTTACAAGAAAATTAAAAAACAACTGAAAACTGACTTTTTTTTTTTAGGTCTTTGTCGCGTACAAAAGTATTCAAAATTTTTTAAAATGTCCCTTAAACACAGTGTGGGACATAACTTTAACACTGGCCTTTATCCGAAGGGGTTGAATGTTTCATGGGTTCTTGCTAAACCTGACTTTGCAAATGCTTGCATCCCATTACTGACTGAGCTACTTGAAAACATTTCCCGAAGGGTCACCTCATCACCAGCCACACTACACACCAGCTGACTGCATTTGAAGGTTCATAATAACCCAATATTCTTTAAAGCTATTCCTGCTGAGATTAGCATTAGCAGTTCATGGCCTCTTTGAAAACCTGTGTTTGAGAACTATCCGCGAGGGATTCCTCGCTGCCACCACGCACAACTACATTTCAAATTCTTCCAATTATCTTCCACTGAAATCCACATCCCCTAAATAACTGAACAAGCCACGGATGCCAGTCAAGAGCAGATCAAGCCTTTCCTGGATTTCCCCACTCTCAGCTACACTCGACGTACCTGAAAAAGCTCAGGACGGTCAAAGACGAGTTCCCCCTGCTGACGGAGCAATCACATGAACATTCACGCCGCTCCAGCAGCACTCACCAGAGATGTGCTCTCAGCTGCACGGCTCCTGCTGGAAGCATGAGATGATGTCTGCGAGAGTGTGCTTTTGTCAAGGCTGGTCTCACGGTGACCCCCCCCCACCCGCTGCAGAGGCTGCACGACTCAAGGAGCAGCCCAGCGGAGACACATGCAATGTCACATGCAGCAGCAAGCTGCACACTTCCACGTAGCCAGCACACAGCTCAAGCGCACAAAGCAGCCGTCCAGCAGAAGTGGAGAAAAGGAGAGTGCGCCTCCGGTATCATCACACCACTCTCAGAAGAAGCACCTATCGACCGAACCTGGCTAGCAATCACCTCTTCTCATCATTTCACTGCATCCTGCAGACCAAGCTGCTTGAGAGTGACATCACAGTAAGGGTTTCCTTTTAAGAGAGACTCTCTCTCTCTCTATCTCTCTCTCTCTCTCTGCTGATTCTATTTTTAGCAATAGAAGGAAAAGGAACACAGCTCTACAAAGCAGTGCTCTAGGTTCCTTCACTGAGAGGAATGCAGACAAAATGGAGCCCATTTTTTCCTCAACTGTTCTAGCAAAGTCACCCTTCAAATATAAAAGAAAGAAAAGGTATATGATCATCACTTTGTTTTTATTTTGATTGCAGTGAATGGTGCAGAAGCCTGATTCTAGTTCACTAAAGGGCTGTTCTTGTTTGTGTATCCTGCCATTCTAGGCTAAATTCTTACTATGTGTGAACTGAATGCGGAATTTGAAAGAAAACACATTACCACATTTACGTTTCTGCTTTCGACAGACACTATTACGTAAATGGAGGGAACGCGTTTGATAAGGTGCTTTCCCTGAGATTCATGCCAGCATTACCTGGAGCTCGAGTCAAGAACACCAAGTCCAAGCCAAGAGGTTCGAGTCAAGACAGGTCAATGACAAGAATTCTCTCAGTAAATGTTCAGCGTGATTATATTGGATTGTAAAATCAACCGATTTTTATTCCTCTTTGGCCTCAGAAAAAAAAGGCTAAACGTATCTATTCCTAGACCGAAACTTTGCAGAGACAACCTAAACGGTTTTCTGACTGGTACCACTAATGGAGTGCTGGGAAATTTTCACTCAAACTCAAACTGAGAACCTCATAGAAATATCAAATCACAACATTTGTCTGTGAAAGGGCGCACCAAAAACTCTGCAAAAGTATTTGAACCCCGGCTCCAGAAGGTGTTGAACATTGACTTATAATGACCTTTGGAAATAAATGGGAAAAGGCAAACGTAAATAAAAACAAGACAAATCATCACAGAGAAAGGTGTTTTTGATTATGCTTATCATAGTAACAACTTACAACTTTTATGACATCACTGGCGGGCTTCCTAGCAACCAAGCAGTTTACCCTAGCAACTGAACTTTATTTCGGCTTTGATAAATGATAGAAACCTGGGGGGTTGGTTTAGACATCGAGTAGTGACAAAGGCGATATGATATTATGTCACTGATGGTCTAGGACTCCATTGCAACCTAGCTGTTTACCATAGCAACCAACTAAAAGGATTGAGAAATGGGGGTTAGTGTATTTCACTCTAGTTCGTGATTTCTCCACCAGCAGAACCCTGAGAAGCAACAAGTAAAGAAAAGGAACAAATGAATTCCAGCAAATCAAATTCTCTATTCTAAACTAAACATTCAACCAGCTTTGGTACAAGGTGCTCTTCCTTTTTCCCCTTCGAGGACTTTTTTGTGTCACTTTGGTTCCAGATTCTCTTTCAGTTTCCTGTTCTTCTAGGTGCTCTCTGTTAGTTTGGACGCTTTTTATTCACCCTGTGTACCACTGCTGCGAGAGTTTTGTAAGCTTGGTGTAAGTCACATCTGGGATCTCTGGCAGATTTTTTTATCTCATGACAAAATTAAACACATGATAAAGATGTTAGTTCAGCCAGTGAACTACATCAGATAAATCTGAATGCAGAAGTGATACAGTCATCAGCTCTGTCTCCAGCTGTTACCTGCTCCACCTGCACCATCCCTACTTCATTGAGCCGGTGTACTTAAATTATAATATTGAAAGCTGGCAATATAAATTCATCTATACTGTGATCTATAGATTATTATCAAACTTACTTGTAGTTCAAGATAAAAGACAAGATAAATTACTGCACTGAGGATGAAAACAAGGCATTTAACCCCAACTGCTGCAATGAACAGCCGTGTGGAGAGACATGACCCGTGGTGGAGGAAAAGACAATAGTCTGTTTGAGGAGGGTCCATCACTGCATGCATCAGCAGAAAAAACCAGGAGCTTCCAAAAGTGGGTTAAGAACTGTCAGGGCATTATTAAAAACTGGAGGACCAGAATGTTGCTGAAAAGGAAAACAGCAGGAGAACTCAGGACTCTGTTTAACACTTAAAGTAGAGCATTTCCACACGCACAATGTGAAGGAACTCAAAGGATTGGGGCTCAACCGCTGTGGAGCCTTAAGCAAACCACCAATCGGTGACGATAACATCTAGGTTACTTGCATAACCCCTCGTTCCCTTGACCTCCAGGGCATGACAGGGAAGTCGCGCAACACTGAAGAGCCTTAGCTGTCCTCGGAAGAGGGAACGAGCAACCAGAAAGAGTTAACGGAATCATACAAGCCACCTAGCAAGGAGGCTGTATAGCATACTCAGAAAGAGGGCACCCGAATAGGAACCCCCCAATCCCCCGACCCTAGTTCTGTAGGGGTCAGGCCCTCGGGGTAAAACCAGGTAGAGCCTGAGCTCCGCTCAATCAGATGCCAAAGGTGGAAGGAAGTTGTCAATATTAAGTGTGCTTTCCGACGAAAGCCATACCAACAGTGTTTTCCTAAGGGTAGCTGCCACCACTCAGTACAGCAGAGGGAACAGAGAAAAGTCGAGAAAACGTCCACGAGGTGGAACTGCCATGCATGGAGTGGGCCCTCAACTGAAGAAGGCAGGGCTTCTCACACCCCTATTAAGCAAGCTGAATACCAACTACAGCTAACTGCTGCTCGGAAAACGCGGACCCTCGACGCTGGCCTCCCAAACATATGAAGAGCTGCTGAGAGTTGTGAAACACACGAGTTCTGTCCAGGTAGACCCAAAGGCTTAAACTGGAAATAGGGAACCACGAGCTGGTTCTGACTCCTCCCAAGGCACTGCTTGCAAGGCCACTGCCTGGTTCCGGAAGGGAACTGACGGGACCTTGGGGAAAAATCCAGGCCTGGGCCTGATGGTAATCAGGGAATCCTCAGGACTGAATTTCAGGCAGGTCAAGTCGGCAGACATTGCATGGAGATCTCTGACCCTTAACAATGAGGCCAAGGCCAGCAGGAGACTAGTCCTCAAGGAGAGAATACGCAGCTACAGTGAGTGAAGGGGCTCGAAGAGAAACATCCGCAGCATGCAGAGGGCAACAAGAGGCTTCAAGAGGATACGGAGGGGGGCCTAGCAGACCATACATGTCTAGCCCACCCTGGACCCTGTTCCAAAGTGATGGGTGCATCAGGGAATGGGGAGAGGCAGATGAAGTGATGCACCCATCCTGCCTTCTGCCTACTGTCTAAGCTTCATGTTCACACATGGATTGTTCACCACAGAGTCCTGAACCCCATTGAGAATCTTGGAGATGAGTAGGAGAAGGCTTTGTGCAGTGCTCGGACTCTACCATCGTGTTGCTGAATGCCTTTCAAAGCTATTCACAGGGTAAGAAATTAAATAAAAATACATTTTCATGAGTATTCAACTTTTCATAGAGGATTATACTTAATAGTTTAGAAGTATTTGGGTGATTAAAGAAGAGGAGGAAGTGCTGCTCACGTGCGTCCCACATGCATCCGCATGGCTTGCTCACTCTGAACAATACGGCAAGCACAGAATCCTCCCCAGCATGCTCAGCGAAGCAGCAACATGTTGCTAAAAATAGCCGTGTCTATCCTTGGAGCTTTTCTTCGTCCTCCGCTGTTTCTTTTTATAGCTCGACCTGGGGAGGCAGTTTTCTGAAGGACACCATCAGCGCTGCGTGTTTGATCTCGCCTGAACATGCCGCATGCTTTGCACACTCACTGACGCAAACTGCTGCTATGAATGCAAGGAAGTCACAGAAGATACTCTTCATAACATTTGCCCTCGTTCAAACAGAGCTTTAACATGCATTCTGCAGTGCTCTGAATAGACAGTGATGGTGTAGGACAATCTATCTCTGATCGAGCTGCATTTGCTCCTCTGCTCTTCATCAGCATGGATCACTCACTGACGTTCTGTAAAGTTCATCCCAATCGCAACCACCACATCGAAAACCTTTCTGTTGGTTTTTTGGGGTGGGGTTAGAATCTCAATTGATGGGGGCTGGTGCCAAAAACAACCATTTAAAATAAATGAAAGAGAAACTTTTTCAGTTCATACTTTTATTGTTCCTTGAGATAAACTGTAGGGAAATTCACGCATGTGTGGGACTCTCATTTCGTGGCCCCAAAGCTTCATCGCCTTCATCTAGTGCACGTGTGTCAAAGTCAAGGATAGATTTATCTACAGCCCCCGGGATAAACATGAACACAGAACAAATAAAATATTGCTTTGTTTCATTTAATGCACAGGATGTGTAATTTCTCTTTGAAGAAAGTTTGTTTTTGTCTGTGCACCTGCACAAAAAGGTTTGCAACTGAAATTACAGAGCCATTAGAAAAACATGCTTTTATTCATTTAATAATTAAACAGGGCTCTCAAGTCTCATGCATTTTACAGTTCTCATGCAGTTTCTCCCCACTGAAATTATAATATTGCCCACCAAATTAACCCTTAGAAGTCTGGAGTCTATGTGCGTTTTTTACTATTTTACAATATGTTCTAATAAATTATCTTTAAAAGGCTGGGGTTTGTTCATTACAGTTCACAAAAATTCCTGGAAACAAACCTGCAATTGTATAATTGTGAGTAGTAAATTTACTGCAGAAATTGACAACAAACAATTTTTTTTTGTTTTATAACAAAAATATAACACGTTGAGACAAATTAAAATAAATCCCCCCAAAAAAGATAAAGTCAAAACGATGGTAGAATTGCTTCACGTTCTCTCCTAAACCTTATCCACTGTTCCAAACACATTTTTCCATTGTGCTTTGTTTTGTGCTAGAATTTTGAAAAAAAAAAAAAAAAAAAAAAAAAAAACAGAAAAAAACGCCATAAAAAACAAGCCCTTATGACAGGTCTTCTATGTCAAATGTTAATCCCTTCTTTTTACCACTAGTTGGCGCTTATGGCACAGATTTGGTGTCTAAAATGAAACTGAAAGAGATTGTAACTGAAAATGATCACACATTGTATCTCATTTACACATTTGTATCTCAAATATGAATTACCGTATTTTTCGGCTCATAAGACACACCGACATATAAGACGCACCCAATTTTAAATGAGGAATATCTAGAAAAAAAGATTCTGAACCAAATACTGTTGTAAAATATTTTATATCAACTGTGTAAAAGTTAACAGCCAAACATGTAACATGAACAGACAGTAAACAGTAAAAGTAACAAAAAAAAGGCTGTAATGTTTTTCTTTGCCCCCACTCATCACTCTAAAGTCCACCATTCGTTATCACCATCACTGTTCCAGTGCAACATTGCCCCCACATTAGTAATACCGTAATAGCCAGTAACATTGTCACTACATTACTAATAATAGCTAGTAACATTGTCACTACATTAGTAATAATAGCCAGTAACAGTCACTACATTACTAATAATAGCCAGTAACATTGTCACTACATTACTAATAATAGCCAGTAACATTGTCACTACATTACTAATAATAGCCAGTAACATTGTCACTACATTACTAACTAGATTTTAAAGTTTGCACGCAAACTTCGATGTTGGCTTGCGTTGGTACCGTTAATACCTTTTTTTTAAATGTTGTCAATTCCGCAACAATAACATAATCCAACCCCATGTCTCTATGATTCTCATAAGCTGAGATAGGTACATGCAAAATTGGTTGCTATGGTAACCAGTCTGGTTGCTATGGAGGGGTCAGTGACCTAACACATTGTTCCCCATGTCAATACATCAACCCCCATGTCTCTATGACTTTCCAAAGCTGAGATAGAGCTGCGCCATATTGGTTGCTATGGTAACCAGTTTGGTTGCTATGGAGGGGTCGCTGACCTAATATATTGCTCCCCATATCTATACGGGTAAAATACAGCAACCCCCATCTCTCTATGATTTTCCTAAGCTGAGATAGAGACATGCCATATTGGTTGCCATGGTAACCAGTCTGGTTGCCATGGAGGTGTCATTAACATAATATAATGTTTCAGCTGTCAGTATGGGTGAAGCTTACCAGCCCCCAAGTCTCTAGCATTTTCCTAAGCTAAGATAGAGATGTGGCAATATAGTTGCTATGGTAAACAATTTGGTTGCTATGGAGGAGTTAGTGACATCATGTTGTAATCTACTTTCCATTTAGACTAATATAAAGCAACCCCCATGTCTCTACTGTGTTCCGTTTAGAAGATATTTGACATTGATATTGACATTATGTGAAAAAGTGGGTGTGGCTTAATGATTTTATGTTAAATCACAAGCAATGATTGGCTGGATAAGTGATTTGCTTCCTTAATGCTCGTATGACTTTCCAGTGTCAATCAATTACAGAAGCTCTTTTACATTAGGATCTATGGGGTTCATGCTCCATTCATTTCAATGGGCCATTGAAAGTCAATGAGACACCTTTGACCTACTTATTTGAAATCAGCTGCACCTGCTGGAGTTATCAACTGCCAGATTTTCAAACGAGTCAGCTGCAGCTGGAAATTCAACTGTCAGATTTTTAAACGATGGCAAATCTGCTGGAGAAAATCCGATTTCCATGCCTCAAACAAATAAAGATTATAGAAGAACCGTAAGACATATCGAAATGACTCTTTCTTTGTCAGAAGCAGAAGACCCTAACAAAGAGAATGCTGTAATTTTTGTGAAGGTGTGATTAGAAATAAAAACATTATGGCGAGCTACAAATAGCCTTCATTTGATTCTGTGCAACTGCTCATTTCAGAGAAATCCATACCCTCAAACAAATAAGGACTACGAAAGAATGACCAGAGGTATTGAAATATTTCCTTTACTGTTAGAATCACAAGATTTTAAGGAAGAGAATGGTGTAAGTTTTGTGAAGCTGTGATAAAGTTTGAATGATTTATGGCGAGTTAAAATAGCCTGCGATTGAGATTTTAAACAGAATCCACCAGAATTTTTGAATGGAGGTGAATGGAGCAATTATGTGCACTCCTTGTGGTTTAGGTCACCTGGAGTAAAAACCGTGTGTTTTTTAAAAATGAAAACAGCACCAACTGAAAGAGGACAAAAATCTCTACCATTTAGGTATAAAATGTGTGTGTAAAGGTTAATTTTTAGTTGAGAAAACAGTGCAAGTATCAACAAGACAGAGCTTGCTCAAAGTTAGAGTGGGCGATGACATCAAGACACATTAAAATATTTCCTTTACTGTTAGAATCCCAAGATTTTAAGGAAGAGAATGGTGTAAATTTTGTGAAGCTGTGATAAAGTTTGAATGATTTATGGTGAGTTAAAAATAGCCTGCGATTGAGATTTTAAACAGAGTCCACCAGAATTTTTGAATGGAGGTGAATGGAGCAATTATGTGCACTCCTTGTGGTTTAGGCCACCTGGAGTAAACACCGTGTGTTTTTTAAAAATGAAAACAGCACCAACTGAAAGAGGACAAAAAGCCAGTAACATTGTCACTACATTACTAATAATAGCTAGTAACATTGTCACTACATTACTAATAATA
>SRMA01025551.1:9276-58842 GCA_007224835.1 Danionella cerebrum
ATACCAAATTTGCATAACTTAATTATTAGTACAAACTCACTGAAAATATGAATCAAATGTGTTTAGGAGAAAGGGCTTTTACACACTGAAAAAAAACAAATATTTCATACGCAAATTAAACGCAATCTTACAAAAATTACTTTTCTAGTGAAGATTTTTGGCACGTCTCTTAAAATAGAGAAATATGTAAGACCTTTAGAGATGAATCACAGAGCCGATAAAATGCACCTTTTCGCGCCGCAGTTTTACGGCGTTGATGTGAAAGGGAGTCACTAACAAGTATTGTTTCAAAATAGACTATTGTTTTACGAATGTTACAATCGCACCCGATGTGTAAAGGACAAAAACAAGGCGTAGCGCAAATCTGGAAGAAAAGGAGGGTCTATTCACAAAAAAACAGATGTAACACTATTAGCATTATTGCTTCTGAAGAAAATTGGTTTGGTGCATTTAGTGACTTATTGGAGATGAAAATAAAAAGTGCAGAAAAAAAATGTGTTTCATGTATTCAGAACCAAACATTTTATGAAAAAGGTTTGTTGGTGGTGACAAATAACCTTTCAGTAACTCAAAGCTGATGTAATTCATCCAAATAGTGTATTAGAAAATGGCTGCTTGCAGCTTGTTGAGTTCTGTAGCATGTGTGATATACACAGTAGGCCACTAGAAACAGAAACTTCAATTTAAAAAATAAAAATGAGCAATTAAAGGGCTCAAGCACCTCCATCACCATCATATCACCGGTGGCCAGTTCGTTGCAATATGCACTTTGACCAATCCCTAGATCTTTAGAAGATCTATTCAAGTGAGAAAGGCAAAAAAGATGTGTCATGCCCCCCAGGTGGCGCTAATGAGTCTAAATATTCTCTCGCTTTGCTTTGGCCAAGAATATACATTCAAATTGGTGGCAAGAGGTACACCAACCCCATCAATATCACTCTTCTATAACCAAGAGTGTATTTTGAAGATATGTTCAGACATGAACTGTTAACATAGTTGATAAATTTGGGAACAATCAGAAATTTGTATGACTGACTTTTTTAACAAAATGTTGATTTCGACAGCTGCTGCGTGTGCATAGATCATTAAAACTTTGCAGTTTAACATCCCATATGCCTTGGGGTTGGTGGCGTTTGGAGATTGGTGGCGTTTGGAGGTGAAAAGCCAAAATCTCTTAAGTATTCATTAAAGTACGACAGAGAAGCAAAAGTGGCAGTTTTTAGAAGTCTTTGCAAAAAGGATTTCGGAAAGGCAATCCATATTATTTAAATCCTGGTTCCCTACACACGTGTGCTGAATTTCACTCGCGAACGACAAACAGAGCACAACATAAGCTGAAATGTGTGAGGTGGCACTATAGAGCCATTTGGCCACACCCCTTTTCAAACCACAATCAGACACAAATTTTCACAAGTTCTGTTAACCAGTTAACAATAAATGATGCTTAAGTGACCACAAAAGAGCATTTTATAGAGTCAAAGAACAAATATTTAAAGACATAGAGCACCGTTGAACACAGCACCACTGAAAGCAACTGCTAGAGCTGCTGTCATCACTTCCTGTTGGTCACATCTGACTGCCGAGCTAAGACATCTACATCAGACAAGCTCCGCTAGTGTGTCAAACTGGGTTAATGTCAGGAAGCTCACAGCACTTATGCGAACAAAAACATTTATGAATGTTATTCTGCGGGTCTTCTAGTAGTTTCTAATGCTCATAAAAGTTTTATTGACACTGATGGGAGGGGAACCTCTCAGAGCTCAATCAATCCAACTGTTCTTCAATCAGTAACCTGATCAATTAACCCGGATTACTCCTCCGGCTGACATCGGATTAAGAAAAAAAAATAATAAATACATGTGGAATCGTAGGATCTATATGGAAAAGCTTACAGGAGTTGTGCTCTGTTCAAGGTTTTGATTGGTTACTGCAGTCTCTTACCTGCCATTGCTCATCTGCTGTGGAGAGTGGCCGGATATGTCAGAGGGCTCTGAGTGTTTGTCAGGGGAACGGGATCGACTGCGACGGGTGCGCTCATGGGAATGATCTGATGTCAGTGAATGAATTTCTGAAATATCTGTTAGAAAAAAAAGGATGACATTCAAAAGTCAAATTTGGCTTCAGTTGGGAAAACAAAACACCCCAAAGAAAGAAGATAGAAAAAAGTGAAGCCATTTCGGATCTTCTCACCATCTCTGTCGGAATTAGCCGAAGGAATGCTATCGTCCATATCTGGAATGTTGAGGAGTGTGGCTCTCTCGTCTCTCTGCACCACCATCTTTAACTTTCCCTTGGATCGTTCGATGAGCTTCTTAGCATCTATTAGGGACAGATTCTCCGTCACGGTGCCGTTGATCTGTTTAGAGAAGAGTTTAAATGCAAGACCTATGTTTATACTGCCATAAATGAACTATAATCTCTCAGAATAAATTTGACGTGTGAACGTTTTGTTTCCTGAAATATCGTTAGTTATGAAAGATCAGCAAATGCAGCTTTTGGCCGTTTCTGCATTTTTAAATCTATACTGCATATGTGTCATACATGAGGCTATATTGTGAATCGTTAATGTTATTCGAATAAAATAATGCTTTTTTTGTGATTATTCAGACCCATTTAAGCGCTCAAGACATGAAATCGATGGATTTCTTAACCTTGCAACTTTTAAACTGCTGTGTTTTATAAAGAGGTTCGTCTCTGGAACGAATCCATTGTGAAACGTTGTTATACGGCAAACTAAAGCACATTTTTCAAGTAAAATTTCAGATTTTTTTGTGATTTGAATTCATTTTCAGACATATTTGAATTTGTTAAGTGAAAACTAACATAAAACGGTTGTTTTCAAAAATTGAAAACCTTTGTAAATTACAAAAATTACTTTATTAGTGGTTGCTATGGCAGCTATCTTTGTTAAACAATCAAATGAGCTGGCTCGCGCCTGTGCATGCTGGGAAGTCTCAAGCACACTAAAACCAAAGTGTGTTGGAAAACTAAGACCTGTGTAAAAACTATTTAAAACAGCAGATTTACTATACTGAACAAATGTTTTCCATACTATAGATGCTAGAGGTGCATATTTCATTTAAAAACGAAGATCACAACGGCTTTCAATCATTCATCGTTTATGAACCCTGATACTGAGACGCCTGATATATTGGGGAGGACTTTCAATATTTGTATTACTCTGCTTTCAGTCTCAAATTTATTTTTAGGGACATTTAGAGCATGAAGATTAACCCAATGATCAACGATCCCAATAGCAAAACAAGATCAAACACAATAATGCCGTGATATGCGGGTGTTTATGTTAAAGAAATAAAAGCTGGAGCCCAGGGCCCCTCCTACTGCATCTCATCTTCCTCCCTACTGTTATTTGTTGGATAAGCACATTTTGGAATATCGAATAAAAAAAACCCTGAAAGGAAATGTCAAGATGCGCATACATTTTGAAGATGCTCATAAAACTCACAATATCCTACAATGGAAACACATTTACCAAATTACCATTATTGGCAATGCATGGAACTAGGACGAAATTTATTAATTGACGAGCCAACAGAGCGATTTGCATTTACAGAGGTGTGCTCTTTGGCCTGAGGTTTCACTCTAGTGCTCTCTGGGATATGCTCTGTTCCACTCAGTAAACACTAACCTCATTAAAGCTCATGATGGCCCATAAAACACTCGCAAAAGCGTCAGGTTTCACTCATTAAACTGCTAATAAATAGCATTTCATTACACAGAAGATAATTAACCTCATACCTTTTCAATTGTGCATTTAAAAACCGTATCCTGCTTAAAGTTACAATACAATATTTGTACAAAAAGCTCAGTAGTTGTAAATCTACTCGCAATTATTTTTACTATTTTCACACTACATTTTCACGTTTTTTACCATTTACATTTCTAGTCAAGGTATCCTTTAAAAAATAACATTTATAAAGTAGAAACTGCTGTTCGGAAACAAGTTAAGACACCATTGTTTCACACGAGGGTTTCTCTTCTAAGAACAGCAGTTTCAACTTTAGAACGCTTTTTTTTATATACACCTTGACTTTAACCATTATTATGACACATTCTTGGAAATCTACACAAACTAGTTCTCTTGCTTTTTATGCGTTTTAAGTTTCAGCGCCCTCTACCATTGTCTGTCAATAGGAGAGTGGAAAGCCAGGACCCAGAAACGCCACGCGACGTCAGACTTAACAATCGGATTAGGACTTGCTTATCTCGTAATTATGACCACTAAACTGTTTTGGTCTGAACTGTAAGGTAACGTTTTTTCCTTCCTAATCCATAATATGGCTAGAATGTCTCTCATCATGTTTTGGAGCATATTTGTTCATTTATATTTCTTTTTAAACTTTATTTTAATAAATAAAACACAAGGCCATTGAGACCCAACCTTCAAACTGGCTTTCTTTCCCTGAAACCACAAATCAGTGATTCTTCCCAGTCACTGATCATCATCATCATCATACCTTCAGGACAACGTCTCCCTCTTGTATGTTGCCGTCACGTGCTGCAAGGCTCTCTGGAGAAATGTCCTTTACAAATATGTGGCTGGCCAAGCGCAGACCATATTCTGCAGACAACACACAAACAGCTCCTGAGGACTCCAAATCTGGCTACTGAGTAACCAACTGCAGCAAGTAGTTAGTGTGGATCTGTGCCAGTAGACTAAACCGAGCTATTAGCTATTAGTGTACTACAGCCTGCTTTACACCTGTTCTTGAAAGCTTCTGTTTCCTGAGGCGTACGGTGAAGTAATCGTTAGCAAAAGCAATTGTTTTCTTGAGCAAAGCCTACCTTCGTGTTTACGAGACTTGACGAGCGTGACTTTTGAAGGTCGCGGTGGGATGTTTGACGCCACTGATCTTCTGTCGGAGCGTGGAGAAAGGCTTCTCTCTCTGGAATTGCTGTGATCGCGTCTGCCGGCGCTTCCACTGCGCTCATTTCTTCTGGTTGTGCCTCCACTGGCTCCCGCTGCACGAGAACCCGGACCCTCAAAATCATCCTCCTCCGTGTCGTCTTCTTCCTCTCGCTCTGACATAGTCTCTCTGTCTCCACCTCGACTTACAGGAATCTGCACCTTCCGCTTCCTGCGGATCGTCTAATTGGACAAAATATATGATATTTAATTAGCAGGAAGTAAATAATTGATTTTTTTTTTTTTTACAATAAATGGTTTCCTGAAAACACACAGAGTGCTAAACCTAACACCTGGAAGTAGTCCTGATGAATTACTGGTAATAATTTACAATCACATGCAGGGTATTTGTATAAAAAAATAACCAAATCCTTTGTTATTATTTGTACTTCTGTTGTTTACGTGAACCACAGGTTCGAACATTTGTAAAAGGTGTCGAGACACTGATGTGCAGCTCTGTGAAGCCACAAAGACCAAGATGCTGTTGAACGACTAGCACCATTCCTCAGTGATGATGGATCACCGACACCTCCACCTCCCTCTCCTATGCTCCTTCACAGCCCACAGCTCAGATAAGACCCAAGGTTATAAAGGCCTGATGCAATGTGTGAGGAATGAGGTGGTGTTTTTATTACGCACGATTTTGGCATTCTTTCCACTTTTCCGCAGCTGCTGAACAGCATACGCATGCTCCACGTTATCCATGGAGACTGCGTTCACCATCACCACTCGATCATTCTCTCTGGGGAGGAAAATTTGGAAATTACTTGTTATATATTACAATGCATAACAAATTTAGCAAATACAATGTTAGCTATATGTTACATGATTACAATATTTTACATGATATTTTACAGTTCAATGCGACAAAAATGATATAGCACATAAGAAATATAATATGAAAAAATAACTTCTGCTGAAACAAGAATATAAAGCATTGAGCACCACAACAGAGCTCACAGAATACGCTCGTGGTCTTGCTAAAATGATTAGCCTAACTTTACACCAGTTCAGCCTAATTACTCACATAAAAGTTAAATCAATAACAATCTTGACATGTTACAAAAAGCTTTAAGCAAGTAATCTACTTTGTACCACTGGGATAACCATCATCTGTTGAAATCACATCTGCACATAATGTCTGTTGGATATCAAGGAACAAGCTTTTAGACAAAGCTCTGTGTTCTCCATGTGGGGGGAATAAAAAAAAAAGTTTTTCATTCTGCAATAAAATAAAAAATTATCCATATAAAGCTAAACTCCTTTACTTTTCCCATGCTCCTAAAATACACAGACCCCAGCAATTTAACACCTTCACAATTGATGTATGAGCCATGTAGAAGTACTTAAAAACACAACCAACCTCCCCACCCTCCGACTCCATGCCCCTTAAATATAAACAACATTTAGCATAACTATAAACAAATTTACAAATCAGCATGACATGATAATAATTGTTCCCTTCATTGTAAAATCTCTCACTTGTAATACGTAAACATTTGTAAAAACTTCTCAGTGAACTATGAGTGCACAAATAACAATTATTATAAAATAAGCGTAATCGAGCTAAAATCTTCAATTAATCGAGATTTTAGGTCAACTCAGCCAGTCCTATGTTCCATTATTAGCTTATAATTAATAAATAAATAAAAATAACAGTTGCAATTGTTTGCATTGTTACAGTCACTTAGAAATATTGTTTTATGGTTGTTTTATGGAACCATTTTAGAAAAATGCCATATTGGCCACCCTCTACTCTTCAATGCAAGGTACAGTTAAAACCATGTTCATGAACCTAGTTCAGTTGCATAACAGTCAGGCACAAAGCTCCTTGACATTCCTGGCACAAATTAAGCCACTTACTGTAGAAGTCCCTCGGCTGGCCCTCCTTTGAGCACATCTGAGATCACTATGGAAGTTTCTCCACTCTGAAAGTGAGGATTGTCTCGACCCCCTGAGATGGCAATTCCAAAACCAAATCCTGGTGCCTGCAACACATCCAAACAAGTTTTTGCATCAAATCTCTGAACAATTACTACTTAGGAGAGAACTGTTTAGGCTCATCAGTGTATCTGGCAACCTTTCAATCTCCCTGAAGCTCAGAGCGTTCAATATTACATTTAAGCAAATGTACAGACAGACAGACAGACAGACAGACAGACAGACAGACGAAGGTGAGGAGGTTAAAAAATCCAGACAGACTGCTGCAGGGCAGAACTCACTTTGGAGCCTTTCCTGATGTCTCTCTCGGTCATCCAATAAAACCATCTGTCTCATCCACTAAACACATCCAGCAATGAATCAAAGCAGGGTAAGAAGCACTTTTTACAGGGGGTTAAGCGCCTTTGAGTTTTTCTCTGCTCAACAGCGATATTAGGAAATCTGGGAGGCCTAAACTTTTCTAATACCATTAGCACGTAACAGAGCCAATGTCGTCATTTTGAAAAGTTCATTATTTGGTTTCTGCATCTCCAACAACAGGTTGAAACACATCCATGGTCAAAAAACCCTTTCTTTTCACACACATTTATTTTTACCAGATTTTTAAATGATTCATATCAGTCAGTGAAGAATCCTATTATGAATAGTTCGTACGAAACTCCTCCTTTACTTGATGAAACCTGCGATGATAGTCATGTTTTTTTTAAAAACGGATGTCTTACAACAAATATTACTTTACTGTTGTTGCTTGTATATTATGTAAAAAGTGCATTAAATGTAAACAATGATGCTGTTATGAACCAGTCACGATGCAAGAAATTGAAAACTGAACGCAGAGCTACTGTGTTTTACAATACACTGGACACTTTCAAGGAAGCACAAAGGACTAGAGCCCGCGGTGTGGGCGAGAAACATGGGGAGCTGCCGCGGAAGGCCCATTGTGCACTAATACCAAAAAATAAAAAACCCAGGAAGAAGTCAAGCAGAACTTCTTGTGTCCGAGGATGAAGAGGCTCGGGGGGTGATGACAATTAGAGCAGGATTTTCTCAGTGGTAACTATTAGTTACATTAATTTTTTTTGCCATTTTGGTTGTGAAAACAAAATTTGTGTAAGCGTGACGAAATTTTTCCTCGAATGTTTGTAGGTGCACATGTGGAAACTGCATGATACCAGTAGCGTAGGAGGAGCTTTGTTTTAAAACATGAATGGATGACGCTTCTGTGGTAGGAGGGGTGTAGTATCGGGTGACGTCACAGATTTGGTTGTAAGAAAGAACTCGTTTTGAATCTTTAGTATTAAAGACTAGAACTCAATACACTGAAACATGTTTTTCCAGAAGCGTTACACCCTGTATTAAAGGTCATTTTTAAAAATTGATGACATGGACACTTGTCATTTGCCACGATTGATGCCTTCTGGGTGGTCTTATCAAATTAAAAAAAATAACAGAACGCTCACAGAAGAGAAATACAACCCTGGTCTCAAGATGGACGTGAATACTGTGACTTCTGCTACATAAACAGCCACATAACTGTTTTCATAAGGGTAATGCTATCTGGTTACATCATTGGATTATCCCCACGATTTCTAAACGTGTCTACAAATGAAACTTGGAGAAGAAAGGGGGGAAAAACTCACAAATCTGCATTTCAAGAGTCAACAGCAGCTGAAACAAATTTTGTTCAAATGTTGAAATATTGGTTTGTCTCTACAAAGAACTATTTAGTTGATCGTCAGGCGGGAGCTGACTTACGCAGCTAAAGAGATATCACCAATATTTAAAGCCGTTGTTGAAAAGCTGTTCACACGCACACACCGGTTATCTTGTCTGAGCTGTCTGTGCATAAATCTAGGGCTAGGAATCTTTAGGTGCCTTTAGTACATTTGATTAATTATCAATAATTAATGCATCTTGAATATCTACTAACTTAACTCTGGCACTTGGTATTAAATTAGAAACAGCTTATGATGTGGTAGCTACTGCTAGGGATATTTTACCATCTGAAATATATTGGTATTACATTTTTTCCTTGTGGTATAAACACTTGAAGTGTAATGTGAGTGCTCTGCTCTGTTCACAACTCAAGTCAAGCGCTAAAAGCTCAAGACTAGCCCAAAAAGTGCAAAGAGCATGTTTGCAAATGTAGTAAAACTGCTGCGGTGAGACTGGGTTTTAATCCCAATCAAAGTCATTTAAAAGCGAAAAATCAGGCTATGTTCACACTGCACGTCTTAATGCTCTATTCAGAGTTTTGATGAAATCCAGATTTGTGTGCGTTCATTCACATTACTTATAATGTGCAACTCAAATGTTGGCTGTGTGTGAATGTATTCTCCTCCAACGTGACACAAGATGATGATGATTCCATGGAGCAATGCGCTGTTTTGCTCTGTTAGTAGTCTTTGTTGATAATGTGTAATCCAAGACAACTTTATTATTGTAAAATAGTATTAAAAAAGAAGATTGTGATGAAAGAGACCAAAAAAAAAATTAATATTAACAGAATAATGGTGAAAGCAATTAGTTATTGAGCTTTCACACCTGTCTTGTTAAGTAGTTTGTTTGAGCAGGTGAGAAAGCAACAACCAAACTCTAGATCAGAAGCCTGTACCATGAATATGGCTTAACAAACTCAGTATTATTGGACTGATTTCAACTCTTGAATCTGGCTCAGTTGATTCCATGAAGCAGCTCATCAAAACAGCATGGTATGTTTCAATTCAGTAGAGTCTCCTGAACATTTTGAGACCACCTTTAGAAGTCTGTGACCAGGATTGGCCAATCAACAAGACAGTAAACAAGCCCTGGCCTCTCAATGAGAAAGAATGTCAACCTGGTTCCTCGTTTATACAGGCAACCAATCGCGATTAAGCAGATTGACAGGTTATTTAGCCAATGAGATGAGCTTTCCAGGGATGTATAGGTTTACATAGTTCGGTTGTCAGACACAAGATAACGTGACTGCGCAAAGAGAGCAGATGCTTACAGTCATCCAGTTTATACACACGTCGATGAGCAGAGAGTGCACAGCGAAAAACTTTTTTTCTGAGAAAAAGGCATGTTTTTCAGTTACTGTCAGTAGCACAATGGCATCTAAGAAGTCGTTTGATCATTTTGAGGACATTTTAGAGGAGATTCAGATTGTTTTAATGAGTGGCATTAAAATAATCTGTTTGTATTTTTTTTTTTAGTTAATTTTTGTATTTTCTTTAAAAATTATTTTTTTTATTGAGTAGGTTATCTAGTGGTATTGATTTGTATTAAAAATTTCTAATTTATATCAATTTGTTCATTTGGTTACTAAGTGCCAATGGTGCCCGTCTGGACATTGTCTTACAAAATCACTCCAAAAAACACGTTTAGCTCCATTTTGACGGATTTTGGTCATGTTTTGGTCCACAGTTGTGACTTCTATTCAGTGTTGTCAAAAAGTCCACCAGGAACTCAAGCATTCACTTATTTAAAAAAAAAAAAAACTAGGCAAGGATAATTTCTACTATTTCAACAAAGTTTGTGAATATATAACTTTAGTTGTGTTTAAGGTATCCAGTTCCTTTCTTTTTCCTGATAAACTAGAAAGGGTCACCTTTTAAATGACACCAAGGATATTAATTTAACCCATAAAATGTGAGAATTATAGCCATTTTATTTTGGGTATGCCTTTTTTCGGGCCCATGTTCAAAAAGAGGGGATGGAGTTGAAGGATTAACTGCAGTGCCAGTGAGATCTTCTTTTATTAGAATTAACAGGCTCAGTTCTAATTTAACCTTTCTGAAATTAAACATTGTGATTGTTTTAGAAATTTTTTGTTTTATTTTAAATAGATTTTTTTTTAAATACTGGGACACATATAGTAACATGAACCCTTTATCGAGAAACGTATCGCACCATGAGGTCAGTGTATCGTTACACCACTATTAAACTTTGATTTAACCTCAATAAATAGTATAAAATAGAAATACCATCATTAAAATAGCCGTAATGGTGATTTGTCAACATAAACATTAAAGTACACTTTGGACATTATTACTGGTTTCCATAAAAGTACTCTTCACCATGCCACAAATTTAAAGTACACAATGTTGGTTGTCAATTTTACACCTACAGTATTTCTGATTTTAAATTTAATATTTAGTAAGTGCTGAATCACGATGCATCTAATAATCGACCCCCCCCCCCCACGCATCATGGCCCATAAGACCTGACTCCATACGCAGATTAGTAATACTACTAAGTGAGAGGGGCTTAAAATTGTGTTTTTAAGAGGCTTTGTGGAGTCCTTTATGAAATCTGAGTATAGATGGACCCGAGCCTAAGAACATTCAGGAAGAGGAAAAGGAACAGGAAGTGGAGCAAAGGAGGCATTTTGTCCTCTGAAATAACGTTTCCTGCCATATGGGGGATCAGCTATTGTGTATGCAATGACCACACATCCTGAAACTAACTATCTAAAAAGAGGAGACAGGAGAAGAATGCAAAGAGATTTAAAAGTAAGACGTACACATCAAGATGATATGGATGGCAAATAATAAATGGCAAACTTAACGAGATACTACTCTGGATTTTAGAAGAAAGTCAGAGAACCAGTCAGGATCTACTGTGACCACCATGTGCTCCTCTACATAGACAAGAATAAATCTGTGTATTTCAGAGCGCCTTCACACTGCAACTTATTATTTACATTGCTCAACTCTGTGATAAACCAAAAAAAAGTTCAGTGCTCATGGTGGATTCCCTGAAGTGACGTCGCTATGAGGCAAATTGTGTTTATTTAAGTGAAGGCACTACATCCAGATTTGAATTGAGATTCACACAAATCTTCTGATTGCTTATCAAGCAGAGTGCTCTTCACCCCAGTCAAGGAAATATTAATTTAATGATGCTCCCCGCCTGAAGATGGTGTTTGCAGTACAACAGATGCTCACCTTGCATAATGGCAAAACAGGAAATAAGAAGACAACGACAACAGAGAAGAAATGAAAGAACACATAGAAAAAATCCTGGATGTAGAGCGGTTTATTCTGTTAGACGCTGATCACAGGGATCTGTTTGATACAAATGTGGAAAAAGGAGAAGATTTGTGGCGCGCCATTTCTGTCCCGTTTCCTGACAAAAGTCGCTATGAAAATATGGGATGAGCGCCACCGAGTGGCTCTTTTAAGTCTTACTTACATCATCAAAAGAGCCAAATTTCATTGGTAATTCTCCTTGCGCAAAAAAAGGATCTGATACAGCATCTCTTTTTTCATTGGCACCATCCGTTTGGTCCGATGTGTGATGTCCCGTTTGCGGCCATGGTTTATTATTGAGGCGCGTCTACAAGAATGCTGGTCGATGTGTAGAGGTCTTAAGGGTTACAGAAATGTCTGGCAAATAATCACTTCTGGGTTAAAAGTTTGTGAGATAAACTTTCTCAGAGACTTAACTTTCTCTGTAAATTAAAAAAAGAATACCTCACTGGCACTGCAGTAAAACTGCAATAAAAATATAAAATAAACAGTGTTTAGTAAACTAAAGATATATGCCCTTGCATTTCAAAGGCATTATGGGAGAAAGTCTGGCACTCCTTTCATCAAACAGGACACTGGTGGTTTTTTGAGCAGTTTGAGATTTACTGTTTCTTCAGCAGGTCAGCTGTTCTCGTAGCATCAAGGTGATTGGGATTAGCACCTCTGGGCTCAAAATCAGTGTTTTGCTTGAGATAGAATCTCCATCAAGCTGTTCTTAACCACATCCATGATTAGTGTTTGATGCAGCCTCCAACAAGTTTTCTTACAGCGGTGGAAAACCGCACAAACCCTGCTTTTGAAACAGGAAAACCAATTATCTTGGTGTCAAGGTGCCATCTGTTGAGTGAATAACATGTTGTCCACTTTATGGAGCGATTCAACAATGTTTCTTAAAAAGTAGATTGTGGCGTGATTTTGATTGGCCACATCGTCATATCACAGAGCCCTAGTGCCACATAAGAAGTTTCCTCTTTTGAGCCACCGGCTTCAATCATTTAGGCATTGGACCACTCAAAGATTTTAGTCTCCCCTGCAAGTGCTGCTGGAATCAGATCCCTAGAGAAGAACGATGGCCTTCACAGTTGCTAAAATAAACAGCTTAAGTGTTTTCGGAAATGTGGACCCCAGTGTGAAGGCACTCTGACACAAATCTATAACATTAATCATCCAGTTTATAGCCCACCCGTATGTGCTGGGCTGATTACCACAGACAACAACATTTGAATTCAATTTGAAAAGTTCAGATACAAAAAGCTTGGAGAAGTGTTGTGTTTGTATATTTGTTGCATTCACTGAAAGCAATCTTTAAAAAAAAGAGCTACAAAATAAAAGTACCAACAGAACACTGGAAAGAAAGGCAAATTCATTACTTACCCTGTGAAGTGTCACAGTGTGTTGTTCCCATATTACAGTTTCCTCCATAGTTGTACTCTAAGAGAAAGACAGAGGGAGCTTTCGGTTAGGACACTTGAGTGGATATATTTATCAGCAACATGAATATCCCACTGTTTGTGGCGGCACGTGATTTTACTTTGACCTCAAAACTTGTGAATATTTGCCAATCTAGCCATCTATGCTTGAAATAAACCTCCATCCAAGCACTGGTCTGAGCAAAGCCTGCCAGAGGGCTAAACAGCAAAACAGAGCTGACTGCGGCCATGTGTGCACAACTGAAAAAACAAAACCACAAACACTGCAACGTCAATAAACGCGGATTACTAGCCCAATTTTAGCACAAGGGAATAAATGCCTGCAAGCAGTGCAGACTCTGCAGACCTAATTTACACGTAAAATATAATAACAAAATAGATAACGCTTGAAAAGTAAAGTCACATAATGACACGAAAAGTCTAACTACATTGAACACTAGACACATCGAGGGAATGATAACGGTGAGGAGATAGGACCGCAATAGCTGTTACCCTGAGCTAAGGTCAATGGTCTGTGCACCAGCCACTCATTTCCATATCTTGATGGTCATTAGAAAGTGTTTTTTTTATGATATCTTGTGTCAAGTTCCATAAATAAACCCAATAAAAACAATACAAGTACAAAAAAAAACCTATAGAAACATTTCAGCATGGACCCATGGATAGTTCCATCATGGAAACGAAACCTAGACATTAGTAGGAGTGCGACGAGCCTCTATGGTTCAGGTGTCCTTTTCCCACCACACACAGTGTTTTCAATAGCAAGAGCCTGTGCTTGGTTGCAAAAAAAAATCTTATCTATATTCTAAGTGCAAGTTGCAAGTGAACAGATGTAGCACAACTGTCCCGAAGTTAGCAAACCAAACATAGTTAAACAAAAGCTCTTAAACCTTTACGTAATGAAAAGACAGTTTAGGTTTAACCGTCCACAACACCAACATGTTTTCTTTTTAAGTGTTTGTGCATGACTGTTGTACTTCCAAGCCATGAAACTTTGGAAGTTACAGGGCGCTGGCTTTATACTGCAGACGCTCTGTAACCTCCATACCGTGAGCGGTTGCGTAATTTGAACATCTTGTGGTCACCCTCCTCAGTGACATAAGCAGCCCAACAAATCCATAACAGCATTCGTTGACTTTGTTCTTAACTGTGGAAAAACTGCTTCAGTTTAGCACAAGTCTAACATGAATATTCAAAACATTCCACTTAAGCATCCAGCATATCTCCACTAAACACAATTTAACCCTCTGACCCGTTTACCACGCTGCTCAGCAAGTACCTCTTTCATGGTTCTAATTGGCATTTGGTGTAGGGGCGGCATTCAGTTCATGTACCTCTTTCTCTCAAGGTCAGGCTTTATTTGCGAGAAGACCTGACCTATTTGAAAGGCATCCACCTCCCACAAACTCAACATACCTCTGACCCTCAACCACACATTCCTTTAATGTGTCTGTGGGGTCAGAGTTGCTAGATTCATCGGACTGTAAGAGGCGACAGCAGGGGCCCTGGCCATGAGAAAAATGCCCATGCAGTGAGCCATGTGACAGACAGAAAGACACAGAGAGGCCTAGGGGGTCTGAGCCTCGGTTGCAGATGAACGGCAGACTGTTCAGACTGCAGAAGAATGGCTCCATTACAGCTGCATGATATAAGTAAAATCCGCATGGCTTGAATAGAGCAGAAAATATGTGAGCGTAGACATTATCTCTAGAAATCCTTGAACAAAATCACTGATCTAAACAGAAAAAAAGTCTTTATATTGTCCGACAAGCATAAACATAGAAGACCAAATGTTCCAATGTGAATAATTGTACCCTTGTACCCATGAATGGCCTAGTCAAAGTCCTGACCTGAATCAAGTTGAGAGGCTGTGGTATGACCTTAAAAAGGCAATTGTGCAAAGATGAGGGCGCCAAAATTCCTCCGCAGCGCTGTAATAGATTCATTGCAAGTTATCGAAACTGTTTGATTTCAGTTGTTGCTGCTTAAGCAGTGTTGTTTTCCATCAACGCCGGCGATAACAAAATAATTTAGTTGGCAAAGCTTTTTCTCGTGAGGTTAACGAGACATTGACAGCTAAATATGTCTGTTATGACGAAAACTTGTGACTCACACGGGCTTTCGTTAACGAAATCGAGAGTGGACGAAAACTTTAAAGAGTGGATGTTTACATGTTCTCTTAATAACTGAATCTCTCTTAACTAAACTTGTGAAGAAATCAAATTAAATTCATCACAAAAATTACAAGCATGAGTCAGGTTAAGCAATAAGTTTCTGTCAAAAAAACCCTTAAAAGGATGGATGTAAATATTTAAATATTGGGAACAAAATTCATCATTTATGTTCACTGCAGCCCTGTGGTGAGAAAGCTACAGCCACTTTGAGGTTTAAGTGAACCAACGTTGTTGACTTCAGAGATCCCACGCTGCTGAGAAAACATATAAAAGCTCGTGGTCAGGTGATCGTGTGGTCAAGCAAAAGAGAGGAAAGCCACTTCACAGTGCTTGAAGCTCTTAAGCCAAGCTAAGCATTCCTTATTCTCTAATCTGATGAGATCATCTTTTAATTAATCACAACACGGAGCTCAGCATGAGCACACCGTTCTGCAACTTGATCTGTGTGGCTAAACCGATAAGACTCTCTTTAGATAAACCTAATTAGCAATTAAAAGTCACAACAATCCAGCAAGAACACTGATTATGCATTCGTTTCTTCTTAAAAAAAAACATCTTTTACTGAAAGTTAATCAAAACAAAGTGGAGAGGAGAGCATTGGAATAATTGTGTGCAAGCAGCAGCAAACACTTGTCTTTTTGTGTGAAAGAAGGCCCGCTTATATTATATTAAGAGTTTATTCAGGCCTGAGGCTTGTTACAGTATTACTAAGCCAAGAAACCCAGGGCAGCCATGGATAGTCCCACTTACAGCCAAAAAAAAAAACATTCTTCCACTAAAGAGAATCTTTGTTTCGATCCAACCTGCCAGAAAGAGAGTAGGGCTTCAAAGAGGCAGCTAATAGAGAACTCTGACAACCAAGTGAAACCGAGCAACACTAAAGGACACAGCAAGCTTCAGGAGAAGGTGAATCTATACGTAAGTCAATAGAATTCATTCAGAAACAAACTGCTAGTTAGCATTGCCTTAGAATCTGATGATAAGCAGATTCAGGGTCTTTGTTAAGGAGCTGTAGCACTTGTAGCTGGTAGATGATGAGCGTTCTTAGAGCCCTTAGCACAGACTAAAACTGTAGGGTATGATTTATGGCAAAAGTGCAGGTTTATAAGGAGTGTTCCAAAAATGAGTTCTCGAAAAACATTCAGCCGGTGTAAACAAGCTCAGATCTCTGAACCACCTCAGATCTCACCATAAACCACTGATCTATTATTGATTTATGCAAATGCCAGCAGGGAAAAGTACAAAGTTGTCATTTTGGAATCATAAAGGCCATCCGTCATTGGGCAAAAATTGTCTTTCAAAAATTCTGACTTAAGGCCTTTACACACTTATGCGTTTTTTTTAATGCAATAAACCTTTAGCCTTAATTACACGGCGCTAATGTGACTATACACACCAGCAGGAAAGAAAGCAGAAGTGCCGTTTCAGACTTTGCAAAATTGAAGAAAACTTGTTCTTAAATGAGTGAGTCTCACAAGAAAGGTTTGAAAACCGTGCGAGGTCACATGTGCCAGACTGAAGATCAAGAGTAGGATTATTATCGAAAAATAGGGGCGCGCAAGTTTTTTTATTCCTTTATTGGGTCCAAATAAACCAAAAAGAAACCCCATTTCAAACCGAAACGACTGTTTATAATATTCCTGTCTATGCCTTTCTATCTGCAACTTCTCATTGCCCTCTCTGCATGTTTGTGACTCGCCAACACACAAAGATAATTTGAGACGCATCTCGCTAGCCTGTGCTTCTCGTTGGTACTTTAATCTGTGCGAGTGCCACGAAACCAGATTTACATGCGATTCTGGGCATAAAACCAAAATCGGGGCTAAAATTGTGCGTCTGAAAGCGGCTTCAAAGAGAAGTGGTTTATTTTCTAGACAACAAATAGTTTGGCTTTATATTGACAGATCAGCGATCGCTCATCCGCTTCTCCTCCATAAATGCGCCGTACACAAGGTGATTTGCTTCTGCGCCATTGTGCGGCATGGAGTGAATTACAGGTCACTGAAGCGTCATCTAGTGTTCAGGTGCAGAGAGCTGATGACACCGCCACAAAAGTGACGCATGGGTGTGTAAAGCCCTTTACAAGGTGTGATTGGTTTTGGAAATCAATTCATAAATTTGAACTTTATATTTTCTAAGATCGGCAAAGTTGAATGTGACATTAAAAGGTAGACTGGAGAGCTAATTAGCCTTTTTAAGAGCAACATTTTTACCCTTCAATTCCATATTTCTTCATAAACCTGAAAGAGTAATAAAAGAAAAAGTAATAAAGAAATTTCAAAATCAAATCATTGTTGATGATGTTTTCAGCCATTTCACAGTGATTTGGAGTCTAAATTTGGCCACAATGTTGTCTGCATTCAACAAATTGAATGTTTTTTGGAAACATCTTTTTTTTTTATTACACATTTTAAAGAAAATAAACTCTGGGGCAAATTTAGAACCCTTCCGTGTTGTTCTGACACATTAATTTGTCTGTTGCCATACAAAAAAATATTGTACTTGATTATGTAAACCGGTTACCCTAGATATTTTTATGACCTTGAGAATACTTATTTTGTCCAAAACAATCTTGGTTTGATGAATTTTACTTGTATGGAACTGATTGTAAATTCATTCAGTGTACTAACCTGAAATTAATTGTATTTGCATAATTTAGTGCACCTCTTAAATGATTCTGGAGCAATTTGGTAAATAATCTGGAGTGAGGATAAAGAGTATAACATCTGGCAATAGAAGGCATTTAATTTAGTTCTTCGTACAAAAAGATACAAGGTAATTTAACTAATATTAACAACACTTAGGAGTGTAAGAAAAAATAGATTTTCAGTGTGCATTTCCGTGCATAAAAGATGCTTCCTCCCCCTTTAGCTTTTTTTGCGGCATGAAATGCTTTTTTTTTTTAATCTTATAATGTGAAAGGGTTGAAAAGTCTATTTTACCCAGATATACACACACCAACATGTATTTCTTGCATGACAAAACATGTAGTTGAAACCTTTTCCTAAACACACGACACAACCATAACCGTTAACATGCTTGTGGGTCTTTGCTGGAGGAAGACGCCATGTTTGGGAAGGCGTAGACAGCCGACACCAGTGTGTGAAGGAGCACTGATTGGACTGGCAGGATGTAACCAAGAGATGGAATTTACTGCAGGAAGCTTCTTCGTGTTTGTTGGGTGTATTTCAGAGCTTAAAAGTAAACACCAGGCCTGTGTTTAGGCCCGAGCTTACATCCACAATATAGTGCTCTAAAAGTGATTTTCAATTTGCTATATTGAAACTTCACTGAACACTCTGAGGATTTGAGTAAACAAAGAACATTTGTCATTTCAACTGAATCAATGACTAGGGTTTGCATAAACTTAGTAATCGGAATTTCATTTGATGAATACAGACTTTATTTTTTTAAACCTTTTAAGTATGATTATACTTGTATGATACAATATGATGAAAATTGTGACCATATCCTGCTGATTACTGACTGGTCAGTTAATGAGCTCACTCACTAGCCAGAAGGAATAATCATGCATGCATCACTACAGTGTACAAAATGCTAATGGATATAGAGATGCTGAGCAGATATCCACAGAATAGAAATAAAGTTGATGAAAAAAAGTTTTGGATCTATTTCGTGCACTAATTTAAATGGTTTAAAATCGGGAGTATTTTTAATCTGTCCAGTGGTTTTTCATTGACAGCCGATTTCAGGGATTTTGTGCAATGCTGGGTTGGTTAGCATAACCGCTAATATCAGTAACACTGGATGTGTTAACAGTTCGAAGTTGGTGATTATGTACATTTGCCACTACTTCACACAGATTTTCTTATTCAACTTACATTATGGAATAGTATCTGACTATATTGAACAGCACCAATAAAAGTTAAATAAAATAAAAATATAACAATGTTCTATAAAATGTATGATCATATTAACAGCAAAAAAAAAAATCAATAAACTCATTTTTTACAAGCATATTTCTTGAAACTGAGAGGATTGCACCCTTGGATTTCAGTTTATGGATTCTGAAGGTAGTTGAGAAACTATATATTGAAATGAATCGATTCAAGTTGTTGGCAGCAATGGTCAGTTATATTTTGCATCTTTTCTTAAAGTCACTGAGCATTATTGAGTCTCTTTGGTAAAAATGCACAGGACCCTTTTAGACACTTATGGACATTCTGCATAGATTAGTTTGACAAGCAAAGAAAGGTTACCATTCTAGCTTTGACCTGCGCACAGAATATCAGCAAACCATTCCCTTACTTGATTCCCAAAGACTGACCTAAACCAGACAAATCCTGTTAAAGCATGCCAAATAAAACTAGTGATCTACAACTTATCAGCTATCCAGGCATCAAAGTAGTGTGATAGTGATTGTATATAGTTAGACAACAGGCCAGCTATCCTACAGCCCTTCCTCCAAAGCCTAAACAGAGATCAGTCAACCTGAGCACTTCACAACACACTGCAGATGTTTTCTGAGGACATGCCTCCAGTGCACTTATAAAGGTTTGCTTCTCTGACCCAATTTATGGAATTCCTCATCATCCAAACAGCCTGACTATGCAATACAAAGAGAGATTATAGACATAAGCAAACGTGCATGTGGGGAAATGTCATAATCCTCACGGCTGTAGAGTGCAACACTCACAGTTTGCTGATAATTGGTTGAATCGAGTTGTAAAAATAGAGATAGGTGTAATTCTCCATGCATCAATGGTTACTGCCATTCAGACTATTAGCTGTGCACTGCCCTGGTGCAAATAAATCCACACAGAATGATTCAAGTAACCGGAGACGGTGGTCAAAGCACAGAGCTTGTTCCTCCTCTGGTGCAAGAAACCCCTCATTAGAACGACAGACAGGAACTCCGCATGCTCTCAGGATGGATGGACACTTGCAACAGGAAGTGAGAGGTGATATCCTGATTGCTAATGAAAAATATTCCCTTTGCACTAGTAGTTCCTCTCGGCTTCTTCCTCTGTATGTGCAGTGTTTGTGCGCAAGTGTGTGTGATTGCAGGAGGGAGGGAGTCAGAAACACTCCCACAACGTGTGGTTGAGACGCTGCTGCTCACGCTCAGCCCTAGACAGTTTGCAACGTACAGCTGAAACACACACGCTCACATTGAAACCTGCAGCATCTTGATATTCACACAGCCCACTGCAGTGTGCTGCAGCATGTGTGTTCATTACCAGGACACATATGCGCATGCCAATGAGGGAAAGCTTTATGTAAGACTTTAAGGGCAGCTACAGACTACGGTTTGTAGACACTAATTATGTTATAGAAAAGAGTGGGCAAAAGTGACGCAACTCCAAATGAAAACAGGCTGCAACACAAACTCTAATGGCTGCTCTGCTTTCTAATATCTACTTTCTGCTTCTAAACAGACCTGGCGTCCCACAGTCCCAAGACAGACCTTACGCAACCCTGCTCTGTCTACTTTTCATCTTACAAATACAACGAACTGAAACAAGAGTCAGACCACGGAACAGAATGTAGACGCTAAGCTCACAACCAATGTTCCAGACGCCTTGAGTGCTCAATGAAATATAACTAGTGTGATGTTAAGAAGTAGTGTTATTATTATGCAAAATGATTATAATTTGATGATGTGGCACTACATTCACCACAGCTTTCGAAAAACTGTTTGTAATGCCATTAGGTCATTTATAATAACCCATTCTTTGAATTACAATCAAAGATTCAGACTCTGTCCATCGATTTACCCAGTACTCCTTAGTAATCCTGTGATTCCACCACCTTTTTTGCCTTTGAGGTAATCGCATGATGCTGCTGGAGATATTTAGGTGGAAATGCTTAGATATTTGTTAGGTTCTAAACGACTAGTCCTGCAACAGCTAGTGTCTAAACTGTTTTAGGAATCTGACAACAATGAGTTTCACTACCCGGCATAAGACATTTGCCACATTTTAGTGTCAATTTAGGTACAAAAATAGATTTTCATTACAAAAATTTGATTTTCAACTACACAGAGTCCATGATGTGGATAGTAGCAGGCACCAATGGAACAGTGATGCAATAGAAATGATACCGCACTGCATAAAATAATTCAACAGTCAATAGTTTGTGCCCACAAGCGATCCTTAAAGTATTACCTTTTTTTTTTGTTGTTTTGGACATATTTGCATTTATTTTTACAGGCCCCACTGCAACAGAGTCGAGCGCATCATCCACCACACCACGGGCCTTGACCGAGAATTTATAGTTAATAAGAAATGTTAAAACAACCTGCTTAAATTTGACAGATTGTTGTATTTAAACACATTGTAAAACGTTCTCATGAACCATGTAAAAAAAAATTAATCCTCAAATGTGTAAAATACCATTTGTACATGCAACAATAGTTCTTTAGATGAAAATATGACCATTCAATAACTTATCAATTATTTTCTGAACTGAATGAAAATAGTGACCACAAACACTTTTATGCAGGTACTATTTACATTTAAAGCACATACAAATAAACGTCTTCTATGTGCATGTGATCATTCCGCCTTTGTTGACTTCCAAACTGTAGGTCGCTAAATACATAAATGTAAATTTGTAAATCATTTATGCACTCGCTTTATAATCGAGGATGACATCTGTCCATTCTTTATTGTTGATAAAATAACTGTACATGCTGTATCTAGTTTTTATGTAATTTAAAACTAAATAACAATTAGACCAAAATGCATAGCTTAATATTATTACAGCTCTATTATAATTATTATATTTATTATTATTAAATGTTTTGAACATTTTCTTTGTCATCAGCAGATTGATTTTTAAACAGAGGTGAAGAAAAAATAGATTTAAATTGTAAATCAGGGATTTTGTTTTTTTTTTGGCCATATCACCCAGCCCTTGCAGAGGGACTGCTGATCAAAGATCTGTTCTGCAAAACACGTGGATGGAAAATTACAGTGAAACTCAGCAACACGTTCAACCACTCAGTGCAAAGAAATAAAGGCAAGTTTACTTCTCATTTCCATGTTGAACTTCTATTTCTCCAAAACACACATTGTTCAAATGTAAATAAACATAATCACTTTGACATCAGACGATGATCTGAGTTCCATTAAATGTCTAAGAACCTGGAAATGCAGATAGTGAAATATTCGTCTATTCATTGGAACCTGATTGAACCATTTGCTGTAATATTTTACACATCAAATCATATACTTGGTCAAATTTTGAGCAGAGTATAGATTCATTAACAAACCAATCCAATCCAAACACTTGAGGTCTGAGAGTGCTCAACCATGAGTCGAATAATAACCACGACTGGGGAAGAAGTGTTCCGATTTCTGCAGAGACTGCTCAGTTGTGATCCTAAATAAGGCATAGTTTTCAACCCATATTAATAATGAAAGGCTAGCAGGATTATTTTCTCTTCTCCAGAGTTATTTTTAAATCATGTTAAGGTCACATGCTCTTTCCATATTTTCCCCCTTTCCTCACAATCTGCTTTGCTCCGTAGGCTGTGGCCTGAAAAATCTGCACCAAACCATCTCTCTCCCAACTCCACATTAAATACTGTAATCCATTGAAAGTTGGATTGTGACAAACTCTTTATTGCATCTGTATTGTGAACTTTACATTTTCTGAGATGTCAGATTCTTGCTCGTTGTTTAAACAGTTTTTAAACGTCTAAGTCAGTTTTTTACGTTAAAAAAATAGGGAAACAAAACGCTGCTCTTCATTGGTTTCGCTTGTGTAAATAACAGATAACCTGACATCAAAAATCCCTTGTGGTTATCATTTCAAATAGAAAAAGGAAAGGCTGTTCAAATAAGTTCAGTGGCTGAGCTAAATATTTAACCACGTTTCCCCAAAGTAGTCAGCCACACTTAATAAAAATACTGTCCTTATAAAACAGACAGGAAAATGTAAACCTACAAGCCAAGACTATTATTATTATTACACAAAACACAGGCTGGTGAGAGAGAGAGAGAGAGAGAGAGAGAGAGAGAGAGAGAGAGAGAGAGAGACGTCTAATCTGGTTTAGCAGTTCTTGACAATCAGTGTCTAAAAATAACTCATGCTGCCATGAATGAGAGGGAGAACGAAAAGAGGGTGAGACAGTAAACAGAGAGACAGCCCAGTCAGGAGGGAGGTGTTTGCCACCACCTTTGTCATACTACAGAAGATTTTAAACCTAAGCAGGCAGGATTACAGTCGGCCAATCAAAAGCCAGAACCTCCTGCTGAACCGCACAGCAGCAGGAATCTCATGATTTCAAAATAGTAAACATAACCATGGCAACGTTATCTGTTAACATAAATGACCATAAGGTGACTGAGCACACTTTCGGGATCAATGGCAATCATACGGAATCCAAAAACAGTAAAAGGTAAGAGCTTAAAGTTTTAAAACACTTAAGGCCAAAACTTTTTTCCATTTCTCCATTTCTCAAAGAATTGTGTAAAAGTCACAACAAATCTAGAAAAGCAAAAACTTTTTTTACTTTGATAAGAGGCTCCACACCATAGCGCTGCAGGGATATTGCTAACATTTATTTTAGGATGTCGGCATCAGTTGAATGACTTGGTGATTGGTTTTTCAAAATTCTATTTCAGCATTTAACGGACATGCTTAGAAGCGACTTAGAAATCATGAGAAATACATAAACAATAGGGGTGTAACTGTTTACCTGAATGTATTGAACCGTTTCGGTGCGGCCTGTTCGGTTCGGTACACTTGTGTACCGTTTCGGTATATTTTTTATTAAATAATATAAATGTATTATTAGCGCGATATTAAGCGCAGCGGAACAATGTTCCTAGGCGAGTTTCCGCACGGACGCTATTGAGTGACGCACAGTAGAGCTGTGCCTGTACGGGTAGCTGTGAGAAATGGACACAGCGAAAGAGAAGCCAGAGCTTGAAGACCCTCCCACCTCACTACGGTCTCGTGTTTGAGAACACTTTGGCTTCTCTGTTAAAATACATAACGGGGATAGACGAGTGGATAAATTTAAAGTTGTATGCCGACATTGTTCCACGGAGATCGGGCAGGTAACACATCTAACATTTTCTACTGCTGGAGATATTGTCACTGCAACCAGATCTATGCTCTTCAGAAAATGTGGATAAATTAATCTTTTTAGCCAAAAACTTAAAACTTGAATAGTTAGTTTTGTTGATATACAAGCTGAAGCTGTTGCTAGTGTTAAAAGTTTTCAGGTCCTAACTAGTTGCAGTATTTAATTTTTTATTTAACAAATGTGTATTTCTTTATAAAGAGTGCAATTTATTTAAAATATCACCCAAATGTGTCACTTTCATTTATTTTATTCAAGAATTCTATTGTGTATTGGCAGCTTTTCAAAATAAAGATTTTGTAAGTTCTTATTGTTTTGTACCGAACCGAATGAACCGAAACGAACTCTCCAAGACACTGTACCGAACCGAATACGATTTTAGCGTACCGTTACACCCCTACTAAACAATGTATGCTCAAAGAAGATTTTGAGATCATTTAGAAATAATAGGTGCCTTAGGGTGCTTTCACAGCTGACTTGTTAAGTTTGATTCATTTAAACTAGAGTTTGTTTTTCATTTTAGGGTTTGGGGAGGGAGAAAGCATCAACCAAAAAACTAAAACATCTAAAAAAAAAGTAGTCAGGGAAGGTGAGAACATGATTGAACTCTGATCCGAGCTAAAAACAAAGGAAGATTACAAAAACATGTTTTTGTACAAATACAGCTACTCACTTGCATTTGGCTTTATGTGTTGGTTTACAAAGGAGCATTTATCACGGTCAAAATCAAGCAGTGACGTCTGTCTGAAGATACTTGCACGCAGAGCCAGGCCATACAAAGCTGAGTTGAGGAGAGTGAATCCATTAAATGTAATGGAAATGCACAAGGAGGTACAGTTTGCTGGTGATTTGTGAAATGTGCAATATGCACACGATCAACAGATGTCTGCTTTTAGAATAGAGCCTTTAAAACAATCATTTGTCTCAACACAGAAATTATTTTGTCCAGAAAGGTTAAACTAATGTGATCACAAGTGATTGTAAAACAGATTCCGCCCATCATGCAAAAGCAGATAAACAAAGTAGAAATAAAAATGTAAAAACTGTAATCCACTGCACTAGGATTACAAATCTAATCTCCAGCATGCTTCCCTGAAACGTCCTCAGAGGCCGAGAGCGACTCTCAATAGAGATCCCAGCAGCTCACTGGAATACAAGAGCATGAGTTTAAACTGATGGAGGTGTGAAGGAGGGCGGAGGAGAGTGGTAAAGATATAAAAAAAAACTGACCTCAATGACAACAGATGAATAAACAGAATAAATTTGACGTGTGAACGTTTTGTGTCCTGAAATATCATTAGTTATTAACACTTGAACGCTTCTGAAAGATCAGCAAATGTAAAACTTCTGGAATAGTAAAATATAAAAATGTCTCATACACGAGGCTACATTGTGAATCATTAATGTTATTAGTCCAAAATTTGTCCTTTCAAAATAGCATTTTTTGTGATGTCCAGAGTTACATTTATATGTATGAAACAATGGATGTCTTAATTTTGCTAAAACATTGTCAATTTCAATCACATTTTTGGAAATTAATGTGTATTAGTTGTTTTTAGAAATGTAACACCTTTGAATATGCTAGGTGTTCGGTAAACACCACGGTTTTTATGGAATTCACTGTATTTTGCCAAATCAAACATTAAGACACATCTACAAAGCTTTTTACTTTAAATTAAAACTATAAAATAGACAATTGTGCAAAATTTAAGGCAGGCAAAAGTACATAGGGGTCCTGAAACCAGGAACAGCTGTCTGTTTCCTTTTGCCTAATTACATCTGATAAAACTGTACTGGCACACGGAGACACTTTTGTTTACCGTCCTTTTCCCATTGTTGTCGTATTTGTCAGCAAAGCCGAAATGTCTCAGGATTAAAAAAACAATTCCTCCACTGGGCAAGTGAAACATGAGAAGTCCCACAGTCTTCTAACGCTCACTGACTGGATAATTACTCAAGGAGCAGTTCATTGATTGGATATCGTTTCTTTCCCTGACAGATACTAAAAAAATAATACATACAGAAGTTATTAAAATGAGGAACCGAAATAACGCGGTTCACAAATGCATATTGAGCAGAGGGAACCAATCAGTTCTTTATAAAGCGAGTACCGTGGTATCCCTAGTAAATGACAAAACCTACTTTGTTTGTGGTTGCTATGGCAGCCATCTTTGTTAAACAACCAAATGAGTCTGAAGTGTGTTGGAAAATTAAGACGCGAAAAATGATTAAGCAAATTCCATTACATGTGAGGCTTGTCAATTTTAAACTTTCTAAGACCCATAATTTATCTATTTTGCAAGGAAGAAAAACTTGAAGAATGGATGAGTGATTAATCTAAATGATTTGTAAACAGCGTTTATTAAAACCTTAACGTTTGTTAAGTTGACCACTGACCAAGTTCTGTGACCTTGGACAGAATTGTTTTAAACATGAAAAACGTTTTATCTGATGGCAAGGAAAGATATAATTAAAAAAAGTAAAGTTTGCACTTATAATAGTGGTCAAGCTTCCGGCTAAAATAAAACATTCACTTTCCCTGAATATGGCTGTTGCGCACAGAGCAAGTGAGCATGCTCACTGACCCTTCGCTGCAGTGTTTTACAGGCTCGCTCAAAGCAAGGTCATCTGAGCATCTCTGAGTCAACAGCACAAACCAGAAAAAAACTAAAGAAACAAAACTCTTTAAGCACACTGCCCATAAATTCATGAAGAGTTGATCAACCACACCAACAGTCAACAAGGTAACAGTTCAAAGTTCAAGTGTAAAGATGTCTGCACAGAGATAAACACCCACTATTTAAAGTTTTCAGTGGCAAAGTGCTAGGAGCTAGGGGATAATAACCAGGCCACAGACTCTGGCCTTGCCACAGGAGCTCTTCAATCAGAGCTGCACTGACCCAATGAGCACTCACACTTATCTGTCTCATGCAGAAAGAGAGAATTCCACAAGGCAGGAATGTGCTGATAAGAAGCCAAGGCCCTTCACACTCTTTCATTCTCTCTCAGACTGGTCTGTACTGACGTATGTTAGAGCTGCCTCTATAATGATTAAGATTATTAGAATTAATATATAAGAATTAAGAGTTTTCTGTGTGCCGGCCCGACTGGAAAGGGACATAAAATAATTCCAAAGTGCATCGAAGAGCTCTGTATAAGTCACTTTGCGAGCTAATGAACCCACCATAAACAGCTAGCAATAACAACGCGCTTCATGCAGTTCAGTGCAAGTGTATGCCAACAAGCTCTCGTGCTGTATACATGATATAAAGTTAGGATCTATTTCATGCAAATATTGTAGGGGTTTGACACCGGGAATGTGTTTCTTCTTTCTAATGGCGTTTCGTTGACATTTTTAACCGATTTCAGGTGTTTTGTGCAATGCTCAGTGGTTTGGCATAACCGCAAATATTGCGGCATCACAATATATTAGGCAGCAATGCAGTTACTAACTTGGGGGTGTTATCATAAGTTAATGATTGACTCAATTTGCCACCATCTCTTTCATACACTCCCCCGGGCCAATGATGTCATCATTCACTGGAATGTTTCACATTGGACACTGTCGATGCCAAAATAGCTTGAAATCACCAAACCCTAGTACACAGAGCATCTCTTTTCAAGCAGATTTTACGAACAGCATGACTCTGCTTGGTTGTACTCAACATGGTTAGCCTTGGTGTTTAAACCTAGCCCACTCAAACACCAAACTGGAAGTCGGTGTATGCGTCTCTCAAAATGTGTCAGATTAAGAATCAGAAAAAAAAAAGCTTTATTAGGCAAGTTTGCACTTACAAGAAATTTGCTTTGGTGATCAAGGCAACCAGTTGCACATTACAATTGACGGGGGAAAAAAACATACAAAGCATATAAGGACGGTGAAAAATAAAAATACAATTTTGCAATGTCATTCACATTACACTTAGTAAATATGACCGCTCATTCAATGAGCTCAACAACTGACCAGTCGGCGATCAACATGATTTTGTCATGCTTTTCTTTCCAATCAGAGAACAGTATAACAGTGGACTGTTTAGCCTACTTTCATAACCTCTTCCATCTAGATACAAAAAATAAATCTTATGGATAGAGCAATGGGAAAGATAATAAAAGCACACCAATTTGAGAACAGTAGAAACTTTTATAAAACTTTTATAGTTTTAATTTATTTGTTACACACACATATATATATATATATATATATATTTGTTACTATGTTACAAAACTGGAATGCAGAAGCACAAAGACATGCAACTGTGCAACAACACCGTTAATCACCAGGAGGTGCTTTATTCTGGATGTGTAAAGAAAGAGAGTTGAGAAAGAAGAAGACAAAGAGAGGAAATGTACAATCTGGAAATTGGGACTTCGTGGTGCAGTTTGTATCCCTCAAGAAACGGGGTCACATGACCAGCTCTGTGAAAGGAATTCCCATGCTCTTACCGACACAATGGGTATTACATGGTTAATGAGCTGGGGAAAAAGCTCCCTTCACCACTACAGTGTTTAATTAAAACACAGGCATACTTACTGTTTGTTTGAAGACTACGCATGTCCATAAGATTTTAATAAATAATATATTATACCAACCACATATTCACACTTCGAAATAGTAAAGATGACCCTTTTGGTTGGCATTAGGTAAAGACATCATCTCAAATAACACCACTGCATCTGTGGAAACTGATATATTGACATATTTCAGATTTTCTCATTTTCAAACCAATGATCGCGTCAAAGGTTTAATCTCAACATCTCGATAGAGTGCAACACAAATCCAGTCAAAACATGCCTCCATTACTTCAGAGCTGCTATCTAAAGCTTAAGGGGCAAGGGAAAAGGTGAAGGAAATTGCTCAAGAATTATCTTCAAAAACAGCCTTCTAGAGTTCTCCAGCTTCATAAACACACAGTAGATCTCAGCCAACCTACCATGTGCTGCAGCCTCACTCAGTGGACCCACACCTTTGACCCAAAGACTTGGCCAAAAAACAAGGACTAACCACAAACTACAAAAAAAAAAGATATTACTGAAGGACAAGATCATTCTTTTTCAAATCCCTGAACTTACATAATATCCATCCATCACTAAACTACTGACTCGTAGAACAGTGAAATGAAAACAATGATTATCCCTCAGACACTCTATTCCCGCAAACTCTCAGAGTCCAGTGGTGATCACTATCATTACGTGCAAACAATACAATTATAACCAGAAAATGGTGAGGACTCGGTGAGGACTTGGGGGTGAATAAATACTGAGGTCTGTAATCTCATCAAGCTCAGTCAGCATTTATTCATTTCCTAAACAGCAATTATACCAAGAGAAAATTACTAAATCTACAGACACAGCCAAACAGACTTTGGAAGCAGCATCAGTTTTGCCAAGTTAAAGCTGGTGCACTCAGCACACCAAATTCCTTCACGTTACATTGGAAGTCCACAATCTCATGTGAATCTCGGTGTCATCACTCTTGAGAGAAGAAGACTCACTAAGAATAGACATGTGATTTGGAATACAGAGAATATAACTGCTATAGCGGTGTTTCAACTACAAGCAAAAGAACTGAACAAACAGATATAGTCAACCTAATAAGAATAAACAGACATTACAATTACAATATCATCATGAAGAGAACACTAAAAATACTTGAATTCTTGAACAGTTTATATTGCAAACAAACTCCCTGTCTAAAAATGCCACATCATTACATAATACGAGTTTCAGCCAGCCCCCAGATGATTGACACCGCAGGCTTTTGCAACTGTCTAATTACAATTAGCTCCACACAGATATACATGTAGCGATGAGAGGGATATAGTAATGCAGAAACAAATGCTATATAAAATACGCAACTAAAGCCGGTTTCAGATTGTGTGATTATCGCATACACCACGAGTCGCAGGCTGGTCATGAGATATTTGGCGTGCTAAAAATCAGTGTGAAATCCAACGTGAAATTGTGGACGAGATACAAAGACCTAGACGGCAATAAACAACGACCTTCTTTTCCGTCCATTTTCAGTCACAAATGGCACATATGGCCTCATGCTGTTTTAAAACCATTTCTTGCAAGTATCTGGTTGCGAGATTCAGTTTCAGAACAGGGACAAAGTTCCCAGCGATTCTATCTGATGCAGCGTGAAATCTCCATTCACTGATCTATCGTGCGGTGTGAATTCAGCAACGACTGGATGCTGCTCAGCTCTGAACCCGGCTTAAGAAAAAAAAGAATCCTCTAAGAGCATTGGCTTTATTATCTAAACAAGTGGCGCAAAATAAGGGCCATGTCTTTTGTCAAGAAATTTAGAGACTCATGATTGTATAAAAGTTCTGATATCACAATCTTAATACCGAATCACTTTAATACCAGTTTAATACCAAAAACTCAATCAAAATAAGAAAAATGTTGGTGCACACAATTACAAAATGTAACATAAAAAAAATTACAAAAGCTGACATTAGATGCAGATCAAAAATATGGTTGAGAAAATAATCCAATACAACAATAAGGGCAGGGCAATAATTTGAAAAACAAGAATTATCATAATATACATTTTCTCGATAAGGTAATATAGTCAGGTCAGTAAGAAATCGATAATGTTCATGAGGCGAGGGATGCAAATGCATTTCCGGGTGCCACAGGAATGTGGTTCAGTGCAGCACATGAGCCAGTCAAGTTGAGAGATATGAGCGAAAAAGAAGAAAACAAAGAGCCCTCAACAAGCTCAGTCGCTGAAATTGTTGATCAAAAAGAAGCACACGTCATCAATTTCTGGAAATAATTTTCAGGTTTTTCGCAAATCACACAAAACAAAGCAATGTGCATTGTAAACTGTGTAGATGACCCGCTTAGACTAAAACAGGAAGCACCACAAACCTTTTATATTAATTAAAGTAACATCACCCATCAAAAAATAAAACGCAGAAGAATTGCAGACCAAAGTGTTGGTGGACTTGGACCACGGAACATCAGAGAAACAGGAGCTAGTGCTTTCCAGTAGAGAATCATACACTGACTTTCAAATTTAACACACAAAAAAAAAAATTATCTAAAAGACAAGGAGAGATCACAAGTGCCGTTGCCTATGGTTTAGCTAAAGACATGCTAGTAATTAGCATTGTCGAAATTGAGGGATTTAAGAATACAATCCATGTCCTTGATCCAAGAAAAATTCCCCGCTTATGTAGAGAGACTGTAGAGAGACCGTAGAGTGTATATGCTTCAAAAAGTACCATTTTTTAGAAAAACGGTCCAGCCGCACACTGCAACCTAAAGACTAAAAAGAGACCATTTCTCTAGTCCACAGCTGCACAAGACAATTTACACAGGGAAATCATTTGTGTACTATTATTTTGGCTTATTACAAAATGTACTTCTAATTGTGTTTGTTGTTCAAGAGATATTTATAGGGGCTGCTATTAATGTATTTGTTTGCACTGGTTTTCTATCTGTTTTCTGCCCCAATTGAATAGTCTGTGAAGTGTTTGTCATGTTCTGACAATAAAAAGTTAATTTAAGCCTAAAAGAACTCGTCTGCTTTGGCTCTTTTCACTCAGGAACAAAATACGACTTTAAATTTAATTTGCCCATATTGCCCAGTCTTAACAATACATTTCTGCCGCAAGACAATGCATCGATAGCTTAAATTCGGATGATAAATTAATATAATTGATTAATGCCAATTCCTGGTTTGTGTCTGTATTGAAAAATGCAAAAACTATTTCACTTCTTTACTTTGGTTCATTTACCTCGTGTTTCCTAATGGAAGAGAAGACCTACATGTCGATCAGTCAATGACAATCAAAAAATGCCCGCATTTTGGTTCTGTGTGTTGACCATAAACCTCTGCTTTGTTGGCATATTAAGCCATACAACCGTATTCACTTCAGATGAAAACAAGAGCAACTGCCATTTGTTAAATATCAATAAAAGTCTAAAAAGACTTTTCAATATATACAGTGAGGTCTTTCGCCCAATCGTGTAATGCATGAAGAGAACATTAAGGAAAACAAACTGAATCGAAACTTGGGAAAGAGGAGCGTGTTTACATTAGCCTGCTGCGCTCATCAAGTCATCAGCTCCTTAAGGAGACAAGTAGATCCACAAGAACGATGCTACAGTGCATTTCCTGATCCAGAAATACTTTAAGCCTTTAGATGAACATTTGAAACTGAAAAGGTTTTGTTTTTATACAGACTCATATTACTGACCTGTTTAAACAATTGTGGTTTTATGCAGAAAAATAGGTATTCAATGTCAATCAGGGAAAAAAAAAATATCCTGATAACTTGTTTTGCAGAATCACCCAGTTTGGTTCAGAATCTGGAATCAGAGTTTGGTTCAGAATCTGGAGAGTGCATTGCTTAAAAACAGTCCGACCCCGTGGAATTGTCGACAGTGTGTCGGATATGTATATACGCAGTTGTGAGGGGTGACACGGAACACATCGTCATTTTCCCACTTGCTTCTCTTCCAGTCACAATACTTTATTATCTGGTACAAATAAAGACAAAAAAAATTTTTAAGCAACATCTTTTTAAAATGACGCTATTTAAAAAAACAACAAGCAGCAATCAGTTCAAGACAGTACTACTGGAAAATCTAATTCGAAGCATGGCTCGTTATAATCGCTCTTGCGGTACTTTGATATCATAAACCGATCGGTGGCTGCAGCGGCGTTTCACGTGCATGTTTACATGTGTGTATCCACACTGAAATTCAAATTTGTTTTTAGCAGTACTGTTTTTTTAGACACACAAAAATTAAATCATGTAATTAGTTGTTTTTGTCAACTCTAGTATATAACTAAATTACCATCTATTTTTAAAAGTACACGCATTAAAAGATCAGAAGACTAGTTACAGATTTAGCTCTAATGTATTATGTCCGTTTTACTTTGTAGAGATTCTGCAGCAAAGGACTGTGCACAGTGCAGTGACACTTTATTACAAAAGACATGACACACAAATGACTGATTTAATTCAAGAAAATTTCAGTGAGCTGGGGATGCAGCAGACCCTCGTGACCCCAAAAGGAAATAAGCGGTTATGAAGACTACATTTATTTATTTTACTTACTTTGCCTAATGTTCAATGTTACAAAGTGGTTGGGGGGGGGGTGGCATTTAAATAGAACATTGTGGAGCAGTAATTACAATACCATGGTACCGTGAAACCGTGATATTTTTACCCAAGGTTATCATACAGTCAGAATCATATACCAGTGGATCAGAGGATCACACACACTTTGCTATCTGCCGACGTATGCCACGAAGATCTGTGTACATGCTCCTCAGACAGTTTCCAGAACACTGAAACCCCAGTGGGGAAAGCTGAAGAGGTCAGCTAACAGAGGATGACAGTTGGGTTCCAGTCTAATTAGGTTCTCAGTAGCTGAGCTTCAAACTAAAGAGAAACGT
Source organism: Danionella cerebrum (assembly GCA_007224835.1). Taxonomy (NCBI): domain Eukaryota; kingdom Metazoa; phylum Chordata; class Actinopteri; order Cypriniformes; family Danionidae; genus Danionella; species Danionella cerebrum. The sequence goes on from SRMA01025551.1 coordinate 43,240, forward strand.
GAAAATGACAACCAACTAGACAGACGCTCCACTGTACAAAGACAGTTCTCACACTATTGCAGTGGTTTTTAAATGTTGATCATAACTCTAAGAAACACTAAGAAATCCGACTCAATTAAGAGTGTACAAACATAAATTACGGGAAGTTCCAACACAAACATGGACGACACCAGGAGCCCAGCGCTGCTCCTCACCATGAGAACGACACACGCTTTCCAACAACACAGGCACACTTGAGTCTGATTGGCTCTCACAAGACTACTCTGTAACATTTTTTAAAAGCTGGCGGTGCAAGGTACTATTTACTGATTACAAATTTTTCTATAGGAAGTTAATAAAAAGCTAAAGATCGATAAAATTGTCGAATGATCAACAAATCTCCGGAAGGCTCCCTTCAGAGGTTCCTTTAACAATTAACACAACCTCTCATCTCCATTGGAGAAACTACTGCCGCTTTTCCAATCACCCGTTTTGTAATGGCACGGCCAAACTTGGCAAGCTTTTCTGAGGTTTTCCACCACATTCTGTACCAGTTCATACCAATTTGAATGAGGTTCTAAAAAAAGTCAAGCCAATGTGATTTTTTTTTCTTTTCTGATTGAAAAAAAAGCATGACAGCCTCCTGTTGATCGCGGACTGGTCAGACTGAAGAAATATCAATGAATGCTGAGACAAAAGCGTTGTACAACCGCATAGCTTCATAATAGCCAGCAGCCAGAAAACTGTCCAGAGAGAGATTGATCATGTATCAGTGTTTCCCTTACCATTATATTAGGGAGGCGCCCCGCCCCCCCAACGGCACCCCCCGCCCCCCTTAAAGGTCAAGTTAATTTTATTTTATTTTCGTCGAAAAACGACAGAAGTAATTTATATATAACAGGTCTTTGCTTTTTTCTTTTATTAAACTAAATAGCATTATGTTATTTATACGATGGCATGTAATTTCTGTCTCAACGTTTGCGCGTTTACAATTGTCCTCCGTGTCGCGCACGGCGGAGTTCCGCCCCGATGCGCGCGCACACACACACCCATCAGCGGACAGAGAGAGACCGCGCGTCGGAGAGTATGTCGCAGCAGGCAAAAATATCCGCTTTTTTTAAACGCTCCCAAGATGGTGACGATGACAGCACGTGTTCTGCTGCGAGCAGCAGCCGGTGTAGCTTTCCTACTCCGAATCAAAGTACAGAAAAGAGCCCAAGTGCTGCATGTCTTGCCCAAGTGCTGCTTGTCAGAGAGGAAATACTCCCCCTGGCTGTACAAGACTGATCTTGGTAAGTAAGTAAATACACACAAGCATGAATGAACGAATTGATAAATAAATTGCTTAATTATTAGCTAGCTAGTTAGTTATACAATGGCATTTCCTGCTTTAAACTATCACTATGTTAAGTTGATTTTTACTGTTGTTACTATCAGTTATCACTTTTAAAGACCTAACAGTTAATGTATTTACAGGTCAAAACAGACATTCGCAATAGGCTGCAAGGGGACCATCTTGCAGCCTGCATGCGGATCTCAATAAATGGGCCAGAAGTTTCAGACTATCCATACCAAGATGCTCTGGAAATGTTCTTTCAGAAGCCCAGAAAGATGCACTGCAGTGACAAAAGCTGCACACTTTGTGAATAATTAACATATTAAAATAAATCTGATGTTTAGTGTTTAGTTCAGTGTACAGTTGTTTAGTTATTGTACAGTAATTGTTCAGACATTATAATATATTGGTATACTGCAATTAAAAGAAACATATAAACACTATTAAGTGTTTGTGTGAGTGTTTTGCCGCCCCACCCATAACACCCCCCCCCCCCCAAGGCCATGATCCTAGGGGAAACACTGTGTATGCAACAGATGTCACATTTGAGGTCACCAAGCGGAATTACACTGGCAATGTCTTTAGTGCCCATTCTAAAACAAGCCCCTCCCTCAGAATTGAAATTGGAAGTTAGTGGAAGCACACCGGTTAATCGTTTCAAGTAGAACTAACCTGAATAAGTGATAATGTTATTAAAATCTAGTCAGAAAGTTTCTTTTTTTATGGTGCTTTTGTTTTCTCTGGACAGGTTGAGGGCTTTTCCACTTTGTTCCATCCTTGGTATCATGCAAAGGAAAAGCACCGTTCCGCTAAATGCGTATGCATCATGCCTTCGCACATGCGTTGTAGGAGACGTGCGAAAGCAATAAAACCCTTCGGCGTAACTTGACATGCACCTCCAACAATTGGAACTTTATGGACATAGACGGGGGCTTCTTAAACTTAAAAGTTACTGGGGAAGACTGTTCTTTTAACGTACATCATACTAATGTAACGATATAGCTCTTCTTGTTTATTTTATTTTTAAGTAGTTTCATCCTCCCTTTCACCCCCCATTTTAAGGGTTTCATCCTCATCCATTGCTGTGGGTTTAAAAATACTGGAAACTTGAACACATTGCAGATTCGGACGAGATTAAACACTAAGTACTCCTGAGAAACTGAAGTTTCTAATGACCCCCTGTGAAAGAAGTCCCTTCCAAATAGGACTTTAGTCTCACCTTTGTGTGAATGGGTGTGAGGATGAAACTGTGCAGTGAAACTCAACATTTCAAGATAAGAGCACATTAACATGATCAAATATCACAACTGCAGGAATATTCATGTGACACAGAGGAATTGAAGAAGATCACTGAGATTTTAAGGAGGGTTTTAGTAAAATGATAAGGAGGGAATCCATGTGGTTTTATTGAAGAGATGCCAATGACTATTTGTTTTGTTAATCTGTTTTAAGGCTAGAGCCACAGGTCACGCACTGGCATCTGGGCTTTCCACTCATCTTTCAATGGACTTAAATTGACACCGAGAGTTAGTGTATGAGGGGTTGATTGTGGGCATCAGGGAGACAAAATATAAAGCACAAATAAAAAGTAACCGATATATTGTCAACAAAATGAGAATATCCCTGATGGAGATTTTTTTATTATAAATATTGAATACAACAAATCTCTAAAAGTGACACTCCCACAACAGAATGGCTGGTAATATTGATAGTGAACATTTCCTGAACACTAATAATTATAGTTACTTTACATAATTACTAATTATATCTAAAGCACCGCCGCAACTAGTTTTGTAATTATACCCGCATCACATAGACATCTACATATTATGCCCACAATACTAAACATTCATTCATTCATTCATTCATTTTCCTTCACGCTTAGTCTCTTTAGTGGTCACAGATCTCTAGCACACATCAGGGGGTGTACACCCTGGATAGGTCGCCAGTCCATCACAGAAACCATTGGACTATGGTCAGACTGATGATGGCAAACAAGCAACAGTGACCGCGCCAGATGGGAATCGAACTCCCAATACCTGGTTTGGAAGGCCAGTGCCTTATCCTTTAGGCCATGTGTGCACCAATAGTAAACAAAAATGAAACTAAAATGAAAAATAGCCCAACAACTTCTGAAAGTTCAAATATAAGTGCTTTTCTAGGTTATAAATACTTACAAGGTTCATTTGAAACCAGGGTTTAAGATTTGTATTACAAACAGAGAAGTTTTGACCGCTTACAAACTCACATACTTGTACTGTTACATAAATGATGAAAACAATTGTATTCTCAGCATTTGAAACCAAGTCAGTCACTACCTTTTTTTCTAGGATTTTTTTAGGCCATATCCCCAGCCCTACTTGGCACTGACGAAACAGTTATCTGACTTATGGCTACAGCATCTTTCTTTGTGTGAAGTTCCTGGCTCAAGAAACTAGAGGACAAACCAACTTTGTTATAGGAAAGATTAAGTTTTAAACTGCCTGGCTTATATTTTCCAAATATAATCTTCCAAGGGAAGTATAGTTAAAATGCCAAGAATTTTCCAACAATTAATGTGAAACTCAACCACTTTCAAACTGTGAAAAGCATCTGAAATTGTATTTCAATAAAATTCTGTGATTTAAAATATTTTAATATGACCGTTTGTGAAAGTCAATCCAGACTAACCAAGATCTTTGTCTGTTCTAATATTTTTTAATTTCCATTAATTGAAAATTTTAACTCGATTCTGATTATTTTGTTTATTATTATATTTTCCAATCATAGATCACTAACATGTTCGTAAAGTAAATAAATAAAGCTCACATATTACAAGTAAGACTTTTTTGAATGAAGGGTACACTACTTGATATTAAAATAATTTAAGGAAATGGAGCAGGGTCACGTGACTCCTTACAGTAGCTCTTTTAAAGGGAAATAATTGCAAATTGACCTGGTAAAATGTAACGATGATAGGTTCTCAATGGCTATTTCAATTACTTTTCGGTTAATTGTCCAGCCCTACTCTGCAATCATTGCATGAACTCCACAATCCATATTTTGACACTTTTGAATCACAATACACTCACACCTTGCAATGACTAAAGTAACTCCAAAAGCAAAGATATAATACTGTTGCAGTACTGACAAGTGTTTGTGGTAAATGAATTGAAACATCCTGGCATTACATCACCGTGTAACTATTTAATTTCTCCAACAAGAACTCCCCAAACCTGAATGACTGTGCAGTACACATTCCAGTGTGTTCATATGCTTCACACAATACTGTGGAAGCGGAAGCCCACTTGAGATCAACATAAACACACACAACACAATGAGCGCCATTGTACTTCGTCAACCACCTTCCCCAAAACTAGGCTATTCCACATGCATTTCTCAGAGCTACAAACAGGTGATTGCGCCCAAAAACATATTTATTTAAACATACTTAACAACAACTGAATCAAATAATGCGTACAGTACTTGTTTTGTTTCATATATTGTAAATCCCAGAAAACATGGAAACAACGTCGACATGGAGAGGACGCTGAAATTCAGTCAATATCGGCCCGCTTGAGAGGCTATAGGTCCACAAGTTGTACACAACGTAACACCCAAATCCAGAAAGCGTCCTGGATGAATGGTCCACATTTAAAAATGCTATGAATGCAAATGCCTGCAGGTGTCCAGTGTGCTACATATCCTTGATATGCGACATTTTATGTTGTATGGGTTGTCATTTAAATCCATTGAAATGTTATTATTTCAAACAACGGAAAAAAACGGATGTTTAGTTAATTTTGACCTATGTATTGATAATAGGACATGTAATCTGCACAAGTACAAGTTTTATACTGTACAAGTACAGCACCCAAACCGATGCCTGCAGTAAAAAGAAGAAGCATATCTTGCAACACGAGACGAAACTTTGTCAAACATCGATAATTCAAATTTCAAACTCAAGGGTGAGATCGAGTAGTTGTGATTTTGAAGATGAGCCTCTCTTGATCTCTGGACACTTACAAAGCAAAACATTCTCTTTTGGTAAAGGTAGATATCAAATGTTAACATGCAAAGCGTTTCTTTTTTTTTTTAAGAATAACGAATGAAATTATATCCTACTCTATGGCCCACGGCCCTAAACACAACTAAAATGATTGGAATTTCAATATAAATCTGTTAACCTGTATTTATGATTATATTTATCTATATTTTGTTTACTCAGATGCTGTGTTTCCATCCACCATTTTTATGCGTATTTTGAAATATCACACTTAAAAACCCTCTTTGGAAACAGCAAGATGCGCACAGATTTTGTAAAATGTGCATAAAAACTTATGAACACAACAGAGCAGGATAAAAGTTTTCTCCAATAAGAGACAATGTGCATAAACTATGATGGAAATGCATTTAATGAATAAATTCCAATGCAATGCCAATGTGTTTTTCTGTTGGAGCAGGGGCGGCATTAATGAACAAACCAATGGAGAGATTTCATCGCAGAACATCTGAAATGTTGTTTCGGTCATTCTAAAATTCCTAAGGCAAAGTGGTTCAGGATCATCAGCTCCCAGAACTGTCTGCGTTCCCAAAGACTGCATACATTCCGTTACGTCTATGCGTTCAAAGGGGCAAGTAAGATATTATATACAAAAAAGGATTTCTCCTAATGCAGCAGCTTTCATTTTTATTTTAATATTTGGCGCCAGTTTATCAGGAAGTGACGATTTTGGTGATTTTTCTGTTGAGGTCATTGGATGGAAAAGGTGCTTTATTCTGAAATATTTCATGCAGTATTCCACTTTTTCCAAAAATAAAAGCTGTTGCCACGCCTCTCCCATCCTCCCTTCTTGTTACGCACCAAACATGGAGTATGTCAGCGATTTGGAAGCACTTCAAAGTTTCAGATGAGGACAGCAAAGTTGCAATATTTTTGCAATTATTTTTCATCTGTTTGTGCTCTGTTGTTGAAATGTAAAACTGAAGTATAAAAGCAGCTAGAATGTTTTTGCACAATTTTGTTACAGAAAGAAATTTTATTTAGTTTTGTTATTGTTAAACAGCCTTACTGTTAATCATTATCATTAAAAGTTTGATTGTTTAATTAATTTATAGTTCTCTTTTAATACAAAGAAAAAAAATTTAAACATTTTTTTTTAATGAAGCCATTTTAGGTATTGGTTTTCGGCCAAGTGCATTTAAAATTTTTCGTTTCTTTTTCGGCCCAGAATTTTCATTTCGGTGCATCCCTATTATTAATATAGTGTTTTATATGTGAAGTTTATGATAGTGTTGACCTAAGAATTGTGTTTAATAAGAAGTTGACAAATAAATTGCTCAAATATAAAGGTTTGCTTCTATTCATATGTTTATGATTTGTTGAAAACACGGTCAGACTGGACAGAATCTGCACCAGTGTTAAACCTTTACCTCACCATAATCAGTGGTGGGCAGTAGCCAAGTACATGTAATTTGTTACTGTACTTAAACTTTTTCAAGTATCTGTACTTTGGAGAAAATCTGTTATTTGGGGAGACTTTTCACTTAAACTTCACTACTTTTTAAAGTCAAAAATCATACTTTTTAACATTTTGCACAACCAGGTGTTCCTTTTAAATGTTGAGTTGATTGAAAAACCTAATTGGTGAAGAATGCGTGAGCCACCAATCAGGGTTCAGCGTGCGCTCTGTTTTGAATTGTTTTGGTTGCCGTTTGGTGGCATCTACTAAGTCAGAATGCAGTTCAATGTCAGTTCAACAGCTGGCTTTATTAGAGTGCACGTGCCTTAATAATTGATGGAAGAAACTCCCGAAATAGTTTCTGTTACTATGATCTGATACGACTAGACATGGGATGATAACCGGTTTCAAAGTTTACAAAAGTCTTTTGAAAAAGTCGGTTTTAAAACCACAGAAAAAAAATTATTCGTTCCTCTGATATACATTTTTGTCGTCAAAGTAAATTTGCGGGATTCTCTAAGAAGCTGTGTGTGTTTCCCTAGATACACCCTTAACATACTTGTTAAGTCTTGACAAAAATGATAATAGTTTACTATAGCCATAATAAATCATAGTACTTTTGAAACTTAAGTACATTTAAAGGCAAATACTTTTGTACTTTTACCCAAGTGAAATTCTGAACGGAGCACTTTTTACTTTTATTGGAGTAATATTTTACCAAGTGTTTCAAGTACTGGAGGTGGTTTGTGTACTTTGTTCACCACTGCACAAAATGGAACACAAAAAGTTTGTATATATTTATCATAAACACACTGGAAACGGATTCAAAAAAAGGATTTTCACAAAAACAAATAGTGTGCGAAAAACATATAGATGTGGACGTCTTGAAATTACGTTGTTTTAACGTCTAAACTTTCATTTTGTGACTATATCTGAACAAAAAATACATGTCTTTTTAAAGACGAAATGTTTGCTGGGATCCTCCTCACAACACAAACTTTCTGTCAACAAACATAAAAAACAACAACAGAGAAAACAAGAAAACCTAGAAGATAAGTAGTCTTTTAAGACTTTGTCTAAATGCTGTTAGCTAATAAAAGAAGAATTTACTTACTTTCAGACATGATTCTTAACTTCAATGGTCAATTTAATCTTTGTATCAACACCCCGTTTATTAAACCAGAATTGTACTCATAATAATAGGGACCGAGAGTTTTATTTTCAACGTAATAAATAAGCAACAACTAAAAGCGATCAGCTTTAAAACGTGTTGAACTAGAAAGTGCATTTCCTAGCGGAAAATGCGTGTGAATGCAGAGAGCTGAAAAGGGAATGCTCAAATTGCTGAATTCCTTGGCTGAAGAGTGAAACATTAGAAAGTTTCAAAAGCTAAAGCTGAAACATTGTAAATTTAAAATATGTAAAGTTGAAAGTGGATGCTGAGGGGTGAAAAATTAGAAAGTAGAAAGTGTTAAAAATTAAAAGTGGGAGCTGAAAGGTAAAACATTAGAAAGTTAAAGTGTCAAAAGGTGAAAGTTCAAGCTAAAAGGTGAAACATTATAAAGTTGAAAATCTCAAAAGTTGAAAGCTAAAGCTGAAACATTGTAAAGTTGAAATATGTAAAGTTGAAAGTGGAAGCTGAATGTTAAAATATTAGAAAGTTTAAAGTGTCAAAAGTTGAAAGTGGAAGCTGAAAAGTGCAACATTGTAAAGTTGAAAATATCAAATGTTGAAAGTGGAGGCTAAAAGGTGAAACATTCTAAAGTTGAAAACGTATAAAGTTGAAAGGTGAAGCATTGTAAAGTTGAAAGTGTTAAAAATAGAAAGTAGTAGCTGAAGTTGAAACTTTTGAAAGATGAAAGTGTCAAAAGTTGAAAGTGGAAGCTGAAAGGTATAATATGAGTAAGTTGAAATTCTGTCTAGCATTTTCCAAACCTAAGCTAAAGATATGGCAATTGCGTTGCTGTGGTAAAAAGTCTGGTCGCTCTGGACAGGTCATTTACATAATAGATTGTTCCCAGTGTCACTATGAGTGAAACAAAACAACCCCCATGTCTATAGCATTTTCCAAAGCTGATAAAGGGATATGCCAATTTGGTTGCTATGGTAACCAGTATGGTTGCTATGGAGGGGTCAGTGACATTATATAACGCTCCCTGTGTGACTACAAGTCATTTAGACCCACTCACGTGTCTCATTTTACTAAGCTGAGATAGAGATTTGTTATTTTGGTTGCTATGGTAACCAGTATGGTTGCTATGGAGGATTCAGTGACATTATATAATGTTCCCTGTGTGACTACAAGTCATTTAGACCAACTCCCGTGTCCCTCTCATTTTCCTAAGCTGAGATAGAGATGTGTCAATTTGGTTGCTATGGTAACCAGTATGGTTGCTATGGAGGGGTCAGTGACATTATATAATGTTCCCTGTGTTACTACAAGTCATTTAGACCAACTCCCATGTCTCTCTCATTTTCCAAAGCAGAAATAGAGATGTCTCAATTCGGTTGCTATGGTAACCAGTATGGTTGCTATGGAGGGGTCAGTGACATTATATAATGTTCCCTGTGTGACTACAAGTCATTTAGATAAGCTCCTGTGTCTCTCTTATTTTCCTAAGCTGAGATGGAGATGTGTCAATTTTGTTGCTATGGTAACCAGTATGGTTGCTATGGAGGGGTAAGTGACATTATATAATGTTCCCTGTGTGACTACAAGTCATTTAAACCAACTCCCGTGTCTCTCTCATTTTCCTAAGCTGAGATAGAGATGTGTCAATTTGGTTGCTATAGTAACCAGTATGGTTGCTATGGAGGGGTCAGTGACATTATATAGTGTTCCCTGTGTTACTACAAGTCATTTAGACCAACTCCCGTGTCTCTAGCATTTTCCTAAGCTGAGATAGAGATGTCAATTTGGTTGCTATGGTAACCAGTATGGTTGCTACGGAGGGCTCAGTGACATTATATGATGTTACCTGTGTGACTACAAGTCATTTAGACCAACTCCTGTGTCTCTGTCGTTTTCCAAAGCTGAGATAGAGATGTGTCAACTGGGTTGCTATGGTAACCAGTATGGTTGCTATGGAGGGTCAGGTACCTCAATGAATGTTCCCGGGGTCGCTATTAGTGAAACAAACTCACCCCATGTCTCTAGCATTTTCCTAAGCTGAGATAGAGATGTGTCAATCAGGTTGCTATGGTAACCATTATGGTAGCTATGGAGGGTCCATTGACATTATATAATGTTCCCTGTGTGACTATAAGTCAATTAGACCAACTCCTGTGTCTCTAGCATTTTCCTGGGCTGAGATAGAGATGTGTCAATTGGGTTGCTATGGAAATTAATCTGGTTGCTATGGATGAGTTGGTGACATCATGTTGTAATCTACATTCAACTTAGATCAATATAAAACAACTCCCCATGTCTCTACGATGTTCCACTTAGAAGATATTTGACATTCAAAAATGATGTTGAAAAGTGGGCGTGGCTTGATGAATTTATGTTAAATCAAAAGCAATGATTGGCTGGATTAGTTATATTCATCCTCAATGTTGCTATGACTCTCCATTGTGAACCAATTACAAAAGCTATTTTACAATAGGATCTAATGGTAATCAATTGCCCCATTGAAATGAATGGCAGCAATGCATCTCTATGGCCCATTGTGAGTCTATGGGAAGGCTAAGCCAATCAAATTTCGTTATTCAAATTAGTTGATTAACAGCTGGCTCCAACTGCCACTTTTTGAATCGAGGAGACATTTCTCAGATGTTGACCATGCCTCAAACAAATAAACATTACAGAAGAACCGTAAGACATATCGAGATGATTCTTTCTTTGTGAGAATCAGAAGGCCTCAGTGAAGATTATGGTGTAAATTTTTTTAAGATGTGTGGAAAATTCTATTAGTTATGGCGAGTTAGAAAAAGCCTTAATTTAAAACCTTCAAGCATTATTTTCTGGGTGAAATGCATTGATCTTAATGGAGCAATTTGCTTCCCTCGTTAAGGTTTAGCCCTCCTAGTTTAAAAACCGTAGGTCATATGAAAGAAACAACTGCATCTTTGGAAAGAAGACAAATTTCTCTACTACTTTAATATAAATTTAATCCATAAAGGGTAAATTTTAGTTTAGGAGAGAGCAATAGATGAAGAAGTTTGAGATGTGAAAAATTAGAGTGGAAGCTAGAGTGGAGCAGAATTAGGTCAAAATCCAAATTCTTCTTTAAACTTAAACTGTGATTTATAAAAATCTGTAAAAGATATGAAAAAGCTGAAAACATCTTTTAAAAGCTGAAAATGTGTTGAATTGTTTAAAAGTTGAATGATTGCTCTAGCTGAAAGTATGCTGAAGTTATGAAGGTTGAAAAAAGCTGAAGATTTAAAAGAGATTTGAAGTGTTTCCCATTCATTTCAATGGGAAAATTATTTTAAATAAAGTTGAATTTTATAAAAAGTATAAAACATTTTAATAAGAAAAATACGAGCAGTCTAGTCCAAAAGAAGCTGAACATTTTGATGTTTGAATGGTGTTTCTAGCTTAAAGTATGCGGAAGTAGTTAGCCGTCGAAAAGTGGGAGAATAATAATAATAATAATAACTAGAATATGCATTTCCTAGCGGAAAATGCGTGTGAATGCAGAGAGCTGAAAATGAAAGCAGGCTGAAAGTATCTGAAAAAAATCTAAAGTTGAAAGGTGAAGCTGAAAGGTAAAAGATTTGAAAGTTGAAAGTTTCAAAAGTTGAAAAGTGAAGCTGAAAGGTGAAAGATTTGTAAGTTGAAAGTGTCAAAAGTAGAAAGTGGAAGCTAAAGGTGAAACATTTGAAAGTTGAAAGTGGAAGCTAAAGGTGAAACATTTGAAAGTTGAAAGTGTCAAAAGTTGAAAGTGGAAGCTGAACGGTATAATATTAGTAAGTTGAAATTCTGTCTAGCATTTTCCTAACCTAAAATAAAAATATGCCAATTGCGTTGCTATGGTAAAAAGTCTGGTTGCTCTGGACAGGTTATTTACATAATAGAATGTTCCCAGTGTCACTCTGATGGAAATGAATCAACCCCCATGTCTCTAGCGTTTCCCTGAGCTGAGTAAGAGATATGCCAATTGGGTTGCTATGATAACTATTATGGTTGCTATGGAAATGTCATTGACATTATCTAAGGTTTCCTGTGTCACTATGAGTAAAACAAAAAAAAAAACCATGTCTCTAGCATTTTCCAAAGCTGATATAGAGATATGCCAATTTGGTTGCTATGGTAACCAGTGTGGTTGCTATGGGGGGGTCATTGACATTATATATTGATCTCTGTGTGACTACAAGTAAATTACACCAACCCCCATGTCTTTAGCATTTTCCTAAGCTGAGATAGAGATGTGTCAATTTGGTTGCCATGATAACCAGTATGGTTGCTATGGATGGGTCAGTGACATTATATAATGTTCCCTGTGTGACTACAAGTCATTTAGACCAACTCTCGTGTCTCTCTCATTTTCCTGAGCTGAGATAGAAATGCGCCGATTTGGTTGCTATGGTAACCAGTATGGTTGCTATGGAGGGGTCAGTGACATTATATAATGTTCCCTGTGTGACTACAAGTCATTTAGACCAGCTCCAGTGTCTCTTTCATTTTCCTAGGCTGAGATAGAGATGTGTCTTTGGTTGCTATTGTAACCAGTATGGTTGCTATGGAGGGGTAAGTGACAATATAAAGTTCCCTGTGTGACTACAAGTCATTTAGACCAACTCCCGTGTCTCTCTCATTTTCCTAAGCTGAGATAGAGATGTGTCAATTTGGTTGCTATGGTAACCAGTATGGTTGCTATGGAGGGGTCAGTGATTTTATATAATGTTCACTGTGTGACTACAAGTCATTTAGACCAACTCCCGTGTCTCTCTCATTTTCCTAAGCTGAGATAGAGATGTGTCAATTTGGTTGCTATGGTAACCAGTATGGTTGCTAAGGAGGGGTCAGTGACATTATATAATGTTCCCTGTGTGACTACAAGTCATTTAGACCAACTCCCGTGTCTCTAGCATTTTCCTAAGCTGAGATAGATATGTGTCAATATGGTTGCTATGGTAACCAGTTTGGTTGCTATGGAGGGGTCAGTGACAATATATAATGTTCCCTGTGTGACTACAAGTGATTTAGACCAACTCCTGTGTCTCTCGCATTTCCCTAAGCTGAGATAGAGATGTGTCAATTTGGTTGCTATGGTAAATAATCTGGTTGCTATGGATGAGTTAGTGACATCATGTTGTAATCTACATTCAACCTAGATCAATATAAAACAACTCCCATGTTTCTACGATGTTCCACTTAGAAGATATTTGACATTCAAAAATGATGTTGAAAAGTGGGCGTGGCTTGATGAATTTATGTTAAATCATAAGCAATGATTGGCTGGTATAGTTATATGCATTCTTAATGTTGCTTTGAATCTCCATTGTGAACCAATTACAAAAGATCTTTTACAATAGGATCGTATTGGAATCAATTGCCCCAGTGAAATGAATGGCAGCAATGCATCTCTATGGCCCATTGTGAGTCTATGGAAAGGCTAAGCCAATCAAATTTTGTTATTCAAATTAGTTGATTAACAGCTGCCTCCAACTGCCACTTTTTGAATCGAGGAGACATTTCTCAGATGTTGACCATGCCTCAAACAAATAAACATTACAGAAGAACGGTAAGACATATCGAGATGATTCTTTCTTTGTGAGAAGCAGAAGGCCTCAATGAAGATTATGATGTAAATTTTTTTTAGATATGTGGAAAATTCTATTAGTTATGGCGAGTTATAAAACGCCTTAATTTAAAACTTTCAAGCATCATTTTCTGGGTGAAATGCATTGATCTTAATGGAGCAATTTTCTTCCCTCGTTAAGGTTTAGCCCTCCTAGTTTAAAAAACGTAGGTCCCATGAAAGAAACAACTGCATTTTCAAAAAGAGGACAAATTTCTCTACTACTTTAATATAAATTTTGTGCATAAAGGGTAAAGTTTAGTTTAGGAGAGAGGAATTGATGAAGAAGTTTGAGATGTGAAAAATTAGAGTGGAAGCTAGAGTGGAGCAGAATTAGTTTCAAATTGGAAATCTTCATGAAACTTAAACTGCGATTATTAAAAATGTATAAAATATATAAAAAAGTTGAAATATGCATCTAATAGATGAAAGTGTGTAGATTTATTTAAAGTTTGAATGGTTTCTCTAGTGGAAAGTATGCTGAAGTTATAAAGGTTGAAAGAAGTGAAAGTTTAAAGGAAGGTTGAAGAATATCCCCATTCATTTCAATGGGAAGAATAATTTGAATAAAGTTAAATATTATAAAAAGTATAAAAGTTTGAAAAGTGAAACGTAATAGCAACCTAGTCTGAAAAAAGCTGAACGTTTTGACGTTTGAATGGCGTTTCTAGGCCAAAGTATGCGGGAGTAGTTAGGGTTGGAAAAAGGGGGGGGAATAATAAAAAGAAGAAGAAGAAGAAACGGAATAATAAATACGTAGGATAACAATAGTGTGAATGCCTCTGCATTCACACTAATAATAATAATAATAAATACGTAGGATAACAATAGTGTGAATGCCTCTGCATTCACACTAATAATAACTAGATTTTAAAGTTTGCACGCAAACTTCGATGTTGGCTTGCGTTGGTGCCGTTTATACCTATTTTTTTTTAAATGTTGGCAATTCTGCAACAATAACATAATCCAACCCCCATGTCTCTATGATTCTCATAAGCTGAGATAGGTACATGCAATATTGGTTGCTATGGTAACCAGTCTGGTTGCTATGGAGGTGTCAGTGACCTAACATATTGTTCCCCATGTCAACACGAGTAAAATACACCAACCCCCATGTCTCTATGACTTTCGTAAGCTGAGATAGAGATACGCCATATTGGTTGCTATGGTAACAGTGTGGTTGCTATGGAGGGTTCGCTGACCTAATATATTGTTCCCTATATGAATACGAGTAAATTACAGCAACCCCCATGTCTCTATGATTTTCCTGAGCTGAGATGGGTACATGCAAATATTGGTTGCTATGGTAACCAGTCTGGTTGCTATGGAGGGGTCAGTGACCCAACATATTATTCACCATGTCAATACGAGTAAAATACAGCAACCCCCATGTCTCTATGATTTTCCTAAGCTGAGATAGAGACATGCCATATTGGTTGCTATGGTAACCAGTCTGGTTGCTATGGAGGTGTCAACAACATAATATGTTTCAGCTGTCAGTATGGGTGAAGCTTACCAGCCCCCAAGTCTCTAGCATTTTCCTAAGCTAAGATAGAGATGTGGCAATATAGTTGCTATGGTAAACAATTTGGTTGCTATGGAGGAGTTAGTGACATCATGTTGTAATCTACTTTTCATTTAGAATAATATAAAGCAACCCCCATGTCTCTACTGTGTTCCGTTTAGAAGATATTTGACATTGAAAGTTATGTCAAAAAGTGGGTGTGGCTTAATTAATTTATGTTAATTCACAAGCAATGATGGGCTGGATAAGTAATTTGCTTCCTTAATGCTTGTATGACTTTCCAGTGTCAATCAATTACAGAAGCTCTTTTACATTAGGATCTATGGGGTTCATGCTCCATTCATTTCAATGGGCCATTGGAAGTCAATGAGACACCTTTGACCTACTTATTTGAAATCAGCTTGCACCTGGAGTTATCAACTGCCAGATTTTCAAACGAGTCAGCGGACTCAACTGTCAGTTTTTTTAAACGATGGCAAATCTGCTGGAGAAAATCCGATTTCCATGCCTCAAACAAATAAAGATTATAGAAGAACCGTAAGACATATCGAAATGATTTTTTCTTTGTCAGAA